>CM035173.1:54055299-54495299 GCA_020205615.1 Panax quinquefolius
TTGACCATGTGAGAAGTTTCTCTTGTCCTTAAAGCTTTAAAGACAACCACTTCTAGAGCATCATAAATTTCTTAGCTTTTTTCGGTGGTTTGGGCTCGCTATTCAAACATTGCACTACTTAAAACTTGTTTAGTATAATTTTCAGGAAAATGAAGTTGTGCGCCCCCTAGGAGACCAACCGCTAGGGTGGTTGAACCCTTGGGTGCCTAGGGGGCCCTTAGCTTCTTTGTTCCTCCTCTATTCGTTTTCCTTGTTTCGTTCTGATATTTCAAATCAAGTTCAATCACAAAAAATATTTTCAACTTTTGTCCTGAGGTGGGCTACCTAGGGGGACAACCACTGGGTCTCCCCTTTGTTCATTTATTGTTTTTCTTCATTTATTTTAATCTTGTTCATTTATTTCTAACTTTCCTGTCTTTCATTGAATTCGTTTAGGTCACATGTAAAATCAAATTTGTACCTAGGCACACACTATTAAACAAGACAAAAAATCCATCCTTCAGCTAATGGGTGAGACAAGATCAGTTAATCCTCACCACCATGTTGAGAAGTTGTATTAATACAATTCACCTCACATTTCCAGTGTTGCTTTGTTTAAGGATGCATGGGATCGACTGCTTACCATCTTTGTAAACAAATCTAGAGCTCGTTTTATGTCACTCAAGGAGAAGATGATCAACAATCCCCAAGGAAATCGAAGTATCAATGAGTACCTTCAATATATCCAGAATTTTGTTAATGATTTAGCCCTTGTCGACAATCCCATTGATGATGATGATGTTGTTCTTCACATCTAACTAGGTTAAATTCTGCTTTCAAATAGGCAACTGTTACAATTCGTACGAGAGATCTTCAATCTCCCTCGATCAACTACATAACAAATTATCTGACTATGAAATCCAAATTAGAAAGGCAAAAAAACTTGAGGCTACTACATCCACCATTATTCCTACTACTAATTACACTAAAAAATATTCACCCAAAACCTCACACTCACAATGGCGAAACCAGGGGGTCTAGGGGGGTCATATGACCCCCCCACCCTGTAATATTTAGGGGTTATTTGTTTTCCTTTTCCTTCCTTCTTTTTTATGTATTTTCTTTTTTCCTTTGCTTTTCTATTTGATTTTACTTTATCATTAAAATGGGGCAAAAAAAAAGCAGTAGCAATTCTCTCTATAAACTAATCAAAAATAAAAAGCTAAAGAAATAAAATAATTATTTTTGGACCCCACTATAGTTGTAACACCCCAGTCCCACATCGAAAGATAGGGAAAAAATTTATCTACATATAAGGAAATAAGTTACTAACAATAGAACCTTCAAGTCATGACCTTTTGGGTGAGCCTGTGGTGGGATAAGATGACCCAAGAAGATACTATTGGGCCAGTAGTTTGAGGCCTTATTTTAATGGATTTGATTCGATTCGGACTTGGGATTTGACCCGAGATTTGTTCTGGACTCGGGATTTGACCCGGGTTGTTTCATATGGTATTAGAGCCGACTCTCAAAAGCTCAAGTTGGGTCATTCGATCGGGTTGCCAGAGGTGGGGACATGAAGGCCCACAATGAAGAGATGGAGGTCTGGAGGTGGGGACACGAAGCCAGACGATATTATCCCACAATGGCTAGAAAGGAAATGGTCTTTAGGGCATGTGCGTCATCGGTTCTGACGGGGATGTCAGAAATTTAAGTGTGGGAGTTTGTAATACCTCAGTCCCACATCGAAAGATAGGGGAAAAATTTGTCTGCATATAAGGAAATAAGTTACTACCAATAGTACCTTCAAGTCATGACCTTTTGGGTGAGCCTGTGGTGGGCTAAGATGACCCAAGAAGATACTATTAGGCCAGTGGTTTGAGGCCTTATTTTGATAGATTTGATTCGATTCGAACTTGAGATTTGACCTGAGATATGTTTCGGACTCGGGATTTGACCCGAGTTGTTTCAATAGTGATCATAAGTGCACTATAGTTCTATCATATCAAGATTATTAAATCTCTCTTCTTCTTTTTTTGTTGCTGGAATTCCTTCTTTCAAGCTAATTAATCTCATGAACCACAATATAAGGTTTTGAATATATAATATTATAATTTATAATTTATCTGTGAAAGTAGCTAATCAGTTGACTAAAAACTTCAAAATTTGATTAATTGTCCCATAATTTGGAAAATTTTATATATATATGTGTGTGTGTGTGTGTGTGTGTATTTAAAGTCATTAAACTCATAACTCAAAGGTTGAAAAGGGTTGGAATAGGATATTGTAAAATACTATAATTGGGTAAACTAAATTTGAAAGAAGCACTCCAAGTGTCAATAAATAATTTTTTTTACTGATGTATTTTGACCCCTTCTAAAAATGTTCTGGTTCCGCCACTGCATACTCAAATGGCAACAATCATTTCTGTCAAGCTTCACCTGCCAATCACTCATCAAAATACTATCACCCTTCACCCCAAATCCGCTCCCAATGGCAGTCTAAACCATCCTCTACTCCACGCCATGCATCAACCACAGTTAAATTCTTATTGCCACTTTTTCAATAGATCTAGCACCAAAGAATGTTGACAACTAGCAAGGTTCTTACGTGACAATGATGTTTAACCTACTGAAAATTTTACAAAAAATCATAGCCATTCTCCTTCTCACCAACCATGGTTATTTGATACTGAAGAATCTCATCATGTAACATTTGATGCAATAAGTCTTACTAACATCTCTTCTTATGGTGGTCCCAATGAAGTTCAACTAAGCGATGGTACAGGTTTGCCTATCACACACACACACACACACTTGTAACACCACATTAACCACGTTGCATAACACCTTTCAACTTCATGATATTTTATGTGCTCCTAGTCTAAATCGTAATTTAATTTCTATAGCAAAGTTTTGCAAATCTAATAACATTTCCATTGAATTTTTTCCCTTGCATTTTGTGGTGAACGATCGTTGCACGGGGGCTACTCTTTTTCACGAGGAGAATCAAAATGATGTCTATTGTGTTCGGCCATATTCATTCCTCACAAGAAATTCATCTCATCATTCGCTTTCAAGTTTGACTGTGGCATCAAAGTCTTAGGCATCCATTCACTCGTGTTCTTAGATTAGTTTTTCAGGGCCATAATAAATATATCATAACTAAGTTTAATGATAAATTTATCGTGATTCTTGTCTAAGTCACTACAAGAAATAGGACTATTTTTGACAGAATTAAGGTAGACCGAATTGATTCACTCGGAATTAAGGTATTACCGACGGAATATTCAGTCGATCATAAATCCCTCGAAAATAGGACAAAGTCGACGGAATTCAGTTGATCTTAGACCATGCTTGGGGCGAAAAAATTTCCCTCCAGCGCGAATAACAACCTCGACGGAATACTATTAAGGTCGACGAATTGTGCGTCGAGGATAAACTATTATCGACGGAGCTTACCTCGACGGAATTCCGTCGGAAATAGTAAATAAAACCTAACTCATATCAGCACCGCGCCTCACTTTTGCTGCTGCTCTCACCTTCTCCTTTCTCTCTGTTCTCGCTCTCTCTCTATTTCTCCTCCCATTGTTGTCATCCCTCTCGTCATCTGCCGCCCCTCCGACCTCCTTTCTGGCATCCCCTCCGGCATCCCCACTGCTGTGCTGCTATCTCTCTCTCTCTCTCTCTCTCTCTCTCTCTCTCTCTCTCTCTCTCTTTGTCCCCTCTTTTTTGTCTTTCCTATTTTGTACCTCATACGTGTCCATCATTCTCCATTATACTGACAAGGTTAGCTTAAGCACAATTAAGGTTAGTATTATTGTGCCCTAATTTATGATCAGTCCCCAGTCCCAAAATTATTCATAATTTCTAGTCTAATTTTTTCCCTTATATATGTTACCTATTCTGATTTTGTAATTTTTCCCCATATATATGATCAATTTTGTTAATTGATGAGGAGTACTTATGTATTATGAATTTAATTAACAGCTTGAATATTTAGGTTTGATTAGCAACTTATGTTAATTTGAGTTTTATGTTATACTTCTGCAATGGCAGTTATATGTTACTGGTTTTAGGGTTTAATTTGTGCAATTTGCATTTCATAATTTGATTGAGGCTGATGTTAGTCGTCTATTAAGTTGTATTGTTGAATTATATACACCTGTTGGTTAGTATTTGTGAAATCTTGGTATATTTGTTATTTTGGACGGAATTTCTAACAGAAATTCTGTCAGAATTCCTCAATTTCAAAATCTGTGAGCCCTACCTTGTTTTATTTATGTATTTTATTAGTTTCCAATATTGAAATATATTAAGTTGCAATTACTTAATTTCCTACTAATAAAATTAACTGAAAATGAACTAAGTAGCATTTACTTAATTTTAAATTACTAAAAAATAAATAATATTATAACATAAACTAAATTTAAATTATATTTTGTATGATAAGATAATATAAAATAATAAAATCAAATAAAATAATTAAGATAAAATAAAATAAATTTATTTAATTTATTATAATTAAATTAAATAATATAATATAACATATAGTAATATAATACAATCAAATAAATTAAATTAAAATAATTTAATTTAATTTACCTTAAATAAATTGTAAATAAAATAATACAATATAAAATACACTATACTAATACAAAATAAAATAAATTGAATTAAATTACAATAAAAATAAAATAAAATAAATAAAATAAAATAAAATAAAATAAATTTTGTAGATTAAACAAAATAAAATAAAATAAAATAAACAAAACAAAATTAATAAAATAAAAATAAAACAAAATAAATAATACAAAATAATACAAAATAAATTAAAATAAAATAAATTAAAATACATAAATAAATCAAAATAAATTAATAAATTAAATTTAGAATAAATAAAATAAAATTAATAATAAACTAGAATAAATTAAAATTTTAAAATTTAATTTAATATCATTACATATAAATTATTTAATTTAAATAATATAATATAATAAAAAAATAAAATAAAATAAAGAATAATAAAATAATGTAGAATAATTATCTTAAACTATGTAGCATTTGCTTAATTTTCCATTACATAAAAAATATCCCTAATTAAATAAAATCAAAGCTAATAAATTAAATAAACATAAATTAAAATAATATAATATATTTGAAATAAATTTACATCAAATAAAATAATAAACTAAGTAGAATTTGCTTAGTTTTCTACAATTAAAAGTAATCGCATAATAAGTTGTCTACATATTCAATAAATAAAATAAAATACATGTTGACCGGGTAGCATTTACCTATTTTTTTATTGGTAAAATAAACTAAATACCATTTGATTAGTTTGCCACAATTTTCAAATGTAATAACATATAAATTAAATTAACTGTAATATAATAACATATAAATTAAATGAAATATAATATAATACAACATGGTAATGAAAAATAATATAATATATTCATAGCAGTTGCAGCTGTAATGATTACTAGGAGAAGAGTCAAGGACTTCCTTGTATACAAGGTTCGACATAGCAGTTGCAGCTAATAGTACTCCAACCGGTTCCTCGGCAGCAATTAAAAAAAAAGGGTCGTAGTTCTTGTTTATGTCTTATACTCGAATAATAAAGTTAATTGAATTATTGCGGATATTCCTCACTGTTCCATTATAACAGATGACAACATCCTGAAGGAGTGCCATTAAGTTATTGAACAAAGTTCTAGGTTAAGCAACCCTCTAGATGAACGAACGATCACTTCTCTTCTAGGAATGAATCATCTTCCCATATGGGTCCAATCCATGACATAGACAGCTTCTCACCACTTCGAATTCCTCAGATGGGTAGTTCTCACATAACATCTCACCTCTTTTTCTATGAGAACTACCCATCTGAGGAATTCAGAATGGTGAGAAGTTATCTATGTTATGGATTGGACCCATATCAGGCAATGATTCATTCCTAGTAGAGAAGTGATCGTTCGTTCATATAGAGGGTTTCTTAACTTGGAACTTTGTTCAATAGCTTAATGGAACTCCTTCGGGATGTTGTCATCTGTTATGATGGAATAATGAGGAATGTCTGCAGTAATTCAATTAACTTTATTATTTGAGTATAGGACACAAACAGAAACTACGACCCTTTTTTTTAATTACTACCGAGGAACCGATTGGAGTACTATTAGCTGCAACTGCTATGTTGAACCCTACATACAAGGAAGTCCTTGACTCTTCTCCTAGTAGTCATTACAGCTTCAACTGCTATGAAACTTAGAAACCCGTTTGACAAGCAGGAGTGAATGTCGAACAGTATAGTCTCTATAGATTCCAAATAACAATTCTCATAAACTAAGTACCACTTACTTATCAGGTAATATCACATACTTTCATATTTCAGGTATATGTGTTGATTAAAGCAGAAAGTTCAAAACAAAGCTCGTGTAGAGGGTTCTATTGTTGAACGCTATACGGAGGAAGAGCTTGTCAACTTCTGCTCATTGTACTTTGACGATGTAGTTGCAACAAAGCACAACTATCTAAGTCGGAATGAGGTCGCCGATTCGTCTGGTCGTGCTGATGATGAGTTGGTTGTATTCACTTATTCAGCTAAACCATTTGGACATGAGACAAAAACTTACCTAACCGATAAAGATTTAAAGATTTTCTCTACATACGTGTTTCTAAATATGCCAGAAGTATCGTCGTACATCAAGTATGTATTATTACAAGTTGAAAATGATTTATCTAACCTTAATCAATAATTAAACAATTGCCATATTATTGTACGCAGTTCATTCGAATTAGAAGCGCATGCTTCTAACCCGGGGTTGACTACATCACAGATGGAAGCATTTCACTAATGCATAATTTCACCAGTGGTTTAAGAGAAGGGTCAAAGAAGAGAACGCGTATGAGCGTTTTAGAGATTTCATTTTAGGCCCGTACAAACTTATTAGTTCATTTCCAGGCTGCATCATGAATGGGTATAGATTCAAGGTTAATAACGTGAATGAATTGACATCAGTCAGCTCTGGCGTTGTCGTGTTGGGAAGTTGTTACGGAGATTCTGAGTCCAATTACTATGGAAGATTATAGGAAGTTGTTATGCTCAATTATCCAGGGGCCAAAAAGGTCATTACATTTAAGTGTCGCTGGTTTGATACTGCAAGATATAATATCCAAGTTACAATCTAATGACGTATTTGTGTTAGCCAGCCAAGCAAATCAAGTGTACTACGCCCCTAATGTGGTAAATTATAGAAGCCCTTGGCATACAGCTGTTACAACAAAGACTCGATCATTTGATGGTACTAATCTGTCTGGAACGGATGAACCATTGCAAGAAGAAGTTAGCAATCTCAGCCACGTATTTCAATATGATGGCGACGTTTTGGTAGATGATGTTGTTGATGTACCCGATGTCGACGAAGTGGAAGAAGATGTGGTTGTCAGTTCGTACGAGATGGTAGAAGATGATGCTGAGGAAGAAATTGATACAGAAGAGGAAGAGACAGAATCAGAGGATGAAAATGATTTTGATTCTGACGGGTTTGACGACGTACTACTTCTTCAGAATTTGGTGTTTTGTAAATATTATACTACTAAAACAAATCATTAGAATAATTGCAATGAAATTTCACTAATGCAAATTTATGTCTATTATTTTAGTAATACAACCACACTGAGACATAAGCGGTGGAGGTGGTGGTAGTGGTGGCGGCTACCGATGGATCGGTGACTGGCTCTAGTATGGGTCGTCTTCGTCAGCTAGTGAGTTAACACTTTTTTCATAACTATATTAAACATTCATTTACTATAATATATCAATATCATAACTATATTAAACATACAGATGCTAGACGTCGACGTCAGCGAGAGCCTAACCTCGGTCGATTAGGTCATCCGCCAGCGGTTCCCAACATATGCCCCGTTGATGTTGGGTCATCATGGTAGGTTTCAACTTTAATATATTTATGTTCAATTATAGAATGATATTATTATGTGATTAATAAATTAAAATTTTCCATACAAATTTTGTTTTCTAGTATTATGGATTCGGTCGCTAAGCAGACCATACATGCCATATGTCTGGCGCATCTCTCGACTAGATGTATGCGATTTAGCCGTACTCACGTTACGATGCCAACTTTATGTTGATAGTGTTACGGGAGTTTCACGTAAGTCGAATTACATATATTAAATCAAGGTTCAAGTTATTTAAATATTGTTCAAATAATTAATTATATGTACGTTATGTTTGCTTGATAGAGGTATTATAGATACAATCCCAGCATCACTGAGGCAAATGGTGATGTCGTTATTATTGTGCACATCTCGAAGAACTATTCTGGCTGGATGTACGAGATGCATATGAGAGCAGTCCGGGCAGTAGAAGAATCCCCCAGGACTACTATACGCCAGCATCAGCCACCAATAATATCAGATGCAGTATGGGCTGCCATGTATACATATTAGGATGATGTTTCCTTCAAGACCAAGTTTTAGCAGATGAAGAAGAATCAAGGCCAGCTACGAGTTGTACATACTTCTGGCTCGCTGTCATTTTAAGAGGTTAAGTCGGTATGTATTTATATTTAGTTTAATTTAATATTAAACTATAACTATATTAAAGTAAGGTAATATTAATTAATGTACATGATTTAGGCTATGCGGAGTAGCTTGGGCCGACCTCCTACTATGATGGAATTCTGGATAAAGTCCATACGCCGAAGGATTCAACTTTAGGGTCGACGATGTCTCCAGCAGCACTCGTTATACGGGCAATACATTTACTATAATCTCTGTAATTTAGGATCATATTACATAATTTATAGGATGATACAAAGTTACCTCACATGTACATATATTAAATTACAGGACCGGTTTGAGAAGCTCATGACCAACAGATATAGCAGACTTGTGAGGTCGCTAAGGACGATCTTGAGCGGTGATCCCATCATTCCCTCCGCCTCGAGAGATTAGTTTATCTCGGGATGAGGAGACGACTCTTTGGGTCGCATCTCAGGATACTCCCATTAGCACTACCAGCCGATATCGAGTGTTGGGGTTGCTAAGGATACCAGCCTATACACTGCCTGGAGGTATAATATTTTAGTTTAATTCTTATTTATGAATAAAGTAAACTTAATTATAATATTATTCATGTTATATTTATTTTTGTAGGCTCTAGCCAGCGTCTGGATCCGAGAGTCCCCGTGGGACCACCACATACGGGCACTGGCTTAGACGATGCTTTATTCTAGCGGGTTGTGGCTGCCTGCTCGGAGAGTTTTGAGATGGATCTGCTATTCCATCATTGGGACACCTTGGTAGTTCTCACCTCCATCGACTTGCCGAGAACATTGCAAATTTGGTGCCACCGCGTCGAGAGTACGGGTATCCCTCGAGCGATTCATTTGCTCTACGCGATGAGATTGTTCGGATGGTGGTTACCTTACTACTGGATGTGTTTGGGTCGTTGTTGAGTCAGCCCTCGACTACTCAGGTATACTATTCATAATATAATTCTATTTTGCATGTTATGTAATTTTCATTTAATTACTTATCTTTAACTGTATTATATATATGGACTAATGAGTTACATTATATTGTCTCAACAGGGTGACGATCGGGCTGACGATGCTGATGAGCGGTTGGACGACGATGGCGGCCCGTGACATATATAGTTTTGTTATGCTTAATGTGATGTAAATTTTAATAATTTAGCTAATTTTTGATGTATTGTAGCTTTTATTTATCATTACTTTAGTTTGACATATTTACGTTAGTTTAAATGCATATTTGATATACTTTAGTTGATTAGAACTTTAGTTTAATGTCATATTCAAGTTGGCCTTGGTAATTAATATTTATGTTGGTCATTATTGGTGGCATTGGATTATATTTGTGTGTTATGTGTTATTGGAAAAAAAATAGGTACACAGGTACAAAAAATGAGGGTATTATTATCCTGGATATTGCCAAAATAGAAAAAATATTTTTTTAAAAAAAAAGGGCTAAAGTCGACGGAATAGCATTATCCTAGACGGAATTCCATAGAGATTAAGCAGCTTCTAAATTTTTGTGGGATGCCACGTGTCATGTTTAGTATCGACTAACTATTCTTGACAAATGAATTCAGTCAACCATATGTTAATCTCGACCGAATATTCCGTCGAGGTTAAGCCACTTGTAAATTTTTGTGGATGTCATGTGTCACGTTTAGTATCGACCAACTATTCTCGACGGATGAAATTCAGTCGATCATATATTAACCTCAACTGAATATTCCGTCGAGGTTAGTTCGGTTGAGGATATATATCTTCGACTGAAATATCGACGGACTTAATTTCAACGTGATTATATCCGACTGCATTTCTAACCTGATATTATGTCAAAATTATCATAAACTCGACGGATTATGCTTAATTCCAACGGAATATTCCGTCGGAAATAACCCTTTTTCTTGTAGTGAGTAAAAAAAGACACAAGCTACCTTCTAGTGTTAGTTCCATGTCCAGCTCTCGATCAATTCAACTTGTTTATATTGATGTCTGGGGTCCGACTAAAACATCAATTGACAACTTTTAATATTACATTATCTTTGTTGATTATTTTACTAAATACACTTGGTTATTCTTGATGAGAAGATTTTATATGTGCGAATCATGTATTTTTGACTTGATTATTTTGCAAGTTCTCAAGTATTTTTAATTTATTTTGAAGCATTTTAATGTTTTTGTGCAGAAATGAGAAATTTGACCCATGATGGAGTATAAAGTAATAAACGGTGTATATTCAGCCTTTTTATGAAGCTATGAGTGTCAAGTGTTGGCTTGGGACAAGTAGTTGGGCATGACATTGGGTTGGAGGATCAAATGGGCGTGTAATAGAGCAAAGAGTACTGAAATTTACAGAATGTTTAGCGTTGCGGTGTTGGTCTTGAGAGCCGTAACGCTGCCCTTGTTTATTCTAGAGCGCTGCAGCTGGTTCTCGGGAGCGTGGGGCATGTGGGCTAGAAAGGTTTTTAATTATGTGCTGATTAAGTTCACAATTCCAATAAAAAATGTATCATAGAGGCCTAAGTAGTTAAAAGGTCTAGAGAATGCTGAAAAAAGGAGGATTATTTCCAATAATCTATCAATATTCATCAAGGGTTGAGAGGATCAAAGGAGGCTATTGTCATCAGCATAGGTCTAATCTAGGAAGAAAAAGGAGAACCACAAGGATAGAAAGTTGGAGTATTTGATTGAGAGTTTTTTTACATATTCTTTCTTCTACTCTATCTTAGATTTTTGTACTTTAATTATGTTTATGGGATATATGATGATGATGTTTTCTTTGTTTACTATGAACTAAATTTTTTTTCAAAATTACAATGGAACTTGATGGTTGGCTTTAATTAATGTATTCTTTATTTGATTATGATTGGTTGTATGCAAAGTTGTTTATCATTTTTTTGTGCTTAACGTAGTGATTGTTTGGCCAACAATCGATTTAATAATCTAGATTATATTGAGAATTAGATTATAGATTTGGATGGAAATATGATATATGCGTTGGACTTATTCTTCTTAAGAGTGAATAGCCAATTTGCATGTGGGATTGAAATATATCTACATGTCGTATGAACTTGTAGAAAGAATTGATAATTATGAATTTATTATTAATTGTTCACATAAGAATATAGTGAATTAATTAAAAGTGGTTACGATTATCTAATCTTGAAAAAAGTTAAGTAATTAATTGTGAATTATTGTTTAGCAATTTGTTATAATTGACTAATTGAATAGAGAGTAAAGAAATTTGGGTACTTCATTGGGGGTAAATTGTAATCTTGATCATTAATTCCAATAAATATTTTCTTTAGATTTATTACATTAGTTAAATTTAATTTATTAGTTGAACACTTGAAGTTATTCTTTTAAATAAAATTGATAGTTGAATATTTCTTATTAGATTATTCTTCATGGAAACGATACCTTATATGCCGCTATATTGTATAATCGATAGCATATAGTTGTGTGTGAAATTACTTCCTTTACTTTTCATCTACTCAGGTAATGGTGGTGAAAGTGAATCTCTCCAACCTATTTTTTGTTCCACTGGCATTTCTCATTTAACCACTCCCTCACACACCTCGGAGCCCAATAGTACACCTAAAACACGACATAGACACATCAAAGAAAACTCTCTCCCTTCTCTACCATGCATCCTTATCATTGTGATATTGGTCCCATGCTTGTCTATCGGCCGGGTACCTCATCAATAGAGATAATCACCTTTCCATATTTTGTTCCATAGACCACCTAACTATGATTTGTTGAAAAAAATTTTGTGTCTATGCTATCCGTGGCGTGAATATTAATGTCTGATTTGTATAGTGGGTCAAAGTCCACGTGGAGGTATTTAACCC
Organism: Panax quinquefolius; assembly: GCA_020205615.1. Taxonomy (NCBI): domain Eukaryota; kingdom Viridiplantae; phylum Streptophyta; class Magnoliopsida; order Apiales; family Araliaceae; genus Panax; species Panax quinquefolius. The sequence continues at coordinate 54,067,687 of CM035173.1, forward strand.
TATGTAGTTTTGCCAGTTGAAAATTTTAAGGAATCAAAAAAATCCTAATTGCATTTAATTTTCAATTCCTAAAGAAAGTATTAGGATATAATCCGACTTCCTTTCTTTTAGGAGATTCAATTCGATCTTACTAATGGATTATACCTAATGAGGAATCATATTTCTATACGGGAAAGAAGGTGTGATCACTATAAAAACAAGGTTATACCTTAATTCTCAACTACATATAATATTATGTAGAACACTATAACATAAAGCCTCCATTGTTAAACCTTATTCAGGTTGTACTTATTCTCACCCCGGAGTTATCCCCAAGCGGCACAAGCTGTCAAGCTCTGCGTGTGATTTCATTTTTATGTATGATTTGACACGTTTTTAGTGGTTGAGGTGCTTGGGCAAATCTTGGAGTTAACATTGGCGCTAGAAAGAAGGAATTAGTGTTATGTCATTTTCAATCACAAAAAAGTTTTGGTTGGTGTCATGGGGACAATTAAGATAATTTCTAGACATAGGAAGCCAAAGGTTGGCCTATCTGCTCAGCCAAAGGGTTCAGTCAAAGATAAGTTGAGCCCGTCCAAAGACATCCACGACAGGCTGGGGCCCCATAGTCAGTCAATGGGTAAAAAGGACTCTTATGGCGGTGACGTTAAGCGCCGATTGTTCTCAATGACCAACAATGAAACAAGACCCAATGAACGTGTCGAGGACAACCCGTCCCGAACATGGTCATAAGGAGATCAGAATACTTGGCAAGATGATTAGGGTGAAAGGCATACCATTCTAGCAAAAAAGGTTCAAGAGGCTAACAATGCCTCAAATGCCCTACTTGTTAAACAGAAAGAGTTGGATGCTCAGCTAGCTTTGTTGGATGGTGAGGATGGTGCTTCCAGCCATAGCCAAAGGTGAGAGTGTTCGCCAGGGAATCAGTTCAGGACACATCATCCAGACGATTCTCGGTGAATCGGGAGTAAGCACCGAAGTCGGTCTCGAGAAAAGAGCAAGCAACGAAGCCACTCCCAGGAGAAAAACAAGCACCAAGATCATTCATAGGAGAGAAACAGGCACCGAAGTCTCTCCTAGGAAGCATGTTCAGAAGGTAGAGGAAGAATAGAATGGAGAAGGTGAGAGGCCTTTCCAGACCAAAAAAATTAGCACAGGCAAAAGTCGTTCCCACGAAGGAGCGAAACCAAAGTGTTAGCTCGAAGACTAGCGGAGTTGGAACTGTGGCTGATAAACTCCACTCTGGATAAGGGTACTTTACTCAAATCATCTTTGCCATTCTTTTCAAAGATAGATAGGGAACGGGCTGATCCAAATAAGAAGGCCCCACACATGGAGAGTTATAACAGGTCGGGAGATCCCTATGAGCACAGACAGGCTTACGATCGACTGATTAGCTATTACAAGTACTTCGATGCTGCTAAGTGCTAAATGTTCATGACAACTCTGAAGAAGGATGCTCGATAATGGATGATAACATTAGCTCCAAACTCAATCTCGTCGTGGAAAGAACTCTATAATAAGTTCCACGTCAGATTCGGTGGCAACAAGAGGAGAGGAAAACCAACTGGGTTGTTAGCCCAGATCAAGCAATACTCGAATGAGACTGTAGGACAAGTTATAGATTTAAATGATCCTTAGGTCCTTGGACTGTTTCAAAATGGTTTAGGTGTCGTGAAATCAAAGAAGCTGGTAAAAAAAATTTGATGTTCAACCATCTAAAGGATTTAGTCGAAGTTTTTGATATAACCGAAGGCTTTACAATAGTGGAAGAAGTGATGAATAGCCTAAAGCCAAGTACACCGGAAAAGCCGAAGGATAAGGACAAGAATAACTATTCTAAGAACAGGGAAAATAAACTAACAGAGGGACAATAGAAGAACTACAATAATAATGGTGGAGGCCGTCCACCTTTCTTGAATCAAAGAGTCAATAAGATTTACACTCCTCTCATCACTGATCAGACTACCATTCTAGAATAGATAAAGGATACGTCATACTTTGAACCGACCAAAAATAACACAAATTTAAATAGAGGGAATCTGAATAAATACTGTGATTATCATGGGTCAACTGGGCATTCGACCCAATCATGTTGGAGTTTGAAGGATTTGATCAAGAAGAATGTCCAAAGCGGAGAATTAGTTCAATACGTTGCAGGACGAGATGCTTCGGGAGCTCGGCAGGTGAACACTGCCCTAGTACAGAACCCAACCACCCAGCCCCAAAAACAGGGTTAAACCTAGAGACACGCCAGGTGGTGGATGTGATCACAGACGGGTCGTTTAGAAAAGTTACGGGGAAGGAGAGACGAGGATTGTTGGATGCAGTACTCTTAGTGTCTGATCAGCCTGTCAGACGAGAAAGATAATATTTGAGAACTGTCATATCTTTCACGGATGAAGACTACCCTTCAGAACCGATAGATCTATATGATTATCGACAACGGCTTGTCAGTGGATATATTGTATGCTCATGCATACCAAAGGATGGACTTAGAAGGTAAGAAGATTGAGATCGGGCTGAAGACCCCTCTATATGGCTTTAGCAACAATTTGGTTCAGTCGTCTTCGGGACAGCCCCCCAGTAAGTTGAGATAATGTGCAGATTCTTCGTGGTACATGTGGATTCATCATACAATGCCATTCTTGGGAGGCCGACCATAACAGCGATGAAAGTAGTGACTTCGATTCCACACTTTAAAATAAAGTTTCCAACACCGAATAGAGTGTGAGAGGTTGTTGGAGACCTCAATTTTGCTAGGAGGTGTTATCGAAATGCATTGATATCTTCAGGGGTTAGGTTCAGCAAATAAAAGCAGACAATAACAATAGAGATCAAACCGTTTATCGAAGGCAGCATGGAACCCCTCTCCATGCTTGCTGAAGAAACAGAAGATATTGAGTTGATAGCGGGGAAAAAAGATAAGATAGTCAAGATCAGCACTACTAAAAAAAGGTCATTTGTGATGGCCAAAATCTATCACAAAAAGTAGAAAAAACCATCGTGAAAGGTTTACGTGATGACTTTAAGCATCACAATGACCGTCTTGTATACACCCATCATGAAAGATTTTACGTGATGATTTTGGAAATCACGCAAACGCTTAGTGCTTTTGTGATGATTAATACAATCACATTAACACGTAATCTATTGTGATTGTCAAAGTCATCACAAAAAATAAGACTTTAGGGATCAAAGGTGTAAGACCCTAACTTTTATGAATAAAGATGATTTTTCTATAAATATCATTTTTGAATATTATGGAATGAATTTGATATAATATTTTAGTTGTGGGTAATATTTATAAATTTTGCAAAGTACGCAAGTTGTTATATAATATTCGATTGGTTGGGGAATATTCATTTTAACAGGGAATATTAAATGCGATGACACAATCATTAGTGGACCCCACAAAAATAATTATTATTGTCGGATTGAGAAAATAATAAAAATATCTTTTTATGAAAATAACGGCGAAAGTTTTACCGTTAACTGTTGAACTACTCGGTAGTAAAAGTACAGTAATACGCGTGGTTGCATAGTAGCACACGGTATTGATTATTGATGCTTACGTGAGAAGTCACTCAGTTTTATTCAATTATTGTCAATATTTTATATATTATTAAATCAATAATTGAGACGACGAAATTATTAATATTATTATTTACAATATTAACGATGTCTAGAAGTTCTGTCAATGAGAGGTTTGGTCACCTAATTGTGCGCCATTAGGGAGAAATCCTTATTGGAAAGCCCCCTCTTTCCTGGGAATGACCTGGTCGATTAATATTGTGAATTATAATAATGATGATAAATGTTATTAAAAATATTGAGAGGATTTTTTTTATGAAGTATTTAATGTAAATTTTACTTATTTTATGGACCCCTATTTACCCATTTTTCAAAATAGTCAAGAGAAGTTATATATATATATATATATATATATATATATATATATAATGTATATATATATTAAATATTGAATATGGGTGGATTGTCTGGGAAAGGGGGGGGTGACACGGGAGTACTATTATTTATTATAATATATATGTATTATATATGTTTATATTTGAAAAGCATGATAAGGGGAAGGGACGGTGGTTCACGGGGTTGATAACTCGTGAACTTATATATATATATATATATAATATATATATATATTATATATTATATATTATTTAAAAGATTTTGTTTTAAATTTGGACCGTCTGTTTAAAGTAAATCAATTTGGACCGTTATTGAATTAGTTACTATGCAGTCCATTCTTCTATAAATAGAAACTCATTCCTTCATTATTTCTTACTTAATTCAACGAAACTCTGAGAGATATAAGCGTAGAGAGAAAGAAGAAAAGTATTCTCGCTACTTCACTACTCATATATCCAATTACTCTTCTTCTTAAGGTAAGGGGTATTATTTCTTTTGTATTCATGAAGAGAACTTATGTTATTCCATTCTTTATTATTCTCATTGGAATATCACATGCATGCGTTTTACAGGACCGGTTCCGCTCTTTTTATTATTCTCGTTGGAATATCCTGCATGCATGCATTTTACTTGGGACTGGTTCCGTCTTTGTTATTCTGTTGGAACATCCTATCGGTGCGAATTTCGCCTGACCTGGTTCCGTTATTTATTATTCTGTTGGAATAACCTCTCTATGCGAAGTACCGCATGCATGGTGATTTCTTTTGTTATTCCATTCTATATTATACTCAGTTGGTTAAAGTTTTGACTTCTAAACTCCATGAAATTAGTGGACTATCCTTGATATTTGTGCTTCATCCAGTATTCTTTCATGAAAATATTCTTCTGAGCATTCTTGAATTTTACTCTACAAAGAAGTATCATATTGACAATTTGGATGTAATTAGTTCCTGAATAAATTAATTCTTGAACTTGTTTTATTGAAGTCTTATATCATTGTCATCATCCTCATGTTTATATTTTTTTTTAAAGTCATCTGTGGCCTGTAGTGCATAGATGGACTTGGTATGATTATGACCAGGGATTATTCAGTGTAATCATGACCGTAATGTTACAAATGATGTGGTAAAAGTTCTCATTGGCCCGTAGTGCATTGATGGACAGTTGTTGGCATGATCATGACCATTGATGAAAACACGAATATCCTTGGCTCGTAGTGCATGGATAATTTGTGGTTGTGATACTAATGAATATCCTTGGGTCATAGAAAAGGGGGATGATGTGGATTATTTATTAAGCTGAGTCCCAGCGATAAAAGTGATGAAAAAACCTTTTTAAATCATAAAAGATAATAGATTTTATTCTCTACTTGACTCTTTTAATGGATTGCATGTTCCGCTGCAGTTAAACTTGATGTCTATTGTATTTTATCAACTTAACACTGTTGAAGACTAATGATAATTTATTCTGCATTATATTAGTCATAATATTTCTTACTGGGCGAGTTGAGCTCACCCTTTCTTTCACTGTTCTCCTCAGAAAATGAGAACGTAGCCGGGACTAGTCGGGGAATGGAGTGACGATCCAGATGATAGTATTAGTAGTCCTCACTATTCTGTTAAATAGTGTGACAATAAATGTAATGAGGACTTATTCTGAGAGTGGATATTGTCTAGAAGACAGTATTTATATTAAAACTCACAGCTCTCTTGTTGTATATTAAAGATTGTATTTGTATTCTGTACCATGTATTTGGCGACTCAGAATAAGTGATGTATACCTATTTTGGGGCGCCACAAAAGGTAAGAACGTGAATCTCTATTTAAGTATTATTTATTTCATTGTATTAATTATATCAAATATTACTTGTAGGATTTGAACCCTCCCCCCATTTGAAAACTAAATAGCGAGTATTACCACTGCACCAAAGCCCAGATCATGATTATAATTTTAAAACAAAATATAGAAGGAAACATAAATGAGTTGACTTACTAAACAAAATTACTTCCACATAAGATTTGGTGATTGCAATGGCAGTCACAAATACTCTATAATGATGATAAAATTAGTCATCACTGAGAGCCATCGTATATTTTATTGTTTTGTGATGGCTTGAAAATTTCATCACAGAATACCTTTTTTTGTAATTGCAAATAAAAGTCGTCACAAAAACTTATCTTTTTTAATGATTGTCATGGCTGTCATAAAATATTGTTTTCATTATTTCTTATATTAAAATATTAGTGATAGCTTAAATGAAATCACGAAAAGTGTATATCTATAAGTGATAACTTAGTGCGTCACAAAAAGAAAATTTATTTTGCGTGAAAAACTTGGTGTGATTGATATGACCAACACAATTATAATACATTGATGGCAAGATTAATCATCACTAGGAGCCATCATATATACTATTATTTTGTGACTGCTTAAAAAGTCCATCACAAATTACTATCTTTTGTGATTGTTTTAAAAACTTTCACAAAGTTCTGTCACGTATTCTTGTTTTTCTAGTAGTGTCGGGACTGCAGGAACCCTTTCGAATGAGTCTGGTAGATTGCTTCACGGTTATGCAGACATTTTGCATGGGTTCCTAGCAACATGCTTGGGGCCGATGGGAAGGTTGTTGTGCAGAGGTTATATGTGGACCCTGCCAAAAAATTTGTCTGTCGAAAAAGAAGGATCTTCTCCTCCGAGTGGCAGAAGATCATTGATGATGAGATAACAAAGTTGTTGGCAGCGGACTTCATCTTAGAGATTGATTATCAGGAGTGGTTGGCAAATGTAGTGTTTGTATAGAAGCATAACAGGAAATGGTGGATTTGCATCGACTACATAGACTTGAACAAAGCCTACCAGAAGGACTTTTACGCTCTTCAACAAATTGATCAGCTCATCGAAGCCACTTTGGGGGATGCCTTACTCAGTTTCATGGATGTCTTTTCGAGGTATCATCAGATTTTAATGCATAAGGAGGATATCCCGAAGACAACCTTCATCACTCATCGGGCAATTTATGCTTACAAGAAGATGACGTTCATATTGCTGAACGCCGGTGCTACTTACCAGAGGATGATGAACTACGTGTTTAGGAGGTAGTTGGGTCGAAGCATGAAGGTGTATGTGGATGATATGATCGTCAAGATTATATCATTACGGGGGCATTTGGATGACTTAGAGAATTATTTTCAGAATGTTAGGCACTAAAGCCTTAGGTTAAATTCGATGAAGTGCACCATCGGTTTGGGATCGGTAAATTTTTGGGTTATTTGATAAGTAAAAGGGGAATCGAGGCAAACCCAGAGAAGTCAAGATCATCCTGGATATGAAATCTCCTCAGTCTTATAAGGATGTTCAACTTTTGACGGGTCGGATAGCAATATTTAGGAGATTCGTGTCTAAATCAGTAGAAAATTGTTTGCCTTTCTTTGACACATTAAAATGTCCGAAGAATGAGAAAACCTTCCAGTAGACTTCAGAATGTGAGAATATTTTTTAGAGAATTAAAAGGTATTTGTCTCTGACTCCTTTATTGGTGAAGTTGGTTCCTTTGGAACCTTTGTATTTATATTTGGTTGTAAGTTCGCTAGCGGTTGGTGCAGTATTGGTTAGGGAGATAGGAGGGAAGAAGCATCCGGTGTACTATGTTAATCATGCTCTACGGGATGTAGAAACCAAATATCCAAACCTTGAGAAATTTTTCTATGCCCTAATAACGGCTAGTCGGAAACTTCGACACTATTTCTAAGTCGGTTGATTATGGTATACATTGATCAGCTCGTAAAGAAATTTTTGAACAAGCCAGATGTCTCAGGTCGCCTAGCAGCATGGGCAATGGAGTTGACATAATTCATCTAGGAGTATCATCCTCGGACAATAATAAAGGGCCAAGCCTTGGCCGAATTCGTTGTGGAGTGTTCATTTTCTGAGTCAGACATCGTTGATTAGGCAGAAGGAATAGTTGGGTCTGTATCAGTAGTTTAGCTGGTTTAGACTTCTTAGACGCTGTATGCAGATGGTTCTTCAACCTCGGATGTTAGTGGAGCAGGGATTATTTTAACAAGCACGAAAGGATTTAAATTTCAGCAGGCAATCCGCTTCGGGTTTAAAGTGACCAATAATGAAGCAGAATACGTAGCAATTCTGGCAGGTCTTCGATTGGAAAAGAGTATAGAAGTACATAGGTTGATCATTTTCAGTGACTCCCAATTAGTCGTCAAGAAAATTTTGGAGCAATTTGAGGCCCGAAGGGCAAGAATTGTTAAATATATGGCCGAAGTAAAAGATCGACTCCATTACTTTAGTTTTTTTTCCTTTCAAGGCATTGATAGATCAAATAACATGATAGTTGATTCTCTAGCGAGGTTGGCTACAGTGGGTCAGTCTATTTGGAGGTCTTAAATTCACCAAGTGTTCAACATTCGGAGGTGATGACGGTAGAGCAATCGAACTGTTAGCTTACGCCTTATCTGGAGTTTCTGGAAGATGGCGTCTTACCTTCCGATTGAATAATGGCAAAGAAAATCAAATATAGGAGTTTAATTGTTTTGCTCATTGATGGGGATTTGTATCGAACGGCTCATTCTTCTCCTTTATTGAGGTGTCGTGTGCCATCCAAAGCTAAATATGTTCTTCGGGAGGTTCACAAAGGGATTTTTGGTGACCATATGGGTGCTAAGTAATTGGCGTATAAGGTGCTTCGGTAGAGATACTATTGGTCGATAATTTTTCAAGATGCAAAGGACTATGTGAAGAAGTGTCCCAAGTGTCAGCTAAACAATTTTATTCCTCATCAGCCACCAAAAGAATAATATTCTATTCTATCCCCGATACCATTTGTTGTGTTGGGAATTGATATTATGGGTCCTTTGCCAAAAGCGAAGGGTTATGTTAGCTTTGTCATAGTGACCATTTACTATATGACTAAGTGGGTGGAGGCTAAACCACTTCAGAAAATTACCAAGCAGGATTATTTGAAGTTTTTGAAAGAGTATGTAGTTTTTTGATTTGGAATCCCTATGGTGTTGGTTTCGGACAGTGGCAGACTGTTTGTAGGCTCCATGTTCGAACAATTCTTGAAAGATCTAGGTATCCAACATTGAAAGACTTCAGTGGCTCATCCTCAATCGAATGGTCAGGTAGAAGTCACCAATAGAACTATACAAAATGGAATCAAACATAGGCTTGACAAGGCGAAGGGAAGATGGCTCAAAGAATTACTTAGTGTATTGTGGGCCTATCAGACTACTGTAAGGATAACGACAGGTGATTCACCGTTCAGACTAGCCTATGGAACCAATGCCCTTATTCCTATTGAAATTGGGTCTCCTTCTCTTCGGGTTAGTAAATTTAAGGAGCTGTATAACGATAAAGGCATATGCCTAAATTTGGATTTGTTGAAGGAGGTTAATGAATCGGCCCTCGTAAGGCTAGCATTCTACCAAAGAAGAGTGGTTAGGTATTATAATAAAGGAGTAAAATTGAGGAGGTTTGAAGTTGAAGACTTGGTTCTTCGGGAACTGGAGGCTTCTATTCCCCATAATCTCGAAAAGTTGATGCCTAACTGGGAGGGGCCCTATGAGGTCATAGAAGTCTCGAAGCTAGGTACCTACTGACTTTGAGCAATGAATGGGACATAAGTCAAGAACACTAGACATGCAGGCAAACTTAGAAAATATTATCAGTAGTGCATGTTTAAGTAGTTCATCTATATGACTCTGTGTAAGTTTTCAAAGTTATCAATAAAATGATTATTCAATTTTTTAAATGAGTACTGTCATCAATTACTTATATTTAAGTGGGTATTCAGTTCTGGCGAACGAATATCTTCTTCATCAATTACTTATGTTTAAGTGGGTATTCAGTTCTGCCGAACAAGTACCTTCTTCATTACTTACTTATGTTTAAATGAGTATTTAGTTTATCTAAACAAATATCTTCTTTAATTGCATAAGTGTTCAGTTCTTTGAATGAGCATTTTTATTGTTTAATCGCATGCATGAAATAGACGTTCAGTTTTCTAAAACGAATTATTTTCATTAATTTGTAAAATATTTTTACAAATCATAATTACATTATGAGTCTAGATTGCAAAAAGAAGTAAATATTGCTGAGGAGGGTCAGGAGCGTCGTCGGCTTCATCATCCAAAGTGTCCAAGACGGAGACATCTAATTTGGCAACAATGATCTTTTCCTTATCTTTTCTTTGGGTGGTTTCATATCTCTCAGTGTACATTTGCATTACTTCTGCTGACAACTCTAGAGATTCTCGATACTCATGGCTGATCTGTTGTCTGATTATTTCAGTCAAAGCAGGCCCCAAAGCCTTGTATTCCTTGAATTCTTTCTCCAAGGAAACACATGTAAGGAATATGTGTTCTCCTTTCTTGACCAATTCGAAGACCTGACATTTTAGTGTCGAGTTCCCCATCTTTATGTCAAAATTTTCCTTTTTCAATACCTCATGGCCCTCGATGAGACTCTTTTGGCGGGCTTCTACTTCGGCAACCTCTTTCTTTAGCTTTGCAACATCAGCCTCCAGATTCTCGCAATAGAATGTATTTTTCTTGTGCAAATTTTTCTCTCTTTTGAGGCCTTCCTTGGTTGCCTGGAGATTGAACCTGGGACGTTCATTTTCGTCTTCAAGGTCTTTCTCTCTTTGATCGACCTCTGACCATTGGCGTATAATCCGGGAAGAGACTGCAACAGACTGAAAATAGAGTATAGTGGGTTAATAAAGGGAAATAAAAACTTTGGCAAGAAAAAGAGTTCGGATATGTTAAGTGCATGAAGTTGGCAAACACAAGCTCTTTGATACTTACATTCTCGAACCGGGGTTCTTTGGCGGGGAGAACAAAGTGTTCATATAGCTCGTGTAGGAAGTATTCTGGATATTTAGGCTATAGTGTCATCGAGGCTCCTGCCTCTCAAACTCGACTAGGTCCAGGTTGTTCTGGTGGAGAAGGGGGGTTGTGTTGAGGAGATTGTTCAGGAGATATTTCGGTGTTGGATTTTTTGGCTGGTGGTTCGTAGGAAGGGTCTTCAAGTTCTTTTCATTTTTGGTTTTTGTTTATGTTTGGTTCAGTGGTGTCTGTTAGAATGGCTTTGGTGGTTGGGATGTTTTCAGTTGAGGTGATGCGGGTTTTAAACGAAGCAGTTTTAGGTGCTTTAGAGGTATTTGTTTGGGCGGCAGCTATGGTGCGTCTTTTTTTAATCCATAGGATTTTAGTCCTTTTGGAATTAGGCATGCATGTCCAAGGGACTTTTTCTGAAGGATGGAATGGGGATTATGGTTGGTTGAGGCACATTTATAGATGGGTTCGATTTGGTGGTAGATGGACCTTCGGTTATGGTCACTAATGGTGTGGTCTTAGTGATAGGAGGAACAACGAAGGATTGACTAGTGTCTTTGGGGTTGATGTTTTCATTGTTGACCCTTTCGGAGGATGTTGGCTTGATGAAGGATATTGTACACAAATAATGGGTCAGAATCAGAAATGACGAGTTAAAAGATATAAGAATATAAGAAAGGAAAGAAGGATTTTGGAGACTTACGTTTATGCTCGTATAACCAGGATTGCTTGGTCAGGAGGTTGAAATCCCATTCTCTCATTGGCAATTTTCGGATTAGTTTCACTATTTCAACAAACTCTGTTTGGGGGAATTTCTCCAATGGTGACGTTTGGCCTTCCATAGTTGGCCCAGTCTGGGATTTGGTGAGTATTGGGCCCTCAGATGAAGAATCAGTGTGTGTGCCACCCCTTATTGCTCGAAGGGGTGCTCATTAGGGATCACTTTTCTATATGATGATTTGGTTTCGGTTCTTGTTTGCTTAGGGCACAAAACCCTGGTTCTCGCGATTGGCCTAGAGAAAACAAGGAGAAGAAGAAGTCAAGTGTTGGGGGAACACCGAGCTCATGGAAAATGGTGATGAATGAAACGATGTCAATGTAGGAGTTTGGCACCAGCTATGCAAAGTTGATGCCAATAAACCATAATAAGGTGATGATGAAGGCGTAAAGGGGGTAGCCGAACCCCTTTCTCCAGCAGGGTAAGAGGTATCGTGGTCCAACCATAAATAAAGTGGTACATCCAGTTAAATTTAGAAGGGGCTTTGAGCTAGTGGGTTTCAGGGATGTGATAGTGTTCCCATATTATGGTGAGGTCATCTTCAGTGATGGTGGATTTGGTGTTGTCATGGGAAAATTGTGTTTCATTTGAGTACTCTCTAATCATTTTTTGAAATTCCAACTATGCCTTAGATAAGGTTGAAGTTTAGGGGGCAGAGCTGGTGGTAACAGTGGTGGATTCATAGGTGGTGGTGGTTGTGGTGTTGTTGGTGCTGGTAGTGATAGCGTTTACTGGTAGAGCAGGAATGGAAGAAATGAGGATGGCGTTGATGGGATCGTTGTTGGTTGGGCTGGATGATATTGGAGTGCTTGAGGAAGCCATTGCAGATTGAAGAAATGAGTTTTGCCAAAAAAAAATTGCAGTAGAGAAGAGAGGGCTTTGAGAATTTGAAATTGAGAAGGCGTATTCGTCTGGTTTGGGGGGAAGGGGTTTTGAAATGAAATGTCTTTTCAACTTTGCGCACTTCTCGGTGTACGACTGTAAGACCCCGAATTTTTTTATAAATAAAATGGAATTTCCTTTATTTATTATTTTGAAATAGTAAGGGTTTATTTGATTAATGTGGTTAGTTGTGGGTAAAATGCGCAAATATTTTAAATAAGCAAGTGGTTATAAAATATTCATTGTTGTCGGGGAATATTCATTTGGTCGTGGAATATTCTTGCTGTCGGGGAATATTCGTACGACGGTGCAACCTTGTGTGGGCCCCATAACGGAAAGCGATTGGATGAAGAAAATGATAAGAATAAGTTATTTATAAATAACGGCATAGTTGTTACTGTTAATACTGTTGAAATACTCGGTGGTTAAAATATAGTAGCACACGGTTTTGCACCAATTATTGATTCTTACGTAAGATGCACTATTCAATAATTGTTACAGTAATTAATGTTCAATATTTTATTTTATTGATTTAATAATTGTTACGTTGATATTTTATATTATTGTTGTTTCAATAATTGTCATTACACAAGATATTTTCATTATCGAATCAATAATTCATATTATTGGAATAATATTATTAGATAACATTATTGGCAATGTCTAGAAAGTTACATCTAAGGAGAGGGTTTGGTCACCTAATTGCGCGCAAGAGTGAGAAATTCTTTATTGAAAGCCCCTCTTTCCTAGAAGCGGCTACCGTTGCCGATATTGTGATTCTGTAATATTATTTGTGAATAATTAATTATTGATTTATATGATAAAGAAAATATTCATTTTATGTGGATATAGATGGAGAAAATTTTTAATGTGACAATTGTTGAAAATTGATATTTTATCTTTTTCTGATAAAATAATACATTTAAATATATTATTATATTTTAATAATATAATAATGGTGATATTTTTACAATGAAAGTGTGATATATGAATAAATGAGGAGGAAGAATATTTTTGTTACAATAAATATTAAAAACATGTTTTTGCATGTTTGTGGACCCCATTTCTTAACTGAAATTTGATTATAGCCTGTAAAATTATTCGTTTGTGGATTTCGGTCAATTTCTGTTTGGAATTTGGAAAAACTTAAACTTACAAAGTTGTAAAGAATGGAATTTCCTATGGAAAAGACATAAGGTTCGAATTTTTCTGATAAAAGGGCTATTTATTATGAATTATTGAAGTTTTAAAGTTCCAGAATAACTGATTTTTGAAGTTTTAAATATTTTTTAAAAGAAAAATGTTTTTTTTATTTGTGGGGCATGTGTTAAATGGTTGAAATCAGCTGGTGGTGTGCTTAGGAATTTAGTTTATAAATAATATTATTATATTAAATTTTCTGCTTTGGTGCTCTAAGCATTTTCCTATAAATAGGGTCCTTAGGTTAGACTTAAAAATCACACAAGAAACTAAAATTTTCTCTCTCTATATTATCGAGCGTATTCTTGTGAGTATTTTGATATCTTGAGTGTTGCTATACGGTGCAAGTTTCCTTCAGCGTTATATCTGATATTCCAGCCAGAAGTACTATTCTTTTGAGGTAAGGGATGTTATTTTTTTTAAAATGATATTATTTCTTTCAATATCATTATGCCGGAATATTGGTAAGATTTTTCTTGTGAAATTCCGTTCTTTTCATGTCGGAGTTACTATTCATGAGTTACTATTCATGAGTTATTATTTACGAGTTACTATTCATGAGTTATTATTCACGAGTACTTTTCACGAAGCATGATGATTTTTCTTGTGGAATTTCTATCTCTTAGTGTCGAAGTTACTATTCACGTATACGACACAATTCACGTATATGGCACTATTCATGAATACGACACTATTCACAGAAAAATTAAATTTTCTTTTCTGTGTCCAAGATTGTCTATTATGGTTCCTATCTTTGATTGGATCTATGTTTTGATCTTCATTTTTGAATTCTGCTCCACAATAGTTTATTATGGAGTATTTTTGAACTTGGATTGTCTAAAGTACGAATCCCTAATATTTGTTCTTTTGTCTCACTGGATTCATTTTCTTTAAAAATATTTTTCATCATCCTCAGTCCTAAATGATGATATAACTCAATATCTTTGGCATGTGGTGCAAAGATGAATGATTTTCTAATGAATATCTTTGGCCCGTAGTGCAAAGATGAACAGGTGTTGAGATGAACATGACCGACTGATTAATATCTTTGGCCTGTAGTGCAAAGATGACTATTTGATTCAAGATGTATATTGATTGATGTTACAGGGATAAAATATCGATGATGGACTTTTAAATTCATATATGATAGTAGATTTCATTCTCTACTTAACTCTTATAATGAATTGTTGTTTCCGCTGCAATTGTTGATCTAATACTTGTTGTCTATTGTATTCTATTAGATTTTTCCCTGTTGAAGACTAAGGATAATTTGTTGTACATTATCTTAGTCATAAAATCCTTTACTGGGCTAGTTGAGCTCACCCTTTTCCTTTTTGTTCCATTTTTCTTCTTAGGAGGCGAGATTATAGCAGGAACTAGTCGAGGTGTGGAGTGATGGTTCAAGATAGTTGTTTTAGTAGTCCTCACTATTCTATAAAATATTGTATCAATAATTGTAATGAGGACTTTATTTGGGTGTGAATATTGTCTAGATGACAATATTTGTATTTAAACTCACAGTTTATGTGTTGTCCTATTTTGCACGACAAATGTATTAATAAAGTTATAGTTATTTCTGTACCATATATTTGGCGACTCAGAATGGGTTGGATGGAATGGACCTATTTTGGGGGAGTCACGGTTGGTATCAGAGCTTAGGGATATGATCTCTGGCGGAGATCGGGGAATAGAACTAGGAGGGGAGAGACGAGTAAATCCTTCGCTAGTATGTCATGCCTAAGCTTATTTGTTGGTTGGTCAGAGTATAGGGTTATTATGTTGCATGTCAATTTCTTTAATTAACCCTTGTTTTATGGCAGTAATTGAGAATGGCAACTAAGAATGTTAACAGTGGAGTAAATGAGACCGTGGAGACACCTTTGCTCACCAATGAGGAGAATGTGCAACAGGCCGATAATGTTCCTCTTGTGAACAACACCACCGAGCAGACGATGAACGACGGGATGTTTAGAAGCTTTTTGCAGTTCATGCAAAAATCGATTTAGGAGACTCGTGTACAAAATACAGTGGAAATGATAAGAACGCATACGGTTTGTCACAAACCAAGTAGTTCAAAGAGTTGGGACCACCGTGCATTGGGGAAAGCCGATCCGATTAAGCGAGACGCGGGTCAAGCAAATTACCAAGATATTCGATTTCTTAGGGATGCATGGAGGAACGAAGGTTCCATTCGCCACTTTTATGTTTCAGAATGAGGCGATTCATCGTGGGAAATCGTGAAGCGTACTCCAGCCACCGCACTCAATATGTCTTGGGAAAAATTTTAGAAGCTGTTCAATGACAAAACTTTCCCGAAAGTATTCATCATATGAAGGAGGTAGAGTTTATTAGACTAGAATGAGAACAACATGACGGTGTGTCCCAAAGACGAGGCAAAAGTTCATGAGTTATCCGTGTTTTCACCTCATTTAGGTGGAGAATGAGGAACGTATATACGGATGTTTTTTTGAGAGGTTTGAAACCCGACATACGTCAATATCTCATTTCTCATAAATTTTCTCTATATTCAAATGTTGTGAATAGGGCTCAGTTATTGGAGCGCGATAATGAGTCAGCTCAATCGAAGAATAACGACCTACAACTCGATGATAATCGTACCGATGGCAACGGTCAGAACAAGGATAACCATCGTGGAGGAAATTATCGTGCCAGAAATGGTAACCACTTCGGTGGTAATCATGGCCAAGATAATAGAAGAAATAACTCAAGTGGAAATTTCAAGAAGAGAAGATTTAACGATGACAGGAAGATGTCGTAGAAGCAGACCACCGAAGATCGACAACAAATTCTAGGGGAGGAGAACGACCGCCAGTTAGATGCTACAAATGCGGAGAGGAGGGATATATAAGTCCAAACTGTTCACAGCCTTCCAAGGTATGTTATAATTATGGAAAAGAAGGTCATATCGCTTCGAGATTATACGGTAGAAAACCAAATCCAATGGGGATGGTGACTCAAAAGGTCATGCCGAGAAAAAGTCAAAGTCAATGGTTCCTAGAAGAGCATTTTCGTGACTTCTCAAAAAGCGAGTAACCCGAACGAAGTTAGCACGGTTAGTTAATTATAAATTCTTGCGAAGTTTATACCTTATTAGATACCGGTTCTACCCATTCATTTATCTCTCCTGTTTGTGCTCAATGTTTAAACTTGACTCCGGAGAAATTAGACTTTGACTTATCTGTGGAGACTCCGTTAGGAGAAACTTTCATTATATCCACTATTTATAAATCTTGTTTGATCCAAGTTGGCACCATCACATTACCTATTGACCTTATTTCTTTAAAGATACTCGTTTTTGATGTGATTTTAAGGATTGATTGGTTAACTACTCATCATACCAAAATTGATTACTTTAAATAAGGTTGTTAGTTTTCATATTCCTAAGCAACCTATTATTCGAATTCAAGCAACCAAACCATTGAAGTCAAACACTTTCATATCAAGCCATAAAGTCTTTCGTTTATTGAAAAATGAATGTTAAGTTTTCATAGCCCATGTCATGGACTTGAACAAAAATATGTCAGATTTGAATGATATTTCTGTTGTTAGTAAATTTCCTAACGTATTTCTGAAGAATTTCCGCGCTACTCCCGAGCGTGATATTGAACTTTTGTATCGACTTTGAACCCTAGACAAAAACCATTTCTAAAATCTCATATCGAATGGCTCCTATTGAACTTCGGAGTTAAAAACCCAACTATAGAAGTTGATAACCGAGCCTCTATCCGGTGACTTCCTTTGTGGAATGCACCAAACCGCACTCTCCGTAGGGGATGCCATATTCGTATGGTAGTAAATTGATAGGTGCCATTGTGACGTCTTATCCAAGATTGGGATATGAGTCACGCTTGAGAGCAACCTAAGTCAAGAATCAAAATACGTAGCTTTTAGGCTTAGTTGGTTATTATCGAGATTCGTGGAAAAATTTTCTCGAATCACTACTCCATTAACTCAGCTGACTCGTAGAGATACAAAATTCGAATGGAGCAAGGAATGTGGGAAGAGCTTCGAAGAACTCAAGATGAGACTCATTTTGGCACATGTTCTGACCATACCATCCTGGAAAAATGAACGTGGCAGCTGACGTGTTGAGTAGAAGATCGTATACGAGTACAAGTATGATATTGTTAAAGACCCATTTCGTATAACTTACAAATGATAGAGATAGAGTTAAAAACTCTAGGGACCCACGTGATGATATACGAGTAAAATCGACTTTAATCGATAGTTAAAACCACTCAAGCTACACACCGGAGCTGATGAATATGAAGAAGGAGGTGCAAGAAGTTTTTATTCCAAAAGCGAGAATCGGCGATGTGAGGAAAGCTCAAACCTTCGATTTATTAGTCCATTTGAAATCCTCGATCGAGTAGGAACTATGGCCTATAGACTCGCTTTACTACCAAGTATGTCGCGTGTTTATAACGTTTTTCACGTACCGATGTTACGTAAATATGTGGACGACCCGAACCACGTTATTGAGTTAGAACCAGACGAAATAGCCGTAGATTTAACGTACGAGGAAGTACCAGTCAAGATCTTGGATAGAAAGGAGCATGTCCTACGCACAAAGGTTATACCACAAGTCAAGGTTTTTTGGAGGAACCATGCTATTGAAGAAATGACCTGGGAGTTGGAATCAGAAATGAAAGCGAGGTATCCTCACCTTTTTGAAACACCAGGTACGTACGTCAATTTCGAGGACGAAATTTCATAAGGAGGGGAGGTTGTAAGACCCCGAATTTTTTTTTAAATAAAATGGAATTTCCTTTATTTATTATTTTGAAATAGTAAGGGTTTATTTGATTAATATGGTTAGTTGTGGGTAAAATGCGCAAATATTTTAAATAAGCAAGTGGTTATAAAATATTCATTGTTATCGGGGAATATTCGTTTAGTCATGGAATATTCTTACTTTTCGGAGAATATTAAATTTATTTGCAACTTGACCTTGTGTGGGCCCCATAACTGAAAAAGTGATTGGATGAAGAAAACGACAAGTATAAGTTATTTATAAATAACGGCGTAGTTATTACCAAGTTAATATCTTGTTGGAATACTACCTGGGTTAAAACACGATACGGTTGTTGCAAGATACGGTACCAGCACCAATTATTGATTCTTACGTAAGAAGACACTATTCAATAATTGTTACAGTAATTAATGTTCAATATTTTATTTTATTGATTTAATAATTGCTACGTTGATATTTTATATTATTGTTGTTTCAATAATTGTCACTGCGTAGTATTTTTATTATCAGATCAATAATTCATATTATTGGAATAATATTATTAAATAACATTATTGGCAATGTCTAGAAAGTTCTGTCTAAGGAGTGGTTTGGTCACCTAATTGCGCGCCAGTAAAGAGAAATTCTTATTGGAAAGCCCCCTCTTTTCTGGGAACGGCCTGGTTGCCAGTATTGTGATTCTGTAATATTATTTGTGAATAATTAATTATTGATTTATATGATAAGAAAAATATTCATTTTATGTGGATATAGATGGAGAAAATTTTTAATGTGACAATTGTTGAAAATTGATATTTTATCTTTTTCTGATAAAATAATACATTTAAATATATTATTATATTTTAATAATATAATAATGGTGATATTTTTACAATGAAAGTGTGATATATGAATAAATGAGGAGGAAGAATATTTTTGTTACAATAAATATTAAAAACATGTTTTTGCATGTTTGTGGACCCCATTTCTTAACTGAAATTTGATTATAGCTTGTAAAATCGTCCGTTTGTGGATTTCGGTCAATTTCTGTTTGGAATTTGGAAAAACTTAAACTTACAAAGTTGTAGAGAATGGAATTTCCTATGAAAAAGACATAAGGTTTGAATTTTTCTGATAAAAGAGCTATTTATTATGAATTATTGAAGTTCCGAAGTTCCAGAATAATTGATTTTTGAAGTTTTAAATATTTTTTAAAAGAAAAATGTTTTTTTTATTTGTGGGGCATGTGTTAAATGGTTGAAATCAATTCTTTGGTGGTGTGCTTAGCTTTAGTTTATAAATAATATTATTATATTAAATTTTTACTTTGGTGTTCTAAGCATTTTCCTATAAATAAGGTGCTTAGGTTAAAATTGAAAATCACACTAAAACTCAAGTTTTCTCTCTATATTATCGATCGTATTCTTGTGAGTATTTTGATATCTTGAGTGTTGCTATACTGGTGCAAGTTTCTTCAAATACGTTATATCGATATTCTAGCCGTAAGTACTATTCTTTTTAGGTAAGGATGTTATTTTTTTTAAATGATATTATTTCTTTCAATATCATTATGCTTTTATATTGGTAAGATTTTTCTTGTGAAATTTCGATCTTTTCATGTCAGAGTTACTATTCAGTTACTATTCTATTCAGTTACTATTCACGAGTTACTATTCACGAGTACTATTCACGAAGCATGATGATTTTTCTTGTGGAATTTCTATCTTTTAGTGTCGGAGTTACTATTCACGTATACGACACTATTCACGTATACGGACACTATTCACGAATACGACACTATTCACAGAAAAATTAAATTTTCTTTTTTGTGTCCAAGATTGTCTATTATGGTTCCTATCTTTGATTGGATCTATGTTTTGATCTTCATTTTTGAATTCTGCTCCACAATAGTTTATTATGGAGTATTTTTGAACTTGGATTGTCTAAAGTACGAATCCTTAATATTTGTTCTTTTGTCTCACTGGATTCGTTTTTTTAAAATATTTTCATCATCCTCAGTCCTAAATGATGATATAACTGAATATCTTTGGCCTGTAGTGCAAAGATGAATGATTTTCTAATGAATATCTTTGGCCCGTAGTGCAAAGATGAACAGGTGTTGAGATGAACATGACCGACCGATTAATATCTTTGGCCCTGTAGTGCAAAGATGACAATTTGATTCAAGATGTATATTGATTGATGTTACAGGGATAAAATATCGATGATGGACTTTTAAATTCATATATGATAGTAGATTTCATTCTCTACTTAACTCTTATAATGAATTGTTGTTTCCGCTGCAATTGTTGATCTAATACTTGTTGTCTATTGTATCTATTAGATTTTTCCTCATGAAGACTAAGGATAATTTGTTGTACATTATCTTAGTCATAATATCCTTTATCGGGCTAGTTGAGCTCACCCTTTTCCTTTTGTTCCATTTTTCTTCTCGGGAGGCGAGAATATAGCGAGGAACTAGTCGAGGTGTGGAGTGATGGTTCAAGATAGTTGTTTTAGTAGTCCTCACTATTCTATAAAATATTGTATCAATAATTGTAATGAGGACTTTATTTGGGTGTGAATATTGTCTAGATGACAATATTTGTATTTAAACTCACAGTTTATGTGTTGTCCTATTTTGCACGACAAATGTATTAATAAAGTTATAGTTATTTCTGTACCATATATTTGGCGACTCAGAATGGGTTGGATGGAATGGACCTATTTTGGGGAGTCACGGTTGGTATCGAGCTTAGGATATGATCTCCAAGAGATCGGGAATAGAACTAGGAGGGGAGAGACGAGTAAATCCTTCGCTAGTATGTCATGCCTAAGCTTATTTGTTGGTTGGTCAGAGTATAGGGTTATTATGTTGCATGTCAATTTCTTTAATTAACCCTTGTTTTATGGCAGTAATTGAGAATGGCAACTAAGAATGTTAACAGTGGAGTAAATGAGACCGTGGAGACACCTTTGCCTCACCAATGAGGAGAATGTGCAACAGGCGATAATGTTCCTCTTGTGAACAACACCACCGAGCAGACGATGAACGACGGGATGTTTAGAAGCTTTTTGCAGCTCATGCAAAATCGATTTAGGGAGACTCGTGTACAAAATACAGTGAAAATGATAAGAACGCACGCGCTTTGTCACAAACCAAGTAGTTCAAAGAGTCAGGACCACCGCACTGCAGGGAAGCCGATCCGATTAAGGCGTAAACGCGTGGGTCAAGCAAATTACCAAGATATTCGATTTCTTAGGATGCATGGAGGAACAGAAGGTTCCATTCGCTACTTTTATGTTTCGTAATGAGGCAGATTACTGGTGGGAATCTGTGAAGCGTACCTAGCCAGCCGTACTCAACATGTCTTGGGAAAAATTTTAGAAACTGTTCAATGACAAAAACTATCCTGAAAGTATTCGTCATATGAAGGAGGTAGAGTTTATTACACTAGAACAGAACAACATGACGGTGTCCCAGTACGAGGCAAAGTTCGCGGAGTTGTCCAGGTTTTCACCTCATTTAGTGGAGAATGAGGAACGTATGACACAGATGTTTTTGAGAGGTTTGAAACCCGACATATGTCAATATCTCATTTCTCATAAATTTTCTCTATATTCAAATGTTGTGAATAGGGCTCAGTTATTGGAGCGCGATAATGAGTCAGCTCAATCGAAGAATAACGACCTACAACTCGATGATAATCGTACCGATGGCAACGGTCATCAGAACAAGGATAACCATCGTGGAGGAAATTATCGTGCCAGAAATCGTAACCACATCGGTGGTAATCATGGCCATGATAATAGAAGAAATAACTCAAGTGGAAATTTCAAGAAGAGAAGATTTAACGATGACGGGAAGATGTCGGCAGCAGCACCAGCATCAGCAACAAATTCTAGGGGAGGAGAACGTCCGATAGTTAGATGCTACAAATGCGGAGAGGAGGGATATATAAGTCCAAACTGTTCACAGCCTTCCAAGGTATGTTATAATTATGGAAAAGAAGGTCATATCGCTCGAGATTGTACGGTAGCGAAACCCAGTCCAGCGGGGATGGTGACTCAAAAGGCTGTGCCAGAAAAGTCAAAGTCAATGGTTCCTAGAAGAGCATTTTTCGTGACTTCTCAAAAAGCGAGTAACCCGAACGAAGTTAGTACGGGTTAGTTAATTATAAATTCTTGCGAAGTTTATACCTTATTAGATACCGGTTCTACCCATTCATTTATCTCTCCTGTTTGTGCTCAATGTTTAAACTTGACTCCGGAGAAATTAGACTTTGACTTATCTGTGGAGACTCCGTTAGGAGAAACTTTCATTATATCCACTATTTATAAATCTTGTTTGATCCAAGTTGGCACCATCACATTACCTATTGACCTTATTTCTTTAAAGATACTCGTTTTTGATGTGATTTTAAGGATTGATTGGTTAACTACTCATCATACCAAAATTGATTACTTTCGTAAGGTTGTTAGTTTTCATATTCCTAAGCAACCTATTATTCGAATTCAAGCAACCAAACCATTGAAGTCAAACACTTTCATATCAAGCCATAAAGTCTTTCGTTTATTGAAAAATGAATGTTAAGTTTTCATAGCCCATGTCATGGACTTGAACAAAAATATGTCAGATTTGAATGATATTTCTGTTGTTAGTAAATTTCCTAACGTATTTCCTGAAGAATTTCCTGGCCTACTCCCAGAGCGTGATATTGAACTTTGTATCGACTTTAAACCCGGTACAAAATCCATTTCTAAAATCTCATATCGAAAGGCTCCTATTGAACTTCGGGAGTTAAAAAACCCAACTATAGAAGTTGATAACCGAGCTTCTATCTGGTGACTTCCTTTGTGGAATACACCGAAACCAGACTCTCCGTAGGGGATGCCATATTCGTGCGGTAGTAAATTGATAGGTGCCATTGTGACGTGCTATCTAAGATTGGGATATGAGTCACAGTTGAGAGCAACCTAAGTCAGTAATCAAAATACGTAGCTTTTTAGGCTTAGTTGGTTATTATCGGAGATTCGTGGAAAAATTTTCTCGAATCACTACTCCATTAACTCAGCTGACTCGTAGAGATACAAAATTCGAATGGAGCAAGGAATGTGGGAAGAGCTTCGAAGAACTCAAGATGAGACTCATTTTGGCACATGTTCTGACCATACCATCCTGGAAAAATGAACGTGGCAGCTGACGTGTTGAGTAGAAGATCGTATACGAGTACAAGTATGATATTGTTAAAGACCCATTTCGTATAACTTACAAATGATAGAGATAGAGTTAAAAACTCTAGGGACCCACGTGATGATATACGAGTAAAATCGACTTTAATCGATGGTTAAAACCACTCAAGCTACACACCGGAGCTGATGAATATGAAGAAGGAGGTGCAAGAAGTTTTTATTCCAAAAGCGAGAATCGGCGATGTGAGGAAAGCTCAAACCTTCGATTTATTAGTCCATTTGAAATCCTCGATCGAGTAGGAACTATGGCCTATGACTCGCTTTTACTACCAAGTATGTCGCGTGTTTATAACGTTTTTCACGCATCGATGTTACGTAAATATGTGGACGACCCAACCACGCTATCGAAGTTAGAACCGCATGAAATAGCCGTAGATTTAACGTGATTTGAGGAAGTACCATCAAGATCTTGGATAGAAAGGAGCATGTCCTACGCACAAAGGTTATACCACAAGTCAAGGTTTTTTGGAGGAACCATGCTATTGAAGAAATGACCTGGGAGTTGGAATCAGAAATGAAAGCGAGGTATCCTCACCTTTTTGAAACACCAGGTACGTACGTCAATTTCGAGGACGAAATTTCATAAGGAGGGGAGGTTGTAAGACCCCGAATTTTTTTTTAAATAAAATGGAATTTCCTTTATTTATTATTTTGAAATAGTAAGGGTTTATTTGATTAATATGGTTAGTTATGGTAAAATGCAAATATTTTAAATAAGCAAGTGGTTATAAAATATTCATTGTTGTTTGGGAATATTCGTTTAGTCGTGGAATATTCTCATTGGCTTGAGAATATTCGCATTTACTACGACAATAACCTTGTGTGGGCCCCATAACTGAAAGTGATTGGATGAAGAAAACGACAAGAATAAGTTATTTATAAATAATTCTAGTGTAGTTGTTACCAATTAATACCGCTTGAAATACTCGGTGGTTAAAATACAAGAAGACACGCGATTTGCACCAATTATCGATTCTTACGTAAGAAGACATTATTCAATAATTGTTACGAATTAATGTTCAATATTTTATTTTATTGATTTAATAATTGCTACGTTGATATTTTATATTATTGTTGTTTCAATAATTGTCATCACAGTAGTATTTTTATTATCGATCAATAATTCATATTATTGAATAATATTATTAAATAACATTATTGGCAATGTCTAGAAAGTTCTGCTTAAGGAGTGGTTTGGTCACCTAATCAAGCGCCAAGAAGAGAAATTCTTATTGAAAGCCCCTCTTTTCCTGGGAACTACCGGTTGCAAAAGATTGTGATTCTCAATAATATTATTTGTGAATAATTAATTATTGATTTATATGATAAGAAAAATATTCATTTTATGTGGATATAGATGGAGAAAATTTTAATGTGACAATTGTTGAAAATTGATATTTTATCTTTTTCTCGATAAAATAATACATTTAAATATATTATTATATTTTAATAATATAATAATGGTGATATTTTTACAATGAAAGTGTGATATATGAATAAATGAGGAGGAAGAATATTTTTGTTACAATAAATATTAAAAACATGTTTTTGCATGTTTGTGGACCCCATTTCTTAACTGAAATTTGATTATAAATTTCGTAAAATCGTCTGCTTGTGGATTTCTTTAATTTCTTTTGGAATTTGGAAAAACTTAAACTTACAAAGTTGTAGAGAATGGAATTTCCTATGAAAAAGACATAAGGTTTGAATTTTTCTGATAAAAGAGCTATTTATTATGAATTATTGAAGTTCCGAAGTTCCAGAATAATTGATTTTTGAAGTTTTAAATATTTTTTAAAAGAAAAATGTTTTTTTTATTTGTGGGGCATGTGTTAAACGGTTGAAATCAGCTGGTGGTGTGCTTAGGAATTTAGTTTATAAATAATATTATTATATTAAATTTTTTACTTTGGTGTTCTAAGCATTTTCCTATAAATAAGGTGCTTAGGTTAAACTCGAAAATCACATCAGAAACTGAAGTTTTCTCTCTCTATATTATCGAGCGTATTCTTGTGAGTATTTTGATATCTTGAGTGTTGCTATACTTGCAAAGTTTCTTCAAATATATATCCGATATTCCAAATGTAAGTACTATTCTTTTTAGGTAAGGGATGTTATTTTTTTTTTAAATGATATTATTTCTTTCAATGTCATTATGCCGGAATATTGGTAAGATTTTTCTTGTGAAATTTCGTTCTTTTCATGTCAGAGTTACTATTCATGAGTTACTATTCACGAGTTACTATTCACGAGGACTATTCATGAAGCATGATGATTTTTCTTGTGGAATTTTTATCTTTTAGTGTCGAAGTTACTATTCACGATACGATTACTATTCACGATACTGATGATTATTCACGAATCACGACACTATTCACGTAAAAAATTAAATTTTCTTTTCTCGTCCAAGATTGTTCATTATGGTTCCTATCTTTGATTGGATCTATGTTTTGAACTTGGATTGTCTAAAGTACGAATCCCTAATATTTGTTCTTTTGTCTCACTGGATTCTTTTTCTTTAAAAATATTTATCATCATCCTCAGTCCTAAATGATGATATAACTGAATATCTTTGGCCTGTGGTGCAAAGATGAATGATTTTTTGATGAATATTTGGCCCGTAGTGCAAAGATGAACAGATGTTGAGATGAAACGATCGATCGATTAGTATCTTTGGCAGTAGTGGTGCAAAGATGACTATTTGTTTCAAGATGTATATTGATTGATGTTACAGGATAAAATATCGATGATGGACTTTACTTATGGGGCTCTTTACTTATGGCTTGATATCACAGTGATTAACTTTAGGATTTGGTTACTTTGAATTCGTATAACAGGTTGGTTAGGAATATGAAAGCTAACAACCTTACAAAAAGAATAATGAGTAGTTAATCAATCGCTTTCAAAAATTACCTCAAAGGCAAGTATTTTCAAAGAGATAAGATCAACGAATAACGTGAAAGTGTTTATTTGAATTAAACAAGATTTAAAAATAAGTAGCAGAACGAAGGCTCCTACTAACGAAGTTTCAACCAATAAGTCAAAGTTTAACTTCTTCGGAGTCAAATTCAAACGTTGAACACAACTAGGTGAAATAAAAGAGTGGGTAGAACTTGTATTGAATAAAGTATAGACTTCGCATTAATTTATAATTAACTTACCCGTGCTAACTTCGTTCGGTTTACTCGCTTTTTGAGAAGTCATGAAAAATGTACTTCCTAAAACCAACGACTTTGTTTTGTCCATATCCACCTTTGGTGCCACCGTCCCCAAATTAGACTTGACTTTGGTGCACAACAAAATTGAGCTAAATGACCTTCTCTTCTTACAATTTCCACTTCTATTATCTTTGCCATGATTACCACCGAAGTGGTTACCATTCTTAGCATGATAATTTTCCCCACGATGGTTATCATTGTTACGATAAATTGCTACCACCAAAGATGATTATTATCGTGTTGTTGGTCGTTACCTTTTTGTTTGAGTGAATCAACACTCTCATGTGCTTCATTGCTTATCTCAAAGATTTTCGGATATCATTCTCAAACACCGTCACAAAACAAGGGTTAATTAACATATCACATATTATCCCTATACTCAATGACCAATTAAATACCAAATAAATTTAGGTAGGTCATACTAGCGAAGGAATTCCCCGCCTCTCCCTCCTAGTTCTTATCTCACATCTCACCAGGGATCATATCCTAAGCTCGATACCAACCGTGACGCCCCCAAAATAGTGTATACGCCACCCATCTTGGGTCGCCACTTACATGGTACATAAATTCAAATACAACTTACTAATATAACTGTCGTATAATACGACATAAACCGTGAGTTTGAATACAAATATTGTCTACTAGATATTATACAAACTCAAAAGGAGTCCTCATTACAACTATTATCACACTAT
Organism: Panax quinquefolius; assembly: GCA_020205615.1. Classification (NCBI taxonomy): domain Eukaryota; kingdom Viridiplantae; phylum Streptophyta; class Magnoliopsida; order Apiales; family Araliaceae; genus Panax; species Panax quinquefolius. The sequence continues at coordinate 54,095,247 of CM035173.1, forward strand.
TTCACGTAATAGTGAGGACTACTAATGCTATCCTCTCGACCATTACTTCGTTCCCCGACTGTCTCCAAATTATGTTCTCATTTCAAGAGAGAACAAAGAAAGAAAGGGTGAGCTCAACTAGCCCAAGAAGAAATATTATGACTAAGATAATGCGTAATAAATTATCATTAGCCTTCAACAAAGTTAAACCGATAAAATACAATAGACAACCGCTTTAACTGCAATGAATAAGCAATCCATTAAAGAGAGTCAAGTAGAATATAAAGTCTACTATCTTTTAGGTTTTAAAAGGTTTTCATCAATTTTTATCATTTGAGACTCGACTTTAATAATAAACCACCACATCTAATCATCCCCGCACCACCTGGCCAAGGATTTTCATCAAATTATCAATGGTCATGACTATACCGAATCATCCCCGGTCATAATCATACCAAAAACTATCCATCAACGCATTACACGAGCCACCGAGGACTTTTGTCACATCATTTATATCAAGTCATGATTATACCGAATGATCCTTGGTCATAATCATACTAAGTTCATCTACGCACGTAAGCCAAAAGATAACATAATATAACATGAGGATGATGACAATGACATAGTAATTCAATAAAACAAGTTCAAGAATTATTTAATCCATGAATTATTAACGTCCAAATTGTCAACATGATAATCTTTTTTAGTAGAGTAAAATTCAATAATGATCGTAAGAATATTTCCATGAAAAGATATTGGATGAAACGCAAATATCAAGGATATTCTACTAATTTCATGGAGTATAGAAGTCAAAGTTTTAACCAACCGGGTATAATAAAGAATGGAATAACAAAAGAAATCACCATGCATGCGGTATTGCATGATAAAGTTATTCCAATGTAATAATAATAATAATAACCAAAGTTAGGTGAAATTCACACCGACGGGATGTTCCAATGTAATAATAAAGATGGAACCAGATCCGGTGTAAAACACACGAGATAGGATATTCCAATGTAATGATAAAGATTTTAACCAGTCCTGTAAAACACATGAATGTGATGTTCCAATGTAATAATAATAAAAAGCGGAACCAGTCCGGTGTAAAACACACGCAGCATGTGATGTTCCAATGTAATAATAGAAGAATGTCACCAAGTATAGGGTAAATCATGCATATACAAAGTTATTCCAATGTAATAATAAGCAATGGAATAACATAAGGATTTCACCAAGTATAGGGTATATGCCATGACATGTACGAGTTATGTATAGGGTATGCCACTTTTACAAAGTTATTCCAATGTAATAATAATGAATGGAATAATGTAAGTTCTCTTCAAGAAGAAAGAATAACACCCTTTCACCGTAAAAGAACCTAATATAGAAGTAGTGAAGTAGCGAATACTCTTCTTCTTTCTATAATTTTCTCTCTATAGCTTCTCTCTATAATTTCTCTCTCTACAGTTTCAATGAATTCGTAAGAAAATAATGAAGGAATGAGCTTCTATTTATAGGAAAATGGAATGCATAGTAACTAATCCATGAACGGTCCGTATTGATTTACTTTAATCGACGGTCCATATTTAAAGAAAAATCTTTTAAATAAAATATAATATATTCTATTTATATAAAAATATTTTACTATGCAAACACTATGCAATACTATGTAAAACACTATGCAACACTATGCATAATAAAATATAATATATTCTATTTATAGAATAAACTTTAATAAAGTATTCTATTTTATATAAAAAGATGTTTCGCTTTTATTACGTTAATAATACTGAATAAAACAAAACGTCATTATCGCTTATAATAATTCATATTATTAATCGACAATAATGGAATCAAACCGAGTGACTTCTCACATAGGCATCAATAATCAATACCGCGTAATGCTACTATGCAACCACACGACATCGCATTTCTTTTACTACCGAGTAGTTCAACAAGATCAACGGTAAAACTTCCGCCGTTATTTTAATAAAATATTTTTATCGCTTTCTCAATCCGACAATAATTTCATTATTAGGGTCCACCAATGATTGAGTCAGTTGTATTTAATATTCCCGCTAAACCTAATATTCCCGACCAATCGAATATAATATAACCACTTGCATACTTTGCAAAATTTATAAATACTACCCACAACTATAATATTATCTCAAATTCACACCATAATATTAAAAAATTATTTCACCAAATTTAAATCTTTATTAATAAAATCTGGGGTCTCACAATCTCCCTCCTTATGGAATTTTGCCCTCGAAATTAGGGTACGTACCTGGTATGATAAAGTGATGAGGATACCTTGAATACCTTTATCGTTTAAAAATATTAAATTCATCTTTGAAATCAGCCAAAGCTATTCATTAACAATTCATCTTTGCACTACAAAGCAAAGATATACAACCAGAAACCAATAATGCTGAGACGCAGCTTAATAGTATCACGACCACGAATTATCCATGCACCACTGGCCAAGGATATTCGTGTTTTCAATTACGGTCATGATTATACCGAATAATCCTTGGTCATAATCATACCAAGTCTATCAATGCACTACTACCGAAGATGACTTTTACCACATCCGAGAATTAATATTTCATTCTTTGAGACTCATTTCAATAATTAATCCATATCATCGAATCATCCCCGCACTACGTGCCAAGATATTCATTAGTATCACGACCACAAATTATCCATGCACTACTACCAAAGATAATTGTGTATTCATTAAATATCACTACCACAAATTATCCAAGCACTACGGCCAAAGATAATTGTGTATTCATTAGTATCACGACCACAAATTATCCATGCACTACGACCAAAGATAATCGTGTATTCATTAGTATCACGACCACAAATTATCCATGCACTACGGCCAAAGATAATCAGATATTCATTAGTATCACGACCACAATTATCCATGCACTACTACCAAAGATAATCGTGTATTCATTAGTATCACGACCACAAATTATCCATGCACTACTACCAAAGATAACTGTGTATTCATTAGTATCACAACCACAATTATCCATGCACTACTACCAAAGATAATCGTGTATTCATTAGTATCACGACCACAAATTATCCATGCACTACTACTGACGAAAGATAATCGTGTATTCATTAGTATCACGACCACAAATTATCCATGCACTACGGCCAAAGATAATTGTGTATTCATTAGTATCACGACCACAAATTATCCATGCACTACGGCCAAAGATAACTGTGTATTCATTAGTATCACGACCACAATTATCCATGCACTACGGCCAAAGATAATCGTGTATTCATTTACGGTTATGATTATACCGAACAATCCCTGGTCATAATCATACCAAGTCCATCTATGCTTATGAGCCACGATGACTTTCAACATAATATAAGCATGAGGATAATGATATAAAGAATCAATCAAATGAGATAAAGGATAAATATTAAACATTTATAATATAATTTATCCAGGATTCAAGAATATCCCCATGTTATCAATCACTTAATAATCTCATAATCTAATAACATTAATATTATAATAATATTTTAATCACTTCTTAAATTTATAAACAATTTATCTCAATTGTTTACGCTTTACCATATAATGCATTTAATCATTCAAAAATGCCATACTCATAAAATATCATCACCAATTATCAAATCCCTCATCAAAAAAATATGCATATACTCTATATAGGATTCTTTAGCCATAAAATCCTATTTTCAACTTTGTTACTTCACATAACATATTTAACTCATATGTTCAGAATTAAACTATTTTCATGAAAATACCAAATCAGTCCCAAAAATATTTCTTTTCTGGGATTTAGCATAATATAGTCCCATAATGAAAATATATTTTTCTCGAATTTTAAAATTCATTTACTATTTTTCAAAAATCAATTTCCACTTAATTCCTTAAGAAATTAGCTACCTCAAGTTTAACTCCAAAAATTCCCAAATCTTGGCAGGACCTTACACATGTTAACGTGAGCTTCCAGTTTAAATTTCATGGTCATCGGAGTTATAGAACTTGGTTATAGCGTTTTTCAATCGGAAAAACCTAAATATTGAAATAGTCATAACTTGCTCATTTTAAGTCGAATGAACTCATTTTTGGACAGGAGGTACTTTATACCATATACTTTCATGTCCCAAAAGGCCAGAATTTTTCTCATATAATTTAAGTGGCCTAAACAGCCCTTAAAGTTTCTGGGCAGTAGCATTTTCGAAATTTACAGCTTTGGCCTCCTTTGCTAAAATCAGTCCACACAAAAATCTACAACACCTTTTCCAGTAATTCCACTTGGATTAGTTAGGTAACTCATAGATCTAACTCTAGGACTTGACCACACTCAAAAAATTCAAAATATAATAGGAGATATGGTCAATTGAATTTCATATTACGTTTTTCACCAAAATCTGATTTTTAACTTTTGTGATTTCTAAGAAACTTTCATGTTTTCACATAATAACCAACATAACTCATCATAACACTTACTAATACTTCATATACCCATAATTTTCATTAGTCCAATGCTTTTATTATGACTTTCATCATAATCCTCGTAAATGCATCCTTTTAGTTGAAGAAATATTTGAGGGTTTAAGAAATGGGTTTTTGTATCTTTGGGGTCAATACAAAATTCGATTTCACGCTCTAGGGTAGGCTAGAAATCTTCAAGAATCGTCAAGAAATTTATTAATGATATAAATATCATTCAAAACTATTACTCTCGTCCCAAGATTTGGATAGTACGTCACATTAATACCAACTGTGACTTTCATCCCAACTTTGGATAAACGTCACAATGACACCTTACATAAATGTATAGTCAAAACTCGATTTAGAAATTAGAATCTTTGGGAAGTGCTCAAGGAAACCTTCGTACATGGGAGGCCATGCTTCTAGGTTATGATAGATATCATATGGCCACGAAATTATTCTTGGTTTACCCAATAGACCCCTAAAGAAAAATGAGAAGATTACTATCATATTCTTCCCAATGGTGAGTCTTCTCTTGATTTATCATTATCTCCACTGTCTCAAATTGAGAATTATACTTCAAACAAACACCAAGATCATATAGGTAGTGCTCGTAAATATACTCAGCAAGTGGATGAGCACAACCACATCTTATGATGACACGAGGTTGTATGTCATTAGACATCTTGTATGATAGTGGCAAAACACTCTTTCAACGTTGGGTTCGCCTCACCCTAGTTGATTCACCAAATATAACTACTAAATGATGACCACCGTTCTATTCCATCATTATTACCCCGCTTCGACCTAGCTACACTCTTATTACACGAAAGGAATTGTGAAGCAAAAGGGTTAATTAATATATCAAATATTATCCCTATACTACGTGACCGACCAATTAAATAACAAATAAACTTAGGTAGGTCATACTAGCGAAGGAATTTCCGCCTCTCCTCTCTAGTTCTTATCTCGCATCTTAGCTAGGGATTATATCCTAAGCTCGATACCAACCGTGACTTCTATCCCTTAACCTAGATAGCACCTCACAATGATACCTATAAACTTGCCATCTTCATTCACGATGTCGCCTCACGAAAAGTCCGGCCGGTGCATTCCACACAAGGAAGTCAACAACGAAAGGATCGGGGCTCTTTACTTATGGCTTGATATCACGTTGATTAACTTTAGGATTTGGTTACTTTGAATTAAGTATAACAAAGTTGGTTAGGAATATGAAAGCTAACAACCTTACAAAAAGAATAATGAGTAGTTAATCAATCGCTTTCAAAAATTACCTCAAAGGCAAGTATTTTCAAAGAGATAAGATCGACAGGTAACGTGAAAGTGTTTATTTGAATTAAACAAGATTTAAAAATAGTAGCGGTAACGAAGGCTCCTACTAACGAAGTTTCAACCAATAAGTCAAAGTTTAACTTCTTCGGAGTCAAATTCAAACGTTGAACACAACTAGGTGAAATAAAAGAGTGGGTAGAACTTGTATTGAATAAAGTATAGACTTCGGAATTAATTTATAATTAACTTACCCGTGCTAACTTCGTTCGGTTTACTCGCTTTTTGAGAAGTCATGAAAAATGTACTTCCTAAAACCAACGACTTTGTTTTGTCCATATCCACCTTTGGTGCCACCGTCCCAGCTAGACTTGACTTTGGTGCACAACAAAATTGAGCTAAATGACCTTCTCTTCTTATAATTTCCACTTCTATTATCTTTGCCATGATTACCAATCAAGTGGTTACCATTCTTAGCATGATAATTTTCCCCACGATGGTTATCATTGTTCGATAGCCATTGCCACCAAAGATGATTATTATCGTGTTGTTGGTCGTTACCTTTTTTGTTTGAAATTTGAATCAACACTCTCATGTGCTTCATTGCTTATCTCAAAGATTTTTTGGATATCATTCTCAAACACCGTCACAAAACAAGGGTTAATTAACATATCACATATTATCCCTATACTCTCGACCGACCAATTAAATACCAAATAAATTTAGGTAGGTCATACTAGCGAAGGAATTCCCCGCCTCTCCCCTCCTAGTTCTTATCTCACATCTCGGCCGTGGATCATATCCTAAGCTCGATACTAACCGTGACGCCCCAAAAATTAGGTATACGTCACCCATCTTGGGTCGCCACTTACATGGTACATAAATTCAAATACAACTTACTAATATAACTGCCGTGGTATAATACGACATAAACTGTGAGTTTGAATACAAATATTGTCTACTAGATATTATACAAACTCAAAAGGAGTCCTCATTACAACTATTATCACACTATTTCACGAAATAGTGAGGACTACTAATGCTATCCTCTGGACCATTACTTCGTTCCCCGACTCGTCCCCAAATTATGTTCTCATTTCACGAGAGAACAAAGAAAGAAAGGGTGAGCTCAACTAGCCCAAGCCCGAAGAAATATTATGACTAAGATAATGCGAAATAAATTATCATTAGCCTTCAACAAAGATGTTAAACCGATAAAATACAATAGACAACCACGGTTTAATCTGCAATGGAATAAGCGAATCCATTAAAAGAGTTAAGTAGAGAATAAAGTCTACTATCTTTTAGGTTTTAAAAGGTTTTCATCAATTTTTATCATTTGAGACTCGACTTTAATAATAAACCACCACATCTAATCATCCTCGCATACTACGGTCAAGGATTTTCATCAAATTATCAATGGTCATGACTATCTTGAATCACCCCCGGTCATAATCATACCAAAAACTATCCATCAACGCATTACTGAGCCAATCGAGGACTTTTGTCACATCATTTATATCAAGTCATGATTATACCGAATGATCCTCGTCATAATCATACTAAGTTCATCTATGCACGTAAGCCAAAGATAACATAATACAACATGAGGATGATGACAATGACATAGTAATTCAATAAAACAAGTTCAAGAATTATTTAATCCATGAATTATTAACGTCCAAATTGTCAACATGATCTTCGTTTCAGAGAGTAAAATTCAATAATGATCGGAAGAAAATTTCCATGAAAAGATACTAGATGAAACGCAAATATCAAGGATATTCTACTAATTTCATGGAGTATAGAAGTCAAAGTTTTAACTTAACCGGGTATAATAAAGAATGGAATAACAAAAGAAATCACCATGCATGCGGATTAGCATAGATGAAGTTATTCCAACGTAATAATAATAATAACGGAACCAGTCGTAAAAGGAAATTCACACCGGCGGGATGTTCCAATGTAATAATAAAGATGGAACTGATCCGTGTAAAACACACGATAGGATATTCCAAATGAAATGATAAAGATTTTAACCAGTCCTGTAAAACACATGCACGTGATGTTCCAACAGAATAATAAAAAGCGGAACCGGTCCTGTAAAACACACGTACATGATGTTCCAATGTAGAATAATAGAAGAATGTCACCAAGTATAGGTAAATCATGCGTATCAAAAGTTATTCCAATGTAATAATAAGCAATGGAATAACATAAGGATTTCACCAAGTATAGGGTATGCCACAGTATCACAGAGGTTATGTATAGGGTATGCCACTTTTACAAAGTTATTCCAATGTAATAATAATGAATGGAATAATGTAAGTTCTCTTCAAGAAGAAAGAATAACACCCCTTACCGTAAAAAGAACCGAATATAGAAGTAGTGAAGTAGCGAGAATACTCTTCTTCTTTTTCTATAATTTTCTCTCTATAGCTTCTCTCTATAATTTCTCTCTCAGAGTTTCAATGAATTCGTAAAGAAAATAATGAAGGAATGAGCTTCTATTTATAGGAAAATGGAATGCATAGTAACTAATCCATGAACGGTCCAGATTGATTTACTTTAATCGACGGTCCATATTTAAAGAAAAATCTTTTAAATAAAATATAATATATTCTATTTATATAAAAACATTTTACTATGCAAACACTACGTGCAATACTATGCAAAACACTATGCAACACTATGCATAATAAAATATAATATATTCTATTTATAGAATAACTTTAATAAAGTATTCTATTTTATATAAAAGATGTTTCGCTTTTATTACGTTAATAATACTGAATAAAACAAAACGTCATTATCGCTATAATAATTCATATTATTAATTGTGAATAATGGAATCAAACCGAGTGACTTCTCACATAGGCATCAATAATCAATACCGTGTCTACTTATGCAACCACACGTATTCATCGTACTTTTTACTACCGAGTAGTTCAACAAGATCAACGGTAAAACTTCCGCCGTTATTTTAATAAAATATTTTGTCGTTTTCTCAATCCGACAATAATTACATTATGAGGGTCCACCAATGATTTGAGTAGTTATGCGAATATTCCTCGCTAAACCTAATATTCTCCCACCAATCGAATATAATATAACCACTTGCATACTTTGCAAAATTTATAAATACTACCCACAACTATAATATTATCTCAAATTCACACCATAATATTAAAAAATTATTTCGGCCAAATTTAAATCTTTATTAATAAAATCTGGGGTCTCATAATATCCTTTACTGGGCTAGTTGAGCTCACCCTTTTCCTTTTTGTTCCATTTTTCTTCTTAGGAGGCGAAATTATAGCAAGAACTAGTCGGGGTGTGGAGTGATGGTTCAAGATAGTTGTTTTAGTAGTCCTCACTATTCTGTAAAATAGTGTATCAATAATTATAATGAGGACTTTATTTGGGTGTGAATATTGTCTAGATGACAATATTTGTATTTAAACTCACAGTTTATGTGTTGTCGTATTTTGCACGACAAATGTATTAATAAAGTTGTAGTTATTTCTGTACCATGTATTTGGCGACTCAGAATGGGTTGGATGGAATGGACCTATTTTGGGGGCGTCACAACGACTATTAAATGGCCTGTTATGATTATGAACGTGAGTATAATAATAGAGACGGATTTGGTGTTTTGGGCAGTTTTTCAAAGGAGTTGGGTTATGTGTTCTTTATGATTAATTATTAGGCTTTTAATGAGGAACTCTTTCATTAAATGTATCATTTAAAAGAAGACTGGGGGACAATATTGAAGCGTGAATATTAAGGCCGAACTTGTATGGTGGACCAAAGTTGACGTGGAGGTATTTAACCCTATGTAGGAATCTGTTTTGGCAGTTGATTATTTTTAGAAATCAAAGATTTCTAATTGTATTTAATTTCCAACTCCTAAGAAAAGTGTCAGGATATAATTTGATTTTCTTTCTTTAAAGAGAATCAGTTCGATCCCATTAAGGAATCATACCTAAGGAGGAATCATATTTCTACACGGGGAAGGAGGTGTGATCACTATAAATATAATGTTATATCCTAATTTCCAGGTACACAAAATATTATTTACAACACTATAGCATAAAATCTCCATTGTTAAACTTTATTCAGCATGTACTTATTCTAACACCGGAACCATCCTCTGGCGGCATAAGCTGTCAAGTTTCGCGTGTGATTTCATTTTTATGCAGGATTTAACACAATTTTGATTATTGAGACGTGTGAACGAATCTCGACATTATCAATAGACCACCTAACTATGATTTATTGAATTTTTTTGAATGTCTGTCCTATCCGTGGCTACGTCCGTATGTTCCATCCAAACTTCATCCTTGATCCAAACCTTGTATCTTTTTTAGGTTATTCCACATCTCAAGCTGCTTATAAGTGTTATGATCCCATGTCCAAAAGGCTCTATATTTCTCGCCACGTTCAATTTGTTGAATCCATAATGGTATCTCTACATGACACAATAACTACTCATTTCTCTCCCTCGACTAAGTCTATTGACCAGGTCATCACCTCCTCCCATATCATTGCCACCTCTTTCTACACATTTTCTTTCTCTATAGCCCACCCCTTAGACCCGACAATATAGTTAGTTATTTATTAAATCAACTCATATTAACTGGAATCGAATGAGTTAGTTAACTATTTTTATTTATTTAAGTTGAGTAAGGTTTGGAACCATATTTTTAAAAAAGAAATATAGGTCCAAACAGGTTAACTATTTTTTGACTCATATTTCATTCCAAATCCAAATCAAAAGTTCTTTTCACCCAATATTCAAAAAAAAAATTATTCAAAAAAATAATATTTAGTTATTATGTATACCCCACCCCACCCCCACCCCCACCCCAACCCCAACCCCAACCCCAACCCCAACCCCAACCCCAACCCCAAAAAAATAATATTCATTAATTATGTATATACCCCACTCCCTACCTCAATCCCACATCCCCCATCAGGGGCGGATCTACCCTAGGGGCAGGGGGGCACCTGCCCTCATTGAATTTTCGTCCATGTGTTGTGCCCTCCTTGGCTCCTTCCCTTTCTCCATAGTACACACCCCCATCACCAAACTCTTTTTGTATAAGTGACTTTTTAAAGTAATGATAATTTTATTTTATTTCTCTTATTTCTCTCTCCATGTGTAATATTTGACTCAAAAAGTAAGTACTCTCTTCTACTTTCTTTTCTTTTTTAACTAACATCCTGTAAAGTTTTTTAGTTGTAGAAAAAAATGAGAAGAAAATTTTTGACTCGAAATACTCTCATTTTTTTTAATATTTTTTTTCTAATTAAAATTCAAAAATACCAGTTTTCTTAAAAAAAAATTCTCTTCTATTACAAAATTGACATTATCTCTTTTTGTTTTCATTCGCTTCCTTTTCTTTTATCACCAAATTAAAACTCAAAGACAAAGACAAGATGTTAAAACTCCAAGACTATTTACTTAGTTTTCTTTATCCCGTGTGACCTTATCCAACTCTTTTGGAATTGTCACATTTGTACTATATTGAGTTTTTAATAAAAAAATTTGTTGATTAAAAAATCATTCTAATATTTTTCTTATAAGAAAATTATGAATATATATATATATATATATATATATATATATATATATATATATTCAACTTAACAACTTAAGTGTTGAGAAATTATATTGGATTTAGAAAAGTATATATACATAGTTATAATTTTTATTCTTAACAAAAAAAAAATCGAATTTGACCTTCATCGAATCTTTTGTGTACTTGGATCCGCCTGCGCCCCCATCCCCATCCCCATCCCCATCCCCATCCTAAAAATAAAAATAAAGGTAAGTTTGAAATTTAAAATATGGGACTACCAATATTTGAATCATAATTATATGATTTTAACTCACACAACTCATTTTAAAAATTATTAATATAATTTTAGTTCTTAAATAAAATCATAATTATATTTTATAAATCAAAACCAACTTATGACTATTCCCTCTGTTTCTAAAAGATTGTCGTTTTAGAAGAAAAAATTTGTTCCAAAAAGTTTGTCATATATAACTTTCGAGGAGAATAAATTATTTATTTTCTTAAATTATCCCTACCTTCTCTCATTGTCTTAAGAAATTCTCTTCCTTGTATTAATAGTTTTCAATTTTCTATAAAGAGTAGTAATAAAATTTCAAACAAATTTTACTTGATAAATAATACTTTCTTAATTTATGTACAAAAATCTTAAATAACAATTTTTTAATAACGGAGTCAGTATATTTTATCAGGTCTACTCACGCCCCCACAATTCACATCTTCTGAATACCAAATTCCAAAAAGCCCGTCATCCCAATCCTAAATAGTATAACTCCCAATATATAAACCACAACACCACCAATCTTTTAGCAATTGGGCGTCCTTCTGTTGACTAAGAGAATAATATAAATTAAGCACATGGTCAAGATCATCTAGATAGAACTTAGTTTCTCACATAATCATATTTCACATAAATAATTTCAGTATATATATATATACACACACTAAAATGACAATCCCTAGTAACCAATAATTCGTCACTTGTCCGAGTTTTTGGGTTTTTCAATATTGTCACACAGTTGTACAATTATATTTTATACAATTATATTGAGAGTTGATATATTTTCTATTTTATATATATATATAGAGAGAGATTATTGTACCTCTTTTATATTTTATATAATTATATATAAAATTGATATTTTTACAAATAAAAAAATTCACATAAATAATAGATAGACCTCATATTCATATAAATTTTTTTTGAAAATATCAATTTTCATTTTATATATACTCAAGTAAGCAATACTGCATATGGGTGAGATAACATATGAAATAAATAATATGACATGAGTCATCTATCATACATGAGTGGAATATTGGACCCAATGTAAGATCAATAAATAAATACTACATTTCTCTATTTTAATAATTAACTCAATTTATATATATATATATATATATATATATATATATATATATATTGAGATAAAAATATTACCACAAGTATCATAAATTTTACTCTTTTTGGAGGACCAAGGAAGAGAATATGGTGGAGCAAATTCTTTTAGAATTGTGATGGCAAAGTTTAGGTAATATTATTAGCTGAAATAAGTATGTCCTAACTTGGTTTTATCATAAAGTTTGAAATTGTTAAAATTTATTCCTTGTTTTTAATAATTTAAGGGAACATGCATTCAGATACATTAACAATTTTTTGGAAGTTTAATTTGTATTTATGATTAGCCTAATAAGTATATCTCAAATATGATAAAGCCAGTCACAGTAATATGAATAAAAATTGGAAAGATAAAAAATTGAGATAAATTTTTTTTCTCTAAATGTCTCTAAACTATTAAAATATAAAATTAAATAAAAATTATTTAGAAGACCATATTAAGATATATTAAAATATATTAAGAGATGAGTTATTAATATATATTAAGTTACAATCAAAAGTTAAGCAAGCGGGCAATGTGACCAGAAGATGTGATATGAGGTTTATTGTTTTTTACTATTATTTTGTAATTTATAATACATGATGTGAGATGTACTGGAATCTTCGTGGTTATTGACTAGATAATTTCTCCTATTGGCTACTTAAACAAAGCCAACTGTAACTGTCATTTTCTTTCTAATCTTGTCTAGTGGTAAATTTCTAATCAACAAATTTTATAACGAAGGAAATGTTAAGTGATAAGATATAATAAATTAGTATGAGTTTTATTTAATTTACTCTTATTTTATATATTTAAATACGTTAGTATTTATTATCTGACACGTCATATATAGTTAGAATTTTTTATATATATTGTAATTAATTTACGTATAATAACTTTGAAGAATATTGAAACTAATTGTTATTATGTAGCATGCGTTTCTTACTTATTAGCACGGATCACTAAAAAAGGTGACATTCTAAGAAATTTTGTTCCAAAGTATAAAGATAATATTGTCTTTTTAGTGTTCGTTTGAGATACTTTTACATTTAAAGTTGACATAAATTTATATTATTTTAGTTAATATAATTATAAATATATCTAAAATATTTTACTAATTCTACATATATTATTTCTTTAATGAATCTTTGAACATATTTTAAACAAACTTTTATAAATTAATAATTATCTTATAATTTGAAATAATTGAAATAAAGATTTAAACTGAGTGAAATAGAAATTTAAGACGTGGAATATACATGCATCTAACACTATGATTATAATAAATTCATAATTTTGAGAAGATATGATCTTCTTATGAGTTACTTACCCATTCCAAAATAATTGTTTAATTTTACTTTTCAATCAAATCGATCTAGTACAAGCTAGTAAATTATTTTTCATTATTTCTGATAAAATTCAGGTGGAAGAATTATACTCATAAAAAAATATGTATAATTTATACAAAACCCAACTTTTACCATTTCACATTTATATCTACAAACGCTTAATTAATCACTAATTTTCAGAATAAACAATTTAATCAAGAAATTATTTTGAAACGGAGGGAATATGATATACCGATATATACACATATATGTAATTTAGCAATTAAAAACAAATAAATTAGAAGAAGAAATAAAAAGGATTAGTATAACTTACGTAAGAAGATATGTTTCCTTTAACTAAAGATTGATTGAAGGCACTAGGGAAGAGTTGAAAAGGGTAGGCAGAGTAATAAAGAACAAGACATGCAAGAACAGCCGTTGCAAATAACAACATAATCCTTGGGACTTGATGAAAGAATTGCTGGATGTGGTGGTGGTGGTGGTTGCCGCTGTTGGCCGACTCTAACGGAACTTTTCCGGCCTCCATGCCGGTGACCTCTCCAGAATTCATTGGTGTATTTGATTGATATGATGGATCTTTTTCATGGTATACGTATTTGAACAAGTATAAACTAGCTCTTGTTCTCTAATTATAGGATTAACTGCGTATTGGACCCCGAAGTATGTACTCTTTTGCACTTAGTACCCTCAGTTCAAAAACTCTCATCCCGCTACCCAAACTACTCTCAAGTAATTATAACTAACCCTTTCTAATTTTCGACTAAAAAAGTTGTCAGAATTACCACATGTTCATGGAGAAGGAATATAAGTATGGCTTGACAATATTTTTATATATTCAACCGTATAAAATGATTTAAATATCGATTTAATACTAATAAATTTTGTATAAATACTTTATAAATAAATAGATAATTAATTTTTTTTATTTCATCTTCTAGTGAAATCTAGAAATTTAAAAAGCTTTAAACCATTCATCGTTATTTATTCATTAAAATCCAAAATTTTCAAAATTCCCAAATTATCCATCTTCAAATGATATATCTAATTTAACCAACAAATATGTCAAACATCAATAATAAATCCAGCATCCTAAACAAAATTCAACCCAATTCCATATCACATTTCAGATCTACAATAGTCAACAAAAATCAAGGAGAGAGAAGAATTTGGGATCAGGATCCTCTATGAGGATTTCTCTGTGAGGATCTTGTGAGGATTTTGTTGTGGGGTTGACAACACATCAAAAAGGAGATCTAATGGCTCACAACTCTTTTTTTTGTCTGTGTATCAAAACGACGTCGTTTTGATAGGAATTTTTTTTACAAGTTGACAAAAAATTAAAAGTCACCAAATACCGTTTATTTTTTTTTATATTTAATAACTTAGCTTTGATATCAAAACGACGTCGTTTTGATACACATACAAAAACAAGAGTTGTGAGTCATTGGATTTCCTTTTTAATGTGTTGTCAATCTCACAACAAAATCCTCACAAGATCCTCACAGAGAAATCCTCATAGAGGATCCGGATCCAAGAATTTGGGTTAGAGATGTAAGAAAAATTGGGAAAGAATGAAGAGATGGAATAAAAAGAAAAGGAACGTGGTCACAATTAGGTAATGTATCTACAATTTCTACATACCTTTTCTCATTATACTTGCCAATATATCTATGTATCTTTCCAAATACTCAAACCGTTCCCAGTTAACCCCTAATTATATGAACTCCAAATTAATTAAAAGTCAAACATAACTTCTACTTATTAATTAATTAATACTAGTGTAGTAGAATGTCGTAATTAATTATGTTTTTTTTTTTAATTTAGTATCGCTAGTTGTAAGAATAATGATAATTAAAGAACGAGAAAAGGACCCTACAATGTAAATTGTAATCTAAATTGGAAATAAGAGAAGCATGTGCGGGAGAGAGAGCAACTTGCATGTTTATTTTTTGGCCACGAGAAAATTAATTGACGACTTGTAGGCTTATATGAGACGTTAATTATTGGGATTGCTATATGTATGCATATATTTTGTATATATAGTGTATGATAAGAAAGTTGATATTAAACGGTGAAAGAAAAATATGGAAACATGGTAATTATTTTATTTTTAACAAATATATTCTTAAGAATTCACGTTGTGAACTTTGTCGATGTCGGAATTTTTATTTGTCTTTTTTTCATTTCTTGTTCTTTAGTGTTCTCATGTTATGTAAGATTTATTTGAAAAAACAAGTGAAAAAGGTCCGACATGTATAATGTCGACGATTTGACTGTAAGAGTCGCCAGTTGGTGTTTTTAACTGGTTGCACCAACGCAACCGAGAAAAGGTTTGCACATTGACCCAGTGATGTGACACTGCTAGACGGATCTGTGAAACCGAGATTCATTTGGGTTCGGGGGCTTGATTATGCGGAGGTAATGTGTTAGGCACCCCCCGACATCCGTGTTGCCACGGTGACCACCACTTTTCAAGAAACTGTTATATAAATGTGTATGTTTGTGTGTGTGGATCAATGTGTAATTATTTAGAAGTAGTGATATGCCTCGTTCGCACCTATATACACAGGGTTTAAATTTATACAAAAATTCAGTTTTAAACAAAATATAGCAATGAGCTTTTGTAAAAGAGCTTTTTTCAAACCCTGTGCTCAATAGTAATTGAGCCCTTTAATACTTTCATTTTATTATTAAATATTCGGTTTGTTTGCTTTTATTTTCGATATGCGAAGCATCTTCGAGAAAATAATATATAGCGATGCCGAACTTCTCATGGGCATGATAGCCATCTAAGGAAATTCAAACACCGTGAATAATTTACAAAATTTGCTTCAATTTGAAAATGTCCATCACGGAACCGAATCTAGATTCAAGAAAAGCCCGAAATCTGTGATCACATGATTCCTAGGCTCACATGATGCCACGCTTTATATGAAAAGTAGTAAGCGATATATATATATATATATATATATATATATATATATATATATATATATATATATATATATCTTTGTGACGCCCCAAAATAGGTATACATCACCCATCTTGGGTCATCAAATACATTATACGAATACAAATACAAACTTAAATATATAACATGAGCTATGAGTTTTAATACAAATAATATCTTCTAGATAGTATTTAAACTCAAAATAAGTCCTCAATACATTTATTATCACACTATTTCACAAAATAGTGAGAACTACTAATGCAAACATCTGGACTGTCACTCCATTCCCCGACTAGTCCCAGCTATATTCCCATTTCCTGAAGAGAACAACGAAAGCAAAGGGTGAGCTCAACTTACCCAGTAAGAAATATTATGACTAAGATAATGCAGAATAAATTATCGTTAGCCTTCAACAGTGTTAAACTGATAAAATACAATAGACATCAAGTTTAACTGTAGCAGAATAAACAATCCATTAGAAGAGTCAAGTAGAGCATGATATCTACTATCTTATATGATTTAAAAGAATTTATCATCAGTTTTATCGCTAAGACTCGGCTTAATAAATAATCCACATCATCGAATCACCCCTGCACTACGGCTAGAGATATTCATTAGTATCACAACCACAAATTATCCATGCACTACAGGCTAAGGATATTCATGTTTTCATCGATGGTCATGATCATGCCAACAATTGTCCATCAATGCACTATGGGCCAATGCGGATTTTTACCACATCATTTGTAACATTACAGTCATGATTATACCGAATAATTCCTGGTCATAATCATACCAAGTCCATCTATGCTCTACGACCAAAGATGACTTTCATAACAATTAATATAAGCATGAAGATGATGACAATGATATAAGAATTCAATTAAAAGAAAGCAAATGATAAATTTTTAAAGATTTATAATTTAATTTATCCAGAATTTAATAATGTCCAAATTGTCAACATAATACTACTTTGTGGAGTAAAATTCAAGAATAATATTGTATCAAAAATGATTTGGTTCGAAAAGAATTTTTTTATTTTTTCATAAATAGTACCCCGGATGAATAGTAACTGAGTGAATAGTACTCCAGCATGAAAAAGTTAAAACTTATCAAGAATACTCAGAAAAATATTTCCATGAAAAGATACTGAATGAAGCGCAAATACCAAGGATATTCTACTAATTTCATGGAGTATAGAAGCCAAAACTTTAACAAAATCAGTATAGAATTCGAAATCTGAAACGAAATAATATTACTTACATACTATAGAGTATGGAAGAAAATATTATTTCATACGAATACTGAACCAAAATAACATCCCTTACCTTGAAAAGAAGAGTATTCCAACTGGTATAGCGGGGATATTCTTGAATAAACTTTCACTGTTTTCTACGCTCAAAGCTTTCTAAAACTCAAAAGAAATACGATCAATATTATAGAAGAAGAATTCTCTGATTCAGGTGTGATTTTCAATTCTAACTAAGCATCCTATTTATAGGAGAATGGAAAGGATACTATTTAGGAAAAATCACGGACGCACAGTATATAAATTCGGACAAAATCAAATTTTACGGGCAGGTTTTGAAAAATCACATGATTTCTACTATGATTTCTACTAAGCTTCAATCTTTGCCGGGTCAACAGATATTCCGTAATTTGATATCACGTGCCCATGGAATGCTACTTCCTCAAGCCAGAACTCGCACTTCTTCAACTTGGCATACAACTTGTTTTCACGAAGCTTTTGTAGTATCAACCTCAAGTGTTGCTCATGATCTTCACGGCTTTTGGAATAAATGAGGATGTCATCAATAAAGACAACCACAAAGTGATCCAAATATTCCTTGAATACTCATTTCATCATGGCCATGAAGGCAGCAGGAGCATTATTCAATCAAAAAGGCATAACTAGGAATTCATAATGCCCGTACTGAGTTCTGAAAGCCGTTTTTGGAATTTCATCAGTTTTAATCTTCAATTGGTGATATCCGGAACGAAAATCAATATTAAAAAGAATTTGGCGCCTTACAACTGGTCAAACAGGTCTTCAATGCGAGGCAACGGGTATCTATTTTTGACAGTGACATGGTTCAACTCCCGATAATCAATACAAAGTCACATACTTCCTTATTTTTTCTTTACGAATAGAACATGAGCACCCCATGGAGACGTACTAGGACGAATGAAACCGATGTCTAACAATTTCTGCAGTTGGGTTTTTAACTCCTGAAGTTTAATAGGAGCCATTCAATATGGGGCTTTGGAAATGGGTTTTGTACCGGGCTCAAGGTCGATATAAAATTCAATTTCACGCTCTGGCGATAGGCCAGGAAGTTCTTCAGGGAATACGTCAGGAAATTTATTAACAATAGAAATATCATTCAAAACTGACGTATTTTTGTTTAAATCTGTGACATGAGCTAAGAAAGCTTGATATTCGTTTTTTAATAAATGAATAACTTTATGGCTTGAGATGACAGTGATTGATTTTAATGGTTTGGTTACTTGAATTCACATAATTGGTTGGTTAGGAATATGAAAGCTAACAACCTTACAAAAATAATCAATTTTTGCATGATGAGTAGTTAACCAATCAATCCCTAGAATTATGTCAAATGCAAGTATTTTCAATGAAATAAAGTCGACAGGTAATGTGAGGGTACCGATTTGAATCAAACAAGACTTATAAACAGTGGATGTAATGAAGGTTTCTCCTAACAGAGTTTCAACAGATAAGTCAAAGTCTAATTTCTTTGGAGTCAAATTTAAACATTGAGCGCAAGTAGGAGAAATAAAAGAATGGGTAGAATCGGTATCAAATAAGGTATATACTTCGCTAGAGTTTATGATAAGCTTACCCATGATGACCTCGTTCGGGTTCCTTACTTTCTGGGAGGTCACAACAAACGCTCTCCCTTGAACTACTGGTTTTGACTTTTCTGGAACGGCCTTTGGTGCCTCCATCCCAGCTGGACTTGGCTTCCCTGAACAACAAAATTGAGCTAGGTGACCTTCTCTTCCACAATTGTAACACATTTTGGACCTCTGCGCACAGTTTGGACTGATATGTCCCTCCCCTCTGCATTTGAAGCATATGATAGGTGGTCGTTCTCCTTCCTTAACAATGGGTGTTGGTGCTGACGTCTTTCCATCATTGTTGAATCTCCTCTTCTTGAAATGTCCACTTTTATTATCTTGGCCATGATTACCACCGAAGTGGTTACCATTTCTGGCATGTTGATTCCCTCCACGTTTGTTGTCACCGCTTCGATGACTGCTACCACTGGTATTATCATTTTTCCGGCTACTCTCCCTTAGTTGAGTTGTCTCATTATCACGCTCCAATAACTGAGCCCTATTTACAACATCTAAATATAAACACAGTTTGTGAGAGATAAGGTATTGACGTATCTCGGGTTTCAAACCTCTTAGAAATATCCGCGTCATTCTTTCCTCGTTATCAACTAAGTGGGACGTAAACCGGGACAACTCGACAAACTTAGCTTCGTACTACAATACGGTCATATTGTTTTCCTCCAACTTGATGAACTCTACCTCTTTCATGTGACGAATACTTTCGGGAAAGTACTTGTCGTTGAAGAGTTCTTGGAACTTCTACCAAGACATTTTGAGTGCGGTAGGCTGGGTACGCTTTACAGATTCCCATCAGTAATCTACCTCTCCTCGCAATATGAAAGTGGCAAAGGGAACCTTTTGCTCCTCGGAGCATCCGAAGACATCAAATATCTTGGTGATATGCTTTATCCACGTCTCCGCCTTAAGTGGTTTTGGCTCTCCCAAAAACTCCAGTTGTCCCTGCTCATTGAACTGCTTAATGGTGATCGTCCGAGAGTTTCCAGTGTTTCCACCTGCATTTTGGATAGGAGCTGCTCTCGCTTGATGTTGCATGAATTGCATAAAGCCTCTGAACATCCCATCGTTCATCATTTGATCAGTGTTGTTGTTTACCTGAGGATTATTGTCTTCATATTGCACATTATCCTGGGTATTAATCTGTGGTGACTCAATGGTCTCCTCTGCTCCATTGCTATTCTAAACATTCCCGGATGTCATTTTCAAATACTGCCACAAAACAAGGGTTAATTGAAACACCACATATTATCACTATATTCTGACCGACCAATTAAATAACAAATAAACATAGGTAGGTCATACGAGTGAAGGAATTACCCATCTCACCCCCTAGTTCTAGTTTCATATCTTAGCCGGGGATCATATCCCTAAGCTTTGATACCAACTGTGACGCCCCCAAAATAGGTATACATCACCCATCTTGGGTCGCCAAATACACGGTACAAAATACTAATACAAACTTAAATATACAACATGAGCTATGAGTTTTAATACAAATAATG
Source organism: Panax quinquefolius (assembly GCA_020205615.1). NCBI lineage: Eukaryota > Viridiplantae > Streptophyta > Magnoliopsida > Apiales > Araliaceae > Panax > Panax quinquefolius. The sequence continues at coordinate 54,116,656 of CM035173.1, forward strand.
TCTTCTAAACAGTATTCAAACTCAAAATAAGTCTTCAATACATTTATTATCACACTATTTCACAAAATAGTGAAGACTACTAATGCAAACATCTGGACCGTCACTCTGTTCCCCGACTAGTCCCAACAATATTTTTATTTCCTGAAGAGAACAATGAAAGCAAAAGGTGAGCTCAACTAGCCTAATAAGAAATATTATGACTAAGATAATGAAGAATAAATTATCGTTAGCCTTCAACAGTGTTAAACTGATAAAATACAATAGACATCAAGTTTAACTGCAGCGGAATAAGTAATCCATTAGAAGAGTCAAGTAGAGCATGATATCTACTATCTTCTATGATTTAAAAGAATTTATCATCAGTTTTATCGCTGAGACTCAGCTTAATAAATAATCCACATCATTGAATCACCCCAGCACTACGGTTAAGGATATTCATTAGTATCACGACCACAAATTATCCATGCACTACAGGCCAAGGATATTCGTGTTTTCATCGATGGTCATGATCATGCCAACAACTATCCATCAATGCACTATGGGCCAATGAGAATTTTTACCACATTATTTGTAACATTACGGTCATGATTATACTGAATAATCCCTGGTCATAATCATACCAAGTCCATCTATGCACTACGACCAAAGATGACTTTCATAACAATTAATATAAGCATGAGGATGATGAATATGATATAAGAATTCAATTAAAAGAAAGCAAATGATAAATTTTTAGAGATTTATAATTTAATTTATCCAGAATTCAATAATGTCCAAATTGTCAACATGATACTGCTTTGTGGAGTAAAATTCAAGAATAATATTGTATAAAAAATGATTTGGATCGAAAAGAAATCAATTTTTTTCATAAATAGTACCCCGAGTGAATAGTAACTAAGTGAATAGTACTTCGGGAATAGTAACCCCGTGAATAGTACTCCTGCATGAAAAAGTTAAAACTTATCAAGAATACTCAGAATAATATTTCCATGAAAAGATACTGAATGAAGTGCAAATATCAAGGATATTCTACTAATTTCGTGGAGTATAGAAGCCAAAACTTTAACAAAATCAGTATAGAATTCGAAATCTGAAATAAAATAATATTACTTACATACTACATAGTATGGAAGAAAATATTATTTCATACGAATACTGAACAAAAATAACATCCCTTACCTTGAAAAGAAGAGTATTCCAACTGGTATAGCGGGGATATTCTTGAAAAAAACTTTCACTGTTTTCTACGCTCAAAGCTTTCTAAAACTCGGAAAAAAAATACGCTCAATATTATAGAAGAAGAATTCTCTGATTTTGGTATTATTTTCAATTCTAACTAAGCATCCTATTTATAGGAGAATGGAAAGGATACTATATAGGAGAAATCACGGACGCACAATATATAAATTCGGACGAAATCAAATTTCACGGGCAGGTTTTGAAAAATCACATAATTTCTACTATATTGCACTATGCAGGCACTATGCATAATAAAATATAATATATTCTACTTTTCATAAAAAACAAAACAAAACAAATAATTATAATAATAATACTCCCTCCTGACCACGTTCTTTTCCCCAATTTAATTTCTTCACATAATATATATATATATATATATATATATATATATATATATATATATATATATACATTTCATGCCTTATACGGCAATCCAACTCCCCCCCTGTGACATCCTCCCATTTCATCCACACATGGGCCCCACATGTGGCCCCCACTTTTATTATATTGAATAACTTTCAACCGATTATTTTGCAAAATGGGTAAATGGGGGTCCATAAAATAAGCAAAATTTACAACAAATACTTCATAAAAAATCCCCTCAATATTTTTAACAATATTTATTCATATTATTATCACTCGCAATATTAACAACCAGATAGTTCTTAGGAAAGGGGCTTTCAGATGAGATTTCTCTCCTGTTAGCGTTGATTAGGTGACGAAACTCCTTTCCTCGATAGAACTTTCTGGACATTTATTAATTATGCAAATAATAATATGAATAACTTGTCATCTCGATTATTGATTTAATAATATATAAAATATTGATAATAATTTAATCGAATAACGTGAGATCTTATCACGATAATTCTTTGTAGCAATAATTGAACAAAGCGGGACTTCTCGTATAGCATCGATAATCAATCTGGTATTACTACTATATATATGCAACCACAACGTATTCTTTACTTTTAACACAAGGGTATTTCAGCGATTAATGGTAAAACTTTATGTTATTTTTTATAAAATATATTTTTTCGTTTTCTCATTAAAATGATAATTACATTGTGGGGTCCGCTTGAAGATTGTGTCGTCGTACAAATATTCCTTGTTAAAACGAATATTCCCCGACCAATCGAATATAATATAACAACTTGCGTACTTTGCAAAATTTATAAATATTACCCCCAACTATAACATTATATCAAATTCGCTCCTTAATATTCAAAAAATGACATTTATAGAAAATTCATATTTATTCATAAAAGTTGGGGTCTTACAACCTCCCCTTTCTTATGAAATTTAGCCCTCGAAATTAGGATACATACCTGGTATGACGAAGAGGTGAGGATACCTTGATTTCATTTCAGATTCTAACTCCCATGTCATTTTCTCAACATCGTGGTTTCTCCACAAAACTTTGACTTGAGGTATAACCTTTGAGCGTAGAATATGTTCTTTCTTATCCAAAAATTTAACAGGAACCTCTTTATAAATTAAATCTTCCGCTATTTCGTCCAGTTCTAACTCAATAATGTGGTTCGGGTCTTCCACATATTTATGTAACATGGATATGTGAAAAACATTATGAACACGAGACATACTTGGCGGTAAAGCGAGTCTATGGGCCATAGTTCCTACTCGGTCAAGGATTTCAAATGGGCCAATAAATCGAGGATTGAACTTTTCTCTCTTTCTAAATCTCGTAACTCCCTTCCATGGAGCAACACGTAACAACACATGTTCTCCAACATTGAATTCCACGTCCTTTCGATGAAGATCAGCATAACTCTTTTATCGATTTTGTGAGGTTTTTATACGTTGTCGGATCATTTGAATCTTTTCTATTGTCATGCGTACTAATTTCGGTCCTAACAACGTTACTTCACCCACCTCGTCCCAACATACTGGAGAACGACACTTTGTTCCATCTGGCGCCTCGAAATGGAGCCGTGCAGATACTTGTTTGATAAGCATTGTTGTAGGAAAATTCCATGATGGTAAGAACTTGTCCTAACTTCCTTTGAAGTCGAGGACACAAAGTCTTAATAGATCCTCGAGGTTTTAATAGTCCTCTCAAGCTATCCATCCGTTTGAGGATGATATCTTTGAACTAAATCATAAATTAGTGCCCGTAGCTTTTTGCAAACTAACCCCAAAATCGTGAAGTGAATCTTGGGTCTCGATTAGAAAGCAATGGATCTTGGCATACCATGCGGTCTTATAATCTCATTTATGTATATCTGACGAAGGCGTTCAAGTGAATAAGTTTCTAGTATAGGTAAGAAATGAGCCGACTTGGTCAATCTATCAATAATGACCCAAATTGCATCTATTCCTTGAGAAACATTGGTAAGACCAGTAACGAAATCCATGGTAATGTGCTCCCACTTCCATTCTGCAATTTCACATGGTTGCAACGGACCTTTTGGTACTTGATGCTCCGCCTTGACTCGTTGACAAATTAAACACCTTGAGATAAACTCCGCTATCTCTTTCTTCATATTACTCCACCAAAATATATGTCGAAGATCACGATACATTTTGGTACTCCTAGGATGGATTGCAAACGGTGTAGTGTGCGCCTCCATCATGATTTTATAATTTAAATCAGGGTCGTTAGGAACACAAAGTCTAGAGTTGACTCGTAGTATTCCTTCTTCCTCGATTCTTGCTTTCGGGATAACACCTTCTTGTACTTTCTTTCTCATACGCATCAGCTCCAGGTTTATAGCTTGAGCAGCTATAGACTTTAATAGATAAAGTTAAAGGCACTTTCAGCTACGAGACACGGAGGATCTTATATGAAAAAGTGAAAGTGGCTATCGGAATCGATGAAAATGAATATCTATGAGCGATCTGATCCTGGATATCTGAATTTGTTCAAATCATGAGTGAGCGAGTGAGAATGCTTATTATCAGTGAAAATGAAATGAAATTGACCAGATATGTTCATTGCTAATTGGGATGAACTTGAGATGACAGTTGACGAAAAGTTGAGAAAGTTGAATGAAATGAGTTGATTATCAATGTCGAGAGTGGGTCTGAGGGCTGAACAATGCTATTGATGAGGATGAATTGTTGGAAACGATGGAAGTTGGAAAGTTCTTGATAAGTTGGTGGAGTTGAAAGCAGATGATCTTCGAACAGTTGGAGTGGGAGAAAGTTGAACGTGTTTCTATGGAAGGATTATGAATGTATCGACATGAAAATGAATTGGAAGGATTTAGATTTGAAGCGTCATATGGGTGAAATTGAATTGGACTGAAATGAGTGAAACGAACAAAATTAATGTGTCTTGTATTGAGAACTCATTTTGAAGTCATGGCATTTAAGGTGACATGATTTGATGTTCGTAAATACAATTGGAAAGGGACATGTGAAATATTTTCAAAAAATTTCTGAATTAGTTGTGGAATGATTTATATGAAAGTGTGGGGGGCCTAAATTGATATTGATGAGTAAGGAGATTCATAAAAGGAGACAACATGATAATGGTGTGATAATTTGTGATATAGTGATTTAAAAATATGGAGAGTGATGCCGTATGATATATATATGTACAGCATGGGAGGAAGATCTGATATATAAAGAGGATATATAATATATATATATATATTTTATTTATAGTATTATATATATATATATATATATATACATATATATATGCACAGTGAAGAGAAAATTAATATTATGAAAAAATTTGAGAAATTATATATATGGTGAAATGATTTATTATATATATATAAGAATTTATATTCAGAGATGTGTATTATTTTTATGAAAATGAACTTAATATTACTTGATAATATTTGATAGAATGTGACAGAATTGAGGCGTGAAAGCGATGAAGTAGTTGAAATACATATCTTTTCATCAGGTAAGTATGTTATTTTTTCGATTTATATGTATGATAATAATATGGCTTTCTTCCATGATTATATGTATGATATTATAATTCATTGATTTTTTATCGATGTTGATCTGCATTTGATGTAGGTTCTCGACTTTACACACATTTCTCGAGGAACTGGTTCAAAGATCCACTCTATGTATCAGGCTTTCCACGATGACTATAGAGCGATTATACATGGTTGGGGATTCAGGACGTTCTTTTCCATTCTTCCCCGCCGTTGTCCCTGGGATTACCTTAGGGCATTGTCGTTGGTTTCCGGTTTCACTGACTCGATCACTCCATTCTTTGGGCCGTGAGGTGATGATGGCCTTAGATGGATTGGCGGTTTATCACAGCTATGGAGTTTGGAGGGGTACCAGTGCCTTGTATGGCGAATATCACCCCTATTGCCATCAGATCCTTGCTAGGAGTTCCAAACGGAGCGCTTTCGAGGCAAGAATATCGTCTTTGGTCCTTTGGCGTAGATCTTGAATGAGCGTTGAGTGAGCCCATACCCGATGATGTGAGAGTCAGGGATTGCATTCTTTGGCGATTGTTCTTGATGATCATTAGGGGCTGCTTCATAGCAAATAACTCTTCTACGGTGTCCTCCGCTTTGATCAGCGCCACTCGACACGTGGACCGTATAGGAGATTATGATTAGGGTTCCTACACCTTTGCCTACTTCCTCAGGGGAATCGCATGCGCTCTCGTGGTCTTAATGAGGGCTTGGCTAGAGATTCACCGTTTACATTGGTGAGTATTTCTCTTGCCTTTTCCCATGTATAGGTTAAGAGTGTTGACTGACAACAGATGTTTCCTTTGTGTTGACAGTTTTGGGCCTATGAGAGGCTCCCATGCTTACATCCTGTGAGTGTGTTAGGCTTAGATACCTATCCACGAGGACGAAGATGGCATCATTCCGTACTTGCGGAGGTCCCTATTGCGGAGTGTTTTAGTCATTACCGCCTACAGCTGCAGTTGTTGACATCGGATGTCATCACGTGGGTTCCCTACTCTGGGGAGCACTTGAGCATTGGATTTGAGGATGGGTACCCTACTGGTTTCGAGCATGTGATTTCCACCCGTAGGATTCCTCTTTTCACAGATGGAGGATGGGAGCTCTACTTAGGAGAGCGTCTTTATCTGCCAAAGCATTACAGAGAGATTCAGATATCGATCTTGCCTCCCCGCCAGCGTTATTAGCTTTGTTTAGATCACCCATCCTTGATATCCCATTGTTGGGTGTTGATGGTTTTACACCATCGAGGGTCCTCGCACTCGGAGATGTTCCAAAGATTGGTGGTTCCTTCGTACCATTGGAGCCCAGACTCGCGACACACAGTTCATGGGGGATATGGTTCCAGGATCCGTGATGAGGACGGATTGGCCAGCCTGTGTTCGAGATCCGACTCATTTGACATGATTGATAGTTTGACGACAGGTTGGACCGGGCACATTTCTTTATCCTCCGATTTCTTGGCGAGAGATCCTTCAGAGGCGGATACTTTTGATCCTTCCAGCTCTGGCGCTGGCCCCTCAGGTGACCCATATGGCTTTATCGGTACAGATCATCCCTTGTATAGGCCTGACATCCCTGTGGATAGAGATCCAGTGTGACGCCCCCAAAATAGGTATACATCACCCATCTTGAGTCGCCAAATACATGGTACAAAATACAAATAAAAACTTAATTATACAACTGTCGTGTAAAATACGACAAAACATAACTGAGAGTTTAAACAGGAATATTTCCTTGTAGATAATATCCACTCTCAAATAGAGTCCTCATTACATTTATTATCACACTATTTTACAAAATAGTGAGGACTACTAATACACCATCTCGGACCATCACTCCGTTCCCCGACTAGTCCCGGCTATGTTCTCATTTCCTGAAGAGAACAGTGAAAGAAAGGGTGAGCTCAACTAGCCCAGTAAGAAATATTATGACTAAGATAATGTAGAATAAATTATCATTAGTCTTTAACAATGTTAAACTGATAAAATACAATAGACATCAAGTTTAATTGCAGCGGAACAAGCAATTCATTATAAGAGTCAAGTAGAGAATAAAATCTACTATCTTCTATGACTTAAAATGTTTTCTTCAATTTTTATCGCTGAGACTTAGCTTAATAAATAAACCACATCATCTAATCATCCCTGTACCACGACCAATGATATTCATTAAATCATCAATGGTCATGACTATCTTAGAATAATCCACAGTCATAATCATACCAAAAAAGCGTCCATCAATGCATTACACAGACCCATTTGAGGACTTTAGTCACATCATTTATAATATCATTTATGACTGCTACCACTGATATTATTGACTTGTCGGCTGCTCTCTCTTGGTTGGGTTGACTCATTATCGCGCTCCAATAACTGAGCCCTATTCACAACATCTGAATACAAACACAGTTTATGAGAGATAAGGTATTGACGTATCTTAGGTTTCAAACCTCTTAGAAACATCCGCATCATTCTCTCTTCATTATCAACCAAGTGGGATGCAAACCGAGATAACTCGGCAAACTTAGCTTCGTATTGCGCCACGGTCATATTGTTTTGCTCAAGCTTGATAAACTCTACCTCCTTCATGTGACGAATACTTTCAGGAAAGTACTTGTCGTTGAACAACTATTAGAACTTCTCCTAAGACATCTCCAATGCGACAAGTTAAGTACGCTTTACAGATTCCCACTAGTAATCTGCTTCTGCACGCAACATGAAGGTGGCAAAGGGAACCTTTTGCTCCTCGGAGTATCCCAAGACATCAAATATTTTATTTATCTGCTTTATCTACGTCTCCGCCTTAAGTTAATTTGGCTCTCCAAAAAACTCCGGTGGCCCCAGCTGCTTGAACTGCTTAGCGGTGACCGTCCAAGAGTTGTCAGTGTTTCCACCTGCATTTTGGACAGGAGCCGCCTTCTCCTGACGTTGCATGAATTATAAAAAACTCCTAAACGTACCGTCGTTCGTCATTTGATCAGTGTTGTTGTTTACAGGAGGATTATCGTCATCTGGTTGCACATTGTCCTGATTATTGATTTATGGATACTCAATGGTCTCCTGTGCTCCATTGCTTATCTCAACATTTTCGGATGTCATTTTCAAATACTGCCACAAAACAAGGGTTAATTAACATATGACATATTATCCCTATACTCTAACTGACCAAGTAAATGCCAAATAAACTTAGGTAGGTCATACTAGCGAAGGAATTCCCCGTCTCTCCCCTCCTAGTTCTTGTCTCACATCTTAGCCAGGGATCATATCCCTAAGCTTTGATACCAACTGTGACGCCCCCAAAATAGGTATACATCACCCATCTTGAGTTGCCAAATACATGGTACAAAATACAAATAAAAACTTAATTATACAACTATCGTGTAAAATATGACAAAACATAACTGAGAGTTTAAACAGGAATATTGCCTTCTAGACAATATCCACTCTCAAATAGAGTCCTCATTACATTTATTATCACACTATTTTACAGAATAGTGAGAACTACTAATACACCATCTCAGACCATCACTCCGTTCCCTGACTAGTCCCGGCTACGTTCTCATTTCCTGAAGAGAACAGTGAAAGAAAGGGTGAGCTCAACTAGCCCAGTAAGAAATATTATGACTAATCATCCCTGAGACAGTGAAATATTATCGCTGAGACTAGAACAATGAAATATTATCGCTGAGACTCAGCTTAATAAATAAACCACATCATCTAATCATCCCTGTACCACGGCCAAGGATATTCATTAAATCATCAATGGTCATGACTATACCGAATAATCCCTAGTCATAATCATACCAAAATCTGTCCATCAATGCACTACAGGCCACTGAAGACTTTAGCCACATTATTTATAACATTACAGGTCATGATTATACCGAATGATCCCTAGATATAATCATACTAAGTCCATCTATGCACGTAAGCCAAAGATGACTTTCATCACAATATAAGCATGAGGATGATGACAATGATATAAGAATTCAATAAAACAAGTTCAAGAATTAGTTTATCCAGAAACCAATAACGTCCAAATTGTTAACATGATACTGCTTTGTGGGGTAAAACTCAAGAATGCTCAGAAGAATATTTCCATGAAAAGATACTAGATGAAGCATAAATATCAAGGATATTCCACTAATTTCATGGAGTATAAAAGCCAAAACTTTAACCAAATTTAGTATAGATCAAGATGATGAGGTTATTCCAATGTAATAATAAATAATCGGAACTAGGTCGAGCGTTATACGCACCAAGCGTGATATTCCAATGTAATAATAAATAATGGAATCAGGTCATGCGTAAATGCATAGACAGGATATTTTGACAGAATAATAAAAAATGGAATAACAACAGAATTCACCATGCATGCGATAGACCGCACAAATAGGTTATTCCAATAGAATAATAAATAATGGAACCAGGTCAGGCGTAATACGCACAGATAGGATATTCTGACAGAATAATAAATAATGGAACCAGATCATACGTAAATGCACATACAGGATATTCTCACAGAATAGTAAAGAATGGAATAACAACAGAATTCACCATGCATGAGATGAATCATGACGACGTGTTATTCTAACGTAATAATAAATATTGGAACCAGTCGAGGCGTAATATATATGCAGATGATATTCAAACGAATAATAAAGAATGGAATAATAGAAGAATTTCACCATGTATGCGGTACTTCGCATATACAGGTTATTCCAACATAATAATAAAGAATAGAATAATAAAAGAATTTCACCATGTATGCGGTACTTTGCATATACAGGTTATTCCAACAAAATTATAAGGAATTGAATAAGAGAAGAATTTCACCAAGTATATGGTAGTCCCCGTATACAGGTTATTCCAACAAAATAATAAAGAATGGAATAACAGAAGTTCTCTTCATAAATACGAAAGAAATAACACCCCTTACCTTATAAAGAAGAAACTGGATATAAGAGTAGTGAGGTAGCAGAATACTTTTCTTTTTTCTCTTTATAGTTTCTCTCTCTAGAGTTTCAGTGAATTCGTAAGAAATAATGAAGGAATGAGCTTCTATTTATAGGAGAATGGATTGAATAGTAACTAATTCATGAACGGTTTAGATTGATTCCCTTTTAAACGGACGGTCCAGATTGATTTAATAGAATATTCTAATAAAATGAAATCTTTTTATATAAAATATAATATATTCTATTTATAATCTAATAAAACGAATAACTTTATAAAAGTATTCTGTTTTATATAAAAAGATTTTACTATGCAAATACTATGCATAATAAAATATAATATATTCTAATTATTGTCTAATAAAACAAATAACTTTATAAAAGTATTCTGTTTTATATAAAAAGCTTTTACTATGCAAAACACAATGCATAATAAAATATAATATATTCTAATTATTGTCTAATAAAACAAATAACTTTATAAAAGTATTCTGCTTTATATAAAAAGCTTTTACTATGCAAAAACACAATGCATAATAAAATATAATATATTCTAATTATTATCTAATAAAACAAATAACTTTATAAAAGTATTCATTTTATATAAAAAGCTTTACGCTTTTATTACATTAATAATACTAATAAAATAAACTTCATCATCATTATTATAATTCACAATATTAATCGACCAGGTCGTTCCCAAGAAAGAGGGGGCTTTCCAATAAGGATTTCTCCCTATTGGCGCGCAATTAGGTGACCAAATTTCTCCTTGACAGAATTTCTAGACATCGTTAATATTGGAAATAATAATGTTAATAACTTCGTCGTCTCAATTATTGATTTAATAATATATAAACTATTGACAATAATTGAATCAAATAACATGAGATACTATGCAATAATTAATGTAGCAATAATTGAACAAAACTGAGTGACTTCTCACGTAAGCATCAATAATCAATACCGTGTGCTACTATGAAACCACGCGTATTACTGTACTTTTATCACCGAGTGTTTTAACAGTTAACGGTAAAACTTCCGCCGTTATTTTCATAAAAATATTTTTGTCGTTTTCTCAATTCGATAATAATTCCGTTGTGGGGTCCACCAATGATTGTGCCGTCGTACGAATATTCCCTGTTAAAACGAATATTCCCCGAGCAATCAAATATTATATAACAACTTACATACTTTTCAAAATTTCTAAATATTACCCACAACTATAACATTATATTAAATTCACTCCATAATATTTAAAAATGATATTTATAGAAAATTCATCTTTATTCATAAAAGTTGGGGTCTTACAATCTCCCCTTCTTATGAAATTTCACCTCGAAATTAGGGTACATACCGGTATGTCAAGAGGTAAGGATACCTTGATTTCATTTCGATTCTAACTCCTGTGTCATTTCCTCAACATCGTGGTTTCTCCACAAAACTTTGACTTGAGGTATAACCTTGGAGCGTAGAATATGTTCCTTCTTATCCAAGATTTGAATAGGAATCTCTTCATACGTTAAATCTTCCGCTATTTCATCCGGTTCTAACTCAATAATGTGGTTCGGGTCTTCTACATATTTATGTAACATGGATATATGAAAAACGTTATGAACACGAGACATACTTGGCGGTAAAGCGAGTCTATAGGCCACAGTTCCTACTCGATCGAGGATTAAAAATGGGCCAATGAATCAAGGATTGAGCTTTACTCTATTTTCAAATCTCGTAACTCCTTTCCATAAAGCAACACATAACAACACATGATCTCCAATATCGAATTCTACGTCCTTTCGATGAAGATCAACATAACTTTTCTGTCGATCTTGTGAGGTTTTTATACGTTGCCGGATCGTTTGAATCTTTTTCGTAGTTATATGTACCAACTCCGGTCCCAACAACGTTGCTTCACCCACCTCATCCCAGCATACTAGAGAACGATATTTTCTTCCATACAATGCCTCAAATGGAGCCATGACAATACTTGCTTGATAGCTGTTGTTGTAGGAAAACTCCACCAACGGTAAGAACTTGTCCCAACTTCCCTTGAAGTCAAGGACACAAAGTCTTAATAAATCTTCAAGAGTTTGAATAGTCCTCTCTGATTGTCCATCCGTCTGAGGATGATATGCCGAATTAAATCGTAAATCTGTGCCCATAGCTTTTTGCAAACTAACCCAAAATCTTGAAGTGAATCTTGGGTCTATATCAGAAACTATGGATACTGGCATACCATGCAATCTTACAACCTCGTTTATATATATACGAGCAAGACGTTCAAGTGTATAAGTTTCTCGTATTGGTAGGAAGTGAGCAGACTTGGTCAATCTATCAACAATGACCCAAATTGCATCTATGCCTTGAGAAACCTTGGAAAGACCAGTAACAAAATCCATAGTAATGTGCTGCCACTTCCATTCTGGAATTTCAAGTGGTTGCAATGGACCTTTTGGTACTTGATGCTCCGCATTGACTCGTTGAAAAGTTAGACACCTTGAGATAAGCAGTGCTATCTCTCTCTTCATATTGCTCCACCAAAATGTATGTTGAAGATCACGATACATTTTGGTACTCCCTGGATGGATTGCAAATGGTGTGTTGTGCGCCTCCATCATGATTTTATACTTTAAATCAGGGTCTTTAGGAACACAAAGTCTGGAATTGACTCGAAGTATTCCTTCTTCATCAATTCTTGCTTCTGGCATAGTACCTTCTTGCACTTTCTTCCTCATACGCATCAGCTCCAGGTCTGTAGCTTGAGCAGCTTTAACTTTATCGATTAAAGTTGGTTCTACTCATATATTCGCCATCATCACGTGGTTCCCTAGAGTCTTTATCTATATTTCCATCCTTTGCAAGTCATACAAAATGGGCCTTTACGTTGACAATATCGCACTCGTACCCGCATATGATCTTCTACTTAATGCGTCAGCTACCATATTTGCTTTTCCAGGATGGTATTGGATGGTATGATCATAATCTTTCAACAGTTCAAACCAACGTTGTTGTCGCATATTGAGTTCCTTTTGAGTGAAGAATATTTGAGGCTTTTATGATCCGTAAAGATCTCCACTTTTTTCCCATACAAGTAATGCCTCCAAATCTTTAGTGCAAAAATGATCTGCCAACTTTAGATCATGAGTAGGATAATTCCTCTCATATTCTTTGAGTTGTCGTGAGGCATAAGCTATGACTTTCCCATGCTGCATGAGAACACATCCCCAACCCTTTGCACGAAGCATCATCAGAGATGACAAATCCTCTCGAGCGGATGGTATTGTCATAACAGGTGCTGAAATGAGTCTACTCTTGAGTTCTTGAAAACTCTTCTCACATTCCTCGCTTCAACCGAATTTTGTATCTTTTCGAGTCAGCTGAGTTAATTGAGTAGCGATTCGAGAAAATCCTTCCACGAATCTCCGCTAATAACTAGCAAAACCGAGAAAGCTACGTACTTTGGTCACTGATTTATGTTGCTCCCAACTTTGAATTGCTTCAATCTTTGCCGGGTCAACAGATATTCCATGACTTGATACTACGAGCCCAAGGAATGCTACTTTCTCAAGCCAAAACTCGCATTTCTTCAACTTGGCATAAAGCTTGTTTTCACGAAGCATTTGGAGTATCAACCTCAAGTGTTGCTCATGATCTTAACGGGTTTTGGAGTATATAAGGATGTCATCAATAAAGACGACCACAAAGTGATCCAAATATTCCTTGAATACTCGGTTCATCATATCTATGAAGGCAGCAGGAGCATTAGTCAATCCAAAAGATATGACTAGGAATTCATAATGCCCGTACCGAGTTCTGAAAGCAGTCTTTGGAATGTCATCAATTTTAATCTTCAACTGATGATATCCGGAATGAAGATCAATCTTTGAAAAGAATTTGGCTCCTTGTAACTGGTCAAATAGGTCATCAATGCGAGGCAACGGATTTCTATTTTTGATGGTGACATGATTCAACTCCCGATAATCAATACAAAGTCGCATACTTCCATCTTTCTTCTTCACGAATAGAAAAGGAGCACCCCAAGGAGACGTACTAGGACGAATGAAACTGATTTCTAACAATTCCTGTAGTTGGGTTTTTAACTCCTAAAGTTCAACAGGAGCCATTCGATGGGGGGCTTTAGAAATGGGTTTTGTACCGGATTCAAGGTCGATACAAAATTCTATTTCACGCTCTGGGGGTAGGCCAGGAAGTACTTCAGAGAATACGTCAGGAAATTCATTAACAATAGAAATATCAATCAAAACTGACGTATTTTTGTTTAGATCCATGACATGAGCTAAGAAAGCTTGACATCCGTTTTTCAATAAACGAATAGCTTTATGGCTTGAGATGACAGTGATGGATTTTAATGGTTTGGTTGTTTGAATTCGTATAATAGTTTGGTTAGGAATATGAAAGCTAACAACCTTACGAAAACAATCAATTTTTGCATGATGAGTAGTTAACCAATCAATCCCTAGAATCACATCAAATGAAAGTATTTTCAAAGAAATAAGATCGAAAGTTAACGTGCGGTTACCGATTTGAATCAAACAAGACTTATAAACCGTGGATGTAATGAAGGTTTCTCCCAACGGAGTTTCAACAGATAAGTCAAAGTCTAATTTCTCCGGAGTCAAATTTAAACGTTGAGCGCAAGTAGGAGAAATAAAGGAATGGGTAGAATTGGTATCAAATAAAGTATAAACTTCTTTAGAGTTTATGATTAGCTTACCCGTGATCACTTCGTTCGGATTCCTCGCTTTTTGGGAGGTTAGGACAAATGCTCTCCCTTGAACTACCGGTTTTGTCTTGTCTGAGACCCCCTTTGATGCCTCCATCCCAGCTGGACTTGTCTTTGGTGCACGACAAAATTGGGCTAGGTGGCCTTCTTTTACACAATTATAACATGCTTTGGACTGCATCGTGCAATTTGGACTTATGTGTCCTTCCCCTCCACATTTGTAACATACGACTGGTGGTCGTTCTCCTTCCTTAACGAAAGTCTTTGGTCTTGACGCCTTTCCATCTTTTGTGAACCTTCTTCTTGAACTTTCCACTCCTATTGTCTTGGCCATGATTACCACCGGTGGTTATCATTTCGCATGTTGATTCCTCCACGCTTGTTGTCACCGCTCGATGATCGCTACCAATCGGCATTATTAACTTGTCGATCGCTTCTCTTAGTTACGTTGACTCATTATCGCTACTCCAATAACTAAGCCCTATTCACAACATCTGAATACAAACACAGTTTATGAGAGATAAGGTATTGACGTATCTCAGGTTTCAAATCTCTTAGAAACATCCGCGTCATTCTCTCCTCATTATCAACCAAGTGGGACGTAAACCGAGACAACTCGGCAAACTTAGCTTCGTATTGCGCCACGGTCATATTGTTTTGCTCAAGCTTGATAAACTCTACCTCCTTCATGTGACGAATATTTTCAGGAAAGTACTTGTCGTTGAACAACTCTTGGAACTTCTCCCAAGACATCTTCAATGCGGCAAGTTGAGTACGCTTTAAAGATTCCTACCAGTAATCTGCTTTGCACGCAACATGAAGGTGGCAAAGGGAACCTTTTGCTCCTCGGAGCATCCCAAGACATCAAATATCTTATTGATCTGCTTTATCTACGTCTCCTCCTTAAGTTAATTTGGCTCTCCAAAAAACTCCGGTGGTCCCAGCTCCTTAAACTGCTTAGCGGTGACCGTCTGAGATTTGTCAGTGTTTCCACCTGCATTTTGGACAGGAGCCACCTTCGCCTGATGTTGCATGAATTATGAAAAACTCCTAAACGTACCGCCGTTCATCATTTGATCAGTGTTGTTGTTTACAGGAGGATTATCGTCATCTTGTTGCACATTGTCCTGATTATTGATTTGTGGAGACTCAATGGTCTCCTATGCTCCATTGCTTATCTCAACATTTTTGGATGCCATTTTTCAAATACTTCCACAAAACAAGGGTTAATTAACATATCACATATTATCCCTATACTCTAACCGACCAATTAAATGCCAAATAAACTTAGGTAGGTCATACTAGCGAAGGATTTCCCCGTCTCTCCCCTCCTAGTTCTTGTCTCACATCTTATCCAGGGATCATATCCCTAAGCTTTGATACCAACTGTGACGCCCCCAAAATAGGTATACATCACCCATCTTGAGTCGCCAAATACATGGTACAAAATACAAATAAAAACTTAATTATACAACTGCGTGTAAAATACGACAAAACATAATCGAGAGTTTAAACAGAATATTGCCTTCTGCATAATATCCACTCTCAAATAGAGTCCTCATTACATTTATTATCACACTATTTTCTACGTAATAGTAAGGACTACTAATACACCATCTCGGACCATCACTCCGCTCCCCGACTCAGACTCTAAGCTACGCTCTCATTTCACAAGAGAACAATGAAAGAAAGGGTGAGCTCAACTAGCCCAGTAAGAAATATTATGACTAAGATAATGTAGAATAAATTATCATTAGTCTTTAACAATGTTAAACTGATAAAATATAATAGACATCAAGTTTAACTGCAGCGGAACAAGCTATTCATTATAAGAGTCAAGTAGAGAATAAAATCTACTATCTTCTATGACTTAAAATGTTTTCATCAATTTTTATCGCTGAGACTCAGCTTAACAAATAAACCACATCATCTAATCATCCCTGTACCACGGCCAAGGATATTCATTAAATCATCAATGGTCATGACTATACCGAATAATCCCTGGTCATAATCATACCAAAACTGTCCATCAATGCATTACAGGCCACTGAGGACTTTAGCCACATCATTTATAACATTACAGGTCATGATTATACCGAATGATCCCTGGACATAATCATACTAAGTCTATCTATGCACGTAAGCCAAAGATGACTTTCATCGCAATATAAGCATGAGGATGATGACAATGATATAAGATTTCAATAAAACAATTTGAAGAATTAGTTTATCCAGAAAAACCAATAACGTCCAAATTGTTAACATGATACTGCTTTGTGGGGTAAAACTCAAGAATGCTTGTTGCTCCTTTTATAGTTCTAATAAAAGAGCTCTAACTCATGCAAGCATACATATGTCACCAAGTAATACAGAGCAAGTAAAGTATCGTTCCCACAGAGAAAGTTGTTAACCTTAAATTATTATGCATTAATTAACTCACTATACTTATATGCCTAGACTGATGACTAAAATTGTTGAATTAGACTAATTATGATTACTAACTAGAAATAAGAATATAAATGGAATAAATATAATATAGAAACAATGGGACCCTAACTTCATTTAATATTTCGTCTAATCGCCACTGTCATGTAAGGAGTGTCCACATATCACAGGAAAATAGCCAAGAGCACAAAGAGAGTTATAACCATTTTTCAATGCACTATAACCAACTTACACAACATCTACAGATGTTAGACTCTATGTAATCACCAATACAATCACAATCACTATATGTCTATGCACAATCGCAATCCTATTGATTTTAAGCACAAGCCCTTACTCTAGCTCATACAGTGAAACAATATATGTCTATATGGTTCACAAAATACGCAAGCCATTACACTAGCCCCATATTCGCATGCTATCATGATTACAATCCATATTTATATGTTCATTGTCAATCCCATATAAATATTGAAACGAATGGTGATCAATCATTCATACATGTAAAACAACCATGACAGCTATCCCAAATGATATGCAAAACAACTCTAGCATTTAGATGTACAACCAAACTACATATTAACATCCGTTAGAATCCCATAATGGAGTTTAGTTCATGACTAAACCAAAAGCCATTATGAGATCATTGCTAAACATGATCAATAAACAAACGAGTGAAGTAAGAAAGATAGAACGACCAAACCCAATCGCTGAATAGAAACCAATGATTAACTATTCAATCCTTAGAGAAATCCAATAACAATAATCCAAATCCCCAATGACAGAGAATTCTAAGAAGAAGTAGAAAAGTAGACGTCATGGCTTCGTTCTACGTTGGAATCTCTCCTAAGGTGTAAACCCTAGTTTTCTAAGAAGAAAATACGTAAAAGTAATCCCGTCTCCTCTGAAACCAGTCAGAATCGTTTTAAAAACCAATTATACATCATTTAATTAAGAAGTAAAAATAAAACAAAATTACAACATCAAGATCATCGCAGCAGCCACCTCTATATAACTTTCTCCGTCTCGCGGTAGCGAGACTTGCGATGTATTATGTCCAAATCCAGTAGTCCTCTGCCACATGCAGCGGCGCGATTATGCCTCATGCGGTGCAGATCTATCCTCGCGGTCACTCAACTTGCAGAAGGTCTTCCTTGTTTAGCCATGCACTCGCGTGGGCGCGCGAGTCTAAGCATGTCCTTCCGCACGGCCGTTCTACTTGTGTACTTGAGATGGGCACAATTCGAATGGATTGGTATGCAATAAGTAGGCAAAAATACCACTTATCAATGCTTAGAAGGATATTTCCATGAAAAGATACTAGATGAAGCGCAAATATCAAGGATATTCTACTAATTTCATGGAGTATAAAAGCCAAAACTTTAACCAGCTGAGTATAATAAAGAATGGAGTAACAAAAGAAATCACTAGACATGATAGATAGGCGCACGATGATAGGTTATTCCAATGTAATAATAAATAACGGAACCGTGTCAAGCGTAATACACACACCGCGGGATATTCCAATGTATAAATAAATAATGGAACTGGTCACGCGTAAACGCACGTATGTAATATTCCGGCGAATAATAAAGAATGAAATAACAATGTAATTCACCATGCATGCGATAGACCACACGCATGTGTTATTCCAATAGAATAATAAATAATGGAACCAGTCAGCGTAATACACGCGCATACGATATTCTCGATGAATAATAAATAATGGAACCAGGTCACGCGTAAACGCATAGACATGATATTCTGATAGAATAATAAAGAATGGAATAACAACAGAATTCACCATGCATGCGATAGACCGCATAGACAGGTTATTCCAATAGAATAATAAATAATGGAACTCGGTAATGTCATACGCATGCACGTGATATTCTAGATAGAATAATAAAGAATGGAATAATAAAAGAATTTCACCATGTATGCGGTACTTCACATATATAGGTTATTCCAACATAATAATAAAGAATGGAATAATAGAAGAATTTCACCATGTATGCTGTACTTTGCATATACAGGTTATTCCAACAGAATAATAAGGAATGGAATAACGAAATAATTTCACCAAGTATAGGGTAGTCCACTCAGATCAAAGTTATTCCAACAAAATAATAAAGAACGGAATAACGAAGTTCTCTTCATGAATCTGAAAGAAATAATACCCTTACCTTATAAAGAAGAAACTAGATATAGGAGTAGTGAGGAGTAGCGAGAATACTTTTCTTCTTTCTCTCTATAGTTTCTCTCTAGAGTTTCAAAGTGAATTAAATAAGAAATAATGAAGGAATGAGCTTCTATTTATAGGAGAATGGATTGAATAGTAACTAATTCATGAACGGTCCAGATTGTTTCACTTTTAAACGAGATGATCCTAGATTGATTTAATAAAATATTCTAATAAAACGAAATCTTTTAAATAAAATATAATATATTCTATTTATAATCTAATAAAACGAATAACTTTATAAAAGTATTACATTTTATAAAAAAGATTTTACTATGCAAAACACTATGATAATAAAATATAATATATTCTAATTATTATCTAATAAAACAAATAACTTTATAAAAGTATTACATTTTATATAAAAGCTTTACTATGCAAAACACAATGCATAATAAAATATAATATATTCTAATTATTGTCTAATAAAACAAATAACTTTATAAAAGTATTCTCGCTTTTATATAAAAAGCTTTTCTGCTTTATTACATTAATAATACTAATAAAACAAACTTCATCATCATTATTATAATTCACACTATTAATCCACTGTGTCGCTCCTAGAAAGAGGAGGCTTTCCAATAAGGATTTCTCCCTATCGGGCGCCGCAATTAATTTAGGTGAAACCTCTCCTTAGTAGAACTTCTAGACATCGTTAATATTGCAAATAGTAATGTTAATAACTTCGTCGTCTCAATTATTGATTTAATAATATATAAAATATTGATAATAATTGAATCAAATAACATGAGATACTATGCAGCAATTACTGTAGCAATAATTGAACAAAACTAAGTGACTTCTCACGTAAGCATCAATAATCAATACCGTGTGTAGCTACTATGCAACCACGCCAGACATCGCATTTTACTTTATCATACGGGTGTTTCAACAGCTTAATCTGTAAAACTTCCACCGTTATTTTTATAAAAATAATTTTGTCATTTTCTCAATCCGACAATAATTCTGTTGTGGGGTCCACCAATGATTGTGCCGTCGTACGAATATTCTCTGTTAAAACGAATATTCCCCAACCAATCGAATATTATATAATAAGTTACATACTTTTCAAAATTTCTAAATATTACCCACAACTATAACATTATATTAAATTCACTCCATAATGTTTAAAAATGATATTTATAGAAAATTCATCTTTAGACATAAAAGTTGGGGTCTTACATCCAGTGACTTTTATAAAGCTTTTTATATAAAACATAATACTTTTATAAAGTTATTTGTTTTATTAGACAATAATTAGAATATATTATATTTTATTATGCATAGTATTTTGCATAGTAAAATCTTTTTATATAAAATAGAATACTTTTATAAAGTTATTTATTTTATTAGACAATAATTAGAATATATTATATTTTATTATACATAGTGTTTGCATAGTAAAATCTTTTATATAAAAAGAATACTTTTATAAAGTTATTCATTTTATTAGATTATAAATAGAATATATTATAATTTATTTAAAAAGATTTCATTTTATTAGAATATTTTATTAAATCAATTTGGACCGTCCGTTTAAAAGTGAATCAATCTGGACCGTTCACGAATTAGTTACTATTCAATCCATTCTCCTATAAATAGAAGCTCATTCCTTCATTATTTCTTAAGAATTCACTGAAACTCTAAAGAGAGAAACTATAGAGAGAAAGAAGAAAAGTATTCTGCTACCTCACAACTCCTATATCTAGTTTCTTCTTTATAAGGTAAGGGGTATTATTTCTTTCGTATTCATGGAGAGAACTTCTGTTATTCCATTCTTTATTATTTTGTTGGAATAACCTGTATACGGGGACTAACCTATACTTGGTGAAATTCTTCTCTTATTCTATTCCTTATTATTCTGTTGGAATAACATGTATATGCAAAGTACCGCATACATGGTGAAATTCTTCTGTCTATCGCATGCATGGCGAATTCTGTTGTTATTCCATCTTTATTATTCTGTCGAAATTGTAAGACCCCAACTTATTATTAATGAAATTTAATTTTCTTTATTTATTATTTTGAAATAGTAAGGGTTGATTTGATTAATGTGGATAGTTAGGGGTAAAATACGCAAATATTTCAAAATAAGCAAGTGGTTATAAAATATTCATTGTTGTTTGGGAATATTCGTTTGGTCGTGGAATATTCAGATCGTCGAGGAATATTCGTATTTACGGCAGTAAATGACCATGTGTGGGCCCCATAATGTAAAGTGATTGGATGAAGAAAACGACAAATATAAGTTGTTTAAAAATAACTACGTGTAGTTGTTATCAAGTAATCTTGTTAGAATACTCTTGGGTTAAAACACAAGAGCACCAGTATTGCACCAATTATTGATTCTTACGTAAGAAGGCACTACTCAATAATGGTTACAGAATTATTCTTATTCGTTATTTTATTGATTTAATAATTGTCTTTGCGTTGATATTTTATATTCACTGTTGTTTCAATAATTGTCATTATACAATATTTTTCTCTATCGAAGCAATAATTCATATTATCTCAATAATATTATTAGATAACATTATTGGCAATGTCTAGAAAGTTCTGTACAAGGAGAGGTTTGGTCACCTAATTGCATGCTACCAAGAGAAAGAAATTCTTATTGAAAGCCCCTCTTCCTGAGAACCGCCTGTTGTCAATATTGTGATTCTATAATATTATTTGTGAATAATTAATTATTGATTCATATGATGAGGAAAATATTGATTTTATGTGGATATAGATGGAGAAAATTTTAATGTGACAATTGTTGAAAATTGAAATTTTATCTTTTTCTCGATAAAATAATTCATTTAAATATATTATTATATTTTAGTAATATAATAATGGTGATATTTTTACAACGAATGTGGGATATATGAGTATACGAGGAGGAAGAGTATTTTTGTTGCAATAAATGTTTAAAACATGTTAAACATGCTCGGTGGACCCCATTTATTGAATCGAAATTTGATTATAAATTTGTAAAATCGCCTCGTTTGTAGATTTCGGTCAATTTCTGTTTGGAATTTGGAAAAACTTTCTTCTGCAAAGTTGTAGAGAATTGAATTTCCTATAAAACCTCGCGAGATTCAAATTTTCTGATTAAAGGGCTATTAATTATGAATTATTGAAGTTCTGAAGCTCCGAAATAATTGATTTTTGGAAGTTTAAAATATTTAAAATTAGAAAAACGTTTTTTTCATTATGGTGTGTTACACATGTGGGTTGAATGAGCTGAATTCAGTTCTTAGAAGGTTGGTGTAGGAAATTTTATTTTAAATAATAATATTATATTAAATTTTCTGCTTTGGTGTTCTAAGCAATTTCCTATAAATAGGGTGCTTAGGTAAGAATTGAAAATCACACCAGAAACTGAAGTTTTCTCTCTCTATATTATCGAGCGTATTCTTGTGAGTATTTTAAGTATACTTTGAGTATTGTTAGATGGTGCAAGTTCCTTCAAAGACTTATACTTCGGTATTCCAAATTAAAAGTACTAATCTTTCGAGGTAAGGGATATTTTTTTTGTAATGATATTATTTCTTCAATATCATTATCTTTGAAATATTGATCTCAAGTTTTTATCAAATTTGGAACTTTTGGTGTCTGAGTTACTATTCACGATATCTACGGACTATTCACGTATATGGTACTATTCACGAATACTAAGACTATTCATCAAAAAATGAAAAATTTTCTTTTCGTCTAAAATATCTATTCGGATACTAGCTTTGATTGTATCCATGTTTTGATCATTCTTGAATTTTACACCACCGTGATTATTTTTGAGGTATTTTGGACGTGAATAAAATAAAGTACTAATCCTTAATCCTTAATCCTTGTCATTTTGTTTCAATTGGATTCGCTTTTTTTAAAATATTTTCATCATCTTGATTTTAAATGATGATATTATGGAATATCTTTGGCCCGTAGTGCAAAGATGAATGATTTCTGAAGAATATCTTTGGCCCGTGAGTGCAAAGATGAACATGTGTTTAGATGAACATGACCAATCGATGAATATCTTTGGCCTCAGAGTGCAAAGATGAATATGTGATTCCGTATATATATTGATTGATGTTACGGGGATAAAAGATAGATTTATGAACTTTTAAATTCATACATAGAAGATAGTAGTTTGCATTCTCTACTTAACTCTTCTAATGAATTATTATTTCACTGTGAATATTGATTTAAAATTTGTTGTCTATTGTATTCTATTAGATTTTTCCTGTTGAAGACTAACGGTAATTTGTTGTATATTATCTTAGTCATAATATTCTTTTTCGGGCTAGTTGAGCTCACCCTTTTCCTTTTTGTTCCATTTTTCTCGTGGAGGCGAGAATATAATGAGTACGAGTTGGGGTATGGAATGAAGGTTCTAGAGAGAGTTGTTTAGTAGTCCTCACCATTTTTGTAAAATAATGTATCAATAAATGTGATGAGGATTTATTTGAGTATAGATATTGTCCGAAGATAATATTTGTATTCAAACTCACGCTTTTCTTGTTGTAATAATAAAGTTGTAGTTGTTTTTGTACCATATATTGACAACTCGTAATGGGTGATGTATACCTATTTTGGGGCGCCACAGTTGGTATCGAGCTTAGGATATGATCTCTGGCGGAGATCGGGGAATAGAACTAGGAGGGAGAGACGAGTAAATTCTTCGCTAGTGTGTCCTACCTAAGCTTATTTGTTAGTTGGTCAAGATATAAGCATATTATGTGATATATTGATTTCCTTAATTAACCCTTGTTTTGTGACAAGATTTGAGAATGTCGATCGAGAATATTAACAATGGAAATGAGATCGTGGAGACGCTCAGACTCACCAACGAGGAGAACGTGCAACAGTGGCAATGTTCCTCCCGAACAACACCACCGAGCGGATGATGAACGAGGGATGTTTAGAAGCTTTTTGCGCTTCATGCAAAATCGGATGAGGAGACTCGTGTTCAAAATACAGAGAGAAATGATAGCAATTCACGGGTTGTCACAACCAAGCGCTTCAAAGAGTTGGGACCACCAGAATTTAAGGGAAAGCGATCCGATCATAAGCGGAAACATGGGTCAAGCAAATTACCAAGATATTCGATGTCTTGGGATGCACGGAGAACAGAAGGTTCCATTCGCCACCTTTATGTTCCGTGTGGCGAAAGGCGGAGACTCATCGGTGGGAGTCTCGTGAAGCGCACCCATCCAAATAAGACTCAAAGATGTCTTGGGAGACATTTCAGAATTATTTAATGACAAATACTTTCCGAAAGTGTTCGTCGTATGAAGGAAGTGGAGTTCATTAGATTAGAACAAAACAACATGACAAAGTCTCAAAGACGAGGCAAAGTTTGCGAGTTATCCAGTTTGCACCTCATTTGGTGGAGAATGAGGAACGATGACGCGGATGTTTCGAGAGGTTTGAAACCCGCATACGACAATATCTCATTTCTCATAATTTTCTCTCTATTCGTATGTTGTTAATGTGGCTCAATTGTTAGAGCGAGATAATGAGTATGTTCAACCGAGGGACCATAACCGTGGATCGTATTAGAGATAGCGATCAATGTAATAATGATAACCACGAGAGAAAAGAAATAGACGGACAAAAATGGTAACCACTCCGTGGTAATCATGGCCATGAAAATAGAAGAAGCGAGTCGAGGAGAGATTTTAAAAAGAGGAGATTTAACAACGACCATGTGAAGACGACAAGGCCGACAAAGAATCGGTTCTAAGGGGAGGAGAACGACCACCGGTATATGCTACAAATGCGGAAAGAGGGACATATCGGTCCAAACTATCCACAACAGCTTCAAGGTATGCTATAGTTGTGGAAAGGAAGGACATATCGCTCGAGATTGTACAAGAGCGAAACCTAGTTCAATGGGGGACGGTGACTCAAAAGATCGTCCCTGAAAAGTCAAAGTCAACGATTCCGGAAGAGCGCTTTGTTGTGACCGGTCAAAATGCGAGGAACCCAAACGAGGTGATCACGGTAAGCTATTTATAAATTCTTGCGAAGTTTATACATTACTTGATACCTGGTGTATACCCATTCATTTATCTCTCTACATATGTGCTCAACGCTTAAACTTGACTCCTGAGAAATTAGACTTTGACCTATCTCGTGGAAACTCCGTTAGAGAAACTTTCATCACATCCACTTTTATAAATCTTGTTTGATTCAAGTTGGCACCATCACCTTACCCGTTGACCTTATCTCTTTAAAGATACTTGCTTTTGATGTGATTTTAGGGATTGATTGGTTAACTACTCATCATGCCAAAATTGATTGTTTTCGTAAGGTTGTTAGTTTTCATATTCCTAACCAACCCGTTGTATGCAATTCAAGCAACTAAACCATTAAAATCAATCATCGTCATATCTAATCATAAAGCTATTCGCTTATTGAAAAACGGATGTCAAGCTTTCTTAGCCCATGTTATGGATTTGAATAAAGACACGCCAAATTTGAATAATATTCCTGTTGTTATTGACTTTCCGACGATTTCTCAAGAACTTCCTGGTCTACCCCCGAACGTGAAGTTGAATTCTTTATTGATCTTGAACTGGTACAAAGCCCATTTCAAAAACCCCATATCGAATGGCTCCTATTGAACTTCGAGTTAAAGGTCCAACTACGAGGAATTGTTGGACATCGGTTTCATTCGTCCCTAGTACATCTCCTTGGGGTGCTCTGCTTTATTCGTAAAGAAGAAAGACGGGAGTATGCGACTTTTGTATTGACTATCTGAATTGAACCATGTCACCATCAAGAATTGGTATCCTCTACCTCGTATTGATGACTTGTTTGACCAAATTGCAGGGGCACAATTCTTTTCAAAATTGATCTTCGCTCGGATATCATCACCAAGATTAGAACCGAGGATATTCCAAAGACCGCCTTGAAACTCCCCAGATGGGCATTATGAATTCTTAGTCATGTCTTTCGGACTAACTAATGCTCCTCATGGCTTTCATGGATATGATGAACAGTAGTATTCAAGGAATATTTGGATCGATTCGTTGTTGTTTTTATTGATGACATCCTCATATATTCCAAAAGTCGTGAAGATCATGAGCACCATTTGAAGTCGGTACTCCAAAGGCTTCGTGAAAACCAAACTATATGCCAAATTGAAGAAATGCGAGTTCGGCTTGAGGAAGTAGCATTTCTTGGGCATGTGGTGTCAAAACATGGAGTATCCGTGGATCCAAATAAGATTGAAGCAATACAAAGTTGGGAGCAACCAAGCCTGCGGATCAAGTACGTAGCTTTTGGGCTTAGTGGTTATTATCGGAGATTCGTGGAAGGGTTTTCTCGAATCGCTACTCCATTAACTCAAATTTTAACTCTAAGGATACAAAATTCGCTTTGGAGCGAAGAATGCGAGAAGAGTTTCCAAGAGCTTAAGAAGAGACTTATTTCTAAGACTGTTCTAACAATACCATCCGGTTCGGATGGATTTGTTATCTCTGACAATGCTTCGAGCAAAGGGTTAGGATGTGTTCTCATGCAACGTGGGAAAGTCATAGCCTATGCCTCGCGACAACTTAAAGAGTATGAGAGGAATTATCCTATTCATGATCTAGAGTTGGCGTGATCGTTTCGCTGCTTAAAGATATGGAGGCACTATCTATATGGGGAGAAAGTGGAGATATATTCAGACCATAAAAGCCTTAAATATTTCTTCACTAAAAAAGAACTCAACATGCGGCAACGACGTTGGCTCGAGCTATTGAAAGACTACGACCACACTATTCAATACCATTCTGGAAAAGCGAACGTGGTAGCTGACGCGTTGAGTAGAAGATCATATGCGAACGAAAAGTGCGATGATGTCAAGTATACGCGTAGAGCCAACTTTAATAGAAAAGTTAAGGTTGCTCAAGCCACCGAATCTTGAGCTGATGTGTATGAAGAAGAAAGTACAAGAAGGAGCTATTCCTAAGCAAGAATTGATGAAGAAGGAATACTTGAGTCCACTCTGAACTTTGTGTTCAACGACCACGATTTGAAGTACAAGATTATGATGGACGCACACAATACACCATTTGCAATCCATCTTGGAAGTACTAAAATGTATCGTGATCTTCGACATACATTTTGGTGGAACAATATGAAGAGAGAGATTGCAAAGTTTATCTCGATGTGTTTAACTTGCCAACGTGTAAAGGCGGAGCATCTAGTACCTAAAGGCCCGTTGCAACCACTTGAGATTCCGAAATGGAAGTGGAAACACATTACCATGGATTTCGTTACGGGTCTTCCTACGGTTTCTCAAGGCATCAATGCTATTTGGGTTATTGTTGATAGATTAACCAAGTCTGCTTCTTTCTTGCCGATACGGGAGACTTATTCCCTTAAACGTCTTGCTAGTATGTACGTGAATGAGATTGTGAGGTTGCATGGCATGCCTGTATCCATAGTTTCGGATCGTGACCCAAGATTCACTTCAAGATTTTGGGTTAGCTTACAAAAAGCTATGGGCACGGATTTGTGATTTAGTTCGGCATACCATCCTCAAACGGACGAACAATTAGAAAGGACTATTCAAACTCTTGAAGATTTATTAAGACTCTGTGTCCTAGACTTCAAGGGCAGTTGGGATAAGTATTTACCATTGGTGGAATTCTCCCACAACAACAATTATTAGGCAAGTATAGGTGTGGCTCCATTTGAAGCATTATATGGATGAAAGTGTCGCTCTCCAGTATGTTAGGACGAGGTGGGTGAAGCAACATTGTTGGGACCCGAGTTGGTACGTATGACTACGGAAAAGATCCAAATGATTGGACAACGTATACAAACGGCACAAGATCGACAAAAAAGTTATATGGATCTTCATCGAAAGGACGTGGAATTTAGTATAGGGATCATGTATTGTTGCGAGTTGCTCCATGGAAGGGAGTTACAAGATTTGGGAAGAGAGGAAAGCTCAATCCATTTATTTATTGGTCCATTTCAAATTCTTGACCGAATAGGAAATGTAGCCTATAGACTCGCGTTACCTCCGAGTATGTCTCGTGTTCATAATGTGTTTCATATATCTGTATTTCAGAAATATGTGAAAGACCCAACCACATTATAGAGTTAGAACCTGACGAGATAGTCAAGATTTAATGTATGAGGAGGTACTGTCAAGATCTTGGATAGGAAGGAGCATGTCCTACGCCAAGAAAGGTCATACCACAAGTTAAAGTTTTGTGGAGGAATCATGCTATAGAGGAAATGACACAGGAATTGGAAACGGAAATGAAAGCGAGGTATCCTCACCTTTTCAAACACACAGTATCGTACGTCAATTTCGAGGACGAAATTTCATAAGGAGGGAGGTTGTAAGACCCAACTTATTATTAATGAAATTTAATTTTCTATTTATTATTTTGAAATAGTAAGGGTTGATTTGATTAATGTGGATAGTTAGGGGTAAAATACGCAAATATTTCAAAATAAGCAAGTGGTTATAAAATATTCATTGTTGTTTGGAAATATTCGTTTGGTCGTGGAATATTCAGTATTGTCGGGAATATTCGTGATTTACGGCGCCAAGCAGACCATGTGTGGGCCCCATAACAAAAAGTGATTGGATGAAGAAAACGACAAATATAAGTGGTTTAAAAATAACTACAGAGTAGTTATTACTAATAATCTTTGTTAGAATACTCTGGTGGTTAAAACACAAGAAGCACACCAGTATTGCACCAATTATTGATTCTTACGTAAGAAGGCACTACTCAATAATGGTTACGATAATTACTCGCTCAAAGATTTTATTGATTTAATAATTGTCGCGTTGATATTTTATATTGTTGTTGTTTCAATAATTGTCATTATACGATATTTTTCTTTATCGGCTAATAATTCATATTATCTGAATAATATTATTAGATAACATTATTGGCAATGTCTAGAAAGTTCTGCCTCAAGGAGAGGTTTGGTCACCTAATTGCGCTACCAAGAAGAAGAAATTCTTATTGAAAGCCCCTCTTCCTGAACCGCCTCGGTTATCAATATTGTGATTCTATAATATTATTTGTGAATAATTAATTATTGATTCATATGATGAGGAAAATTTTGATTTTATGTGGATATAGATGGAGAAAAATTTTAATGTGACAATTGTTGAAAATTGAAATTTTATCTTTTCTCGATAAAATAATTCATTTAAATATATTATTATATTTTAGTAATATAATAATGGTGATATTTTTACAACGAATGTGGGATATATGAGTATACGAGGAAGAAGAGTATTTTTGTTGCAATAAATGTTTAAAACATGTTAAACATGTCTGTGGACCCCATTTATCGATCGAAATTTGATTATAACTGTAAAATCGCCTTCTGCTTGTAGATTTCTATCAATTTCGCTTTGGAATTTGGAAAACTTTCTTCTCGCAAAGTTGTAGAGAATTGAATTTCCTATAAAACCTCATGAGATTCAAATTTTCTGATTAAAGGGCTATTAATTATGAATTATTGAAGTTCTGAAGCTCCGAAATAATTGATTTTTGGAAGTTTAAAATATTTAAAATTAGAAAAACGTTTTTTTCATTATGGTGTGTTACACATGTGGGTTGAATGAGCTGAATTCAGTTCTAGGAAGGTTGGTGTAGGAAATTTTATTTTAAATAATAATATTATATTAAATTTTCTGCTTTGGTGTTCTAAGCAATTTCCTATAAATAGGGTGCTTAGGTTAGAATTGAAAATCACACCGAAATCAAGTTTTCTCTCTATATTATCGAGCGTATTCTTGTGAGTATTTTGAGTATACTTTGAGTATTGTTAGACGCAGTAAGTTCCCTTCAAAGACTATACCTTAGATTCCACTGAAGTACTAATCTTTCGAGGTAAGGGATATTTTTTTTGTAATGATATTATTTCTTCAATATCATTATCTTTGAAATATTGATCCAAGTTTTTATCAAATTTGGAACTTTTGGTGTCTGAGTTACTATTCACGATATCTGACTATTCACGATACTATCATTCACTTATTCACGAATACGACACTATTCATCTAAAAATGAAAAAATTTTCTTTTCGTCTAAAATATCTATTCGGATACTAGCTTTGATTGTATCCATGTTTTGATCATTCTTGAATTTTACACCACTTGTGATTATTTTTGAGGTATTTTGGACGTGAATAAAATAAAGTACGAATCCTTAATCCTTAATCCTTGTCATTTTGTTTCACCGGATTCGCTTTTTTAAAATATTTTCATCATCTTCATCTTAAATGATGATATTATGGAATATCTTTGGCCCGTAGTGCAAAGATGAATGATTTCTCAAGAATATCTTTGGCCCGTAGTGCAAAGATGAACAGTGTTTAGATGAACATGACCAATCGATGAATATCTTTGGCTCAGAGTGCAAAGATGAATATGTGATTCCGATATATATTGATTGATGTTACAGGATAAAAGATAGATTTATGAACTTTTAAATTCATACATAGAAGATAGTAGTTTGCATTCTCTACTTAACTCTTCTAATGAATTATTATTTCATTGCGAATATTGATTTAAAATTTGTTGTCTATTGTATTCTATTAGATTTTTCCTCGTTGAAGACTAACGGTAATTTGTTGTATATTATCTTAGTCATAATATTCTTTCTCGGGCTAGTTGAGCTCACCCTTTTCCTTTTTTGTTCCATTTTTCTCGTGGAGGCGAGAATATAGCGAATACTTAGCCTGGGTATGGAATGAAGGTTCTAGAGAGAGTTGTTTAGTAGTCCTCACCATTTTGTAAAATAATGTATCAATAAATGTGATGAGGATTTATTTGAGTATAGATATTGTCTAGAAGATAATATTTGTATTCAAACTAACAGTTTTACTGTTGTAATAATAAAGTTGTAGTTGTTTCTGTACCATGTATTGACAACTCAGAATGGGTGATGTATACCTATTTTGGGGGCGTCACAGAAATATCCTGTCTGTGCATTTACGCATGACCTGGTTCTATTATTTATTATTCTGTAGGGATATCCTGTCGGTGCGGATTACGCCTGACCTGGTTTCGTTATTTATTATTCCGTTGGAATAACCTGTCTTTGCGGTCTATCGCATGCTTGGTGATTTCTTTTGTTACTGCATTCTTTATTATACTCAGCTGGTTAAATTTTTGTCTTTTATACTCCATGAAATTAGTGGAATATCCTTGATATTTGCGCTTCATCTAGTATCTATTCATGGAAATATTCTTCTGAGCATTCTTGAGTTTTACCCTATAAAGCAGTATCATGTTGATAATTTGGACGTTATTGATTCCTGGATAAACTAATTCATGAACTTGTTTTAATTGAATTCTTATATCATTGTCATCATCCCCATGCTTATATTGTGATGAAAGTCATCTTTGGCTTATGTGCATAGATGGACTTAGTATGATTATGTCCAGGGATCATTCGTTATAATCATGACCTATAATGTTATAAATGATGTGGCAAAAGTCCTCAGTGGCCTGTAATGCATTGATGGACAGTTTTTGCTATGATTATGACCAGGGATTATTCGGTTTAGTCATGACCATTGATGATTTAATGAATATCCTTGGCCGTGGTACAGGGATGATTAGATGATGTGGTTTATTTATTAAGCTGAGTCTCAGTGATAAAAATTGATGAAAACATTTTAAATCATAGAAGAAAGTAGATTTTATTCTCTACTTGACTCTTATAATGGATTGCTTGTTCCGCTGCAGTTAAACTTGATGTCTATTGTATTTTATCAGTTTAACATTGTTAAAGACTAATGATAATTTATTCTGCATTATCTTAGTCATAATATTTCTTACTGGGCTAGTTGAACTCACCCTTTCTTTCACTGTTCTCTTCAGGAAATGAGAACATAGCCGTGACTAGCTGGGGAACAAAGTGATGGTCCGAGATGGTGTATTAGTAGTCCTCACTATTCTGTAAAATAGTGTGATAATAAATGTAATGAGGACTCTATTTGAGAGTGGATATTGTCTAGAAGGCAATATTCCTGTTTAAACTCTCAGTTATGTTTTGTCGTATTTTACACTACAGTTGTATAATTAAGTTTTTATTTGTATTTTATACCATGTATTTGGCGACTCAAGATGGGTGATGTATACCTATTTTGGGGGCGTCACATTGCAGCTTTACCTCCTACGGAGAGGGATCCTATGTTAGATCTGATAGTCCGCATACGTACAGATCCATAGATAGACTTGTATTTTCCTGCACAGACTAGCTTAGCCATTTTGTTATATACAACACATATGTATATATCAAACAGTATTATATATGGCAGGGAAATATTTTTTGATTCACTTCCCTTTTAGTTATGCCTTGATACTTGCTTGATATTTTCCTTCTTTTTCAGGGCTTGTGATCTTGATGCATTCTGAACTCATCCTTGATGTGTAGATATTGAGATATCGCAGGATCTTTCAGATTAAATCATTAATCTATGTGTATCCCTACCATCTTTGGTGTCTTGGGACTGGTTTCTATATGTAGATGTGGAGAGGAGTGTGGCTTTTCCTCTCTGAGATTGACCTCACCACAGATGGTGGCAAGTACTCCTATTTAGGAGGACCCTAGTTAATTCCACCTCTTATGGATTGGTGTTGCTCTTTGAGGCACAACCGCAGCTTAGATGGTCGCTGAATCTCCTATTTGTGAGGAGAGGCTAGATAGTTCCATCCCTTTGGCTTGAAACTGATGAAATGTGGTGGATTGAAGTTTGATCCCAGTACCGTGTGACAAGTATTTTTGTTCTGGTAGGGGGTTAGACCGAACCATAAATGACTGCCTATGTACTCCTATTGAAGAGAAGATCAGGTCAGCGTAGTTTGAACCTGGTGTAAGAGGTTCAACGCTGAATGTGAAAGGTGTAAATGGGTGTAGAAGCTTTATTAATGAAGAAAGATGTAGAAGTATAGCCTCTTGGTGGATAGCCTCTTGGTGGAGGAACCACACAACATACATTCACATACAACGTGTCTCACCGTTTATGAAAATGATGACATGTGCGAAGCACTAATATCATAGATAGATATTTTGCAGTGCAGTAAGTAAAATGCATTTGTACACATTCATCAAAAAATGTAAATGCAACATTCACACACAAGCTGTTAGTTCCCAGTAGGCACAATATAGATCTAGAAGGGGGGGTTGAATAGATCCTTTTTAATTTCAAATACTGTTCTCCTTTTTTTTGTATTGCTCATAAATTAGCATATGACAAACATAAGAATCTTTTTAAGCACAATAGAATAAGTAAAAGATCCCCTTCATTGATATATTCGTAATCATACATATATTGTTCTTAGAGTTAGTTTGGTTGTAAACAGTTAAAACATACATAGCCATTATAGCAGTTATTGTACATAATGTAAATGACATAAAGTAAAAGACACGAGGGGTTTTAAGTGGTTTAGAGACTCAAGCTCGTAATCCACTCTTCTGCTTTCAACTAGCAAGATTTCCACTAAGGAAGGGCAACACCCTGAATCACTAAGATTCCTTCAAGGTCAGCAGCCTTGGAACTCCTCTAGTTCCCTAGGAACTCTTCAAGCCCAGTAGGCTTGGAACTTTGTTTAGTCCCTCTGGACAAGTATCCCTCAGGCCCTGGCTTCTTTTTGTTGAGTTATTTGTTTGTTTGTTGGAGTTGATGTTGAGCTACTAAGATGTCTTTAAGCTCTGAACATCTTCTATACTTAGAAGATTGGCGTGATCATCCTTGAAGTGCAGTTGAGTGTTGCATGATGCTCAGCTTCTTCAGTTACTCAACCACTTCTGATGATCCCTTGATGAACTGCCTTGAAGATAATTATTCTTGATACTTGATGGCTGCACATGATGCATTTCTAAGATGACTGTAAGCTCTTCTGCTAGGTACTTAGAAACTTTCTCATGTTTGACACCATGATAGTGTTGGTGATCTTCTTTCTTGATACTTGATACCTTCTCATGATGGACTTGCTAAGATGACTGTTGGCTCTTCTCTCTAGTACTTAGAGTCTTCCCATGATGGACATCAAGATGACATGATGCTCTTCTTTCTCTCAGTAGTTCAGAACACTCTTCTTATAGTAGAACTCTCACTTCTACATTGTAGAACTCTCAGTTCTACTTCTTTCTTTGTCTGTCTCTAAGTGTTCTTGGTGGATCGTAGAGTGAGCCTTCGGACCTTCATTGGTCACTCACTATTTTACGTTGGTTAGATCAGTCCACCATTTCTCCAAACTCAGCAACTCCAGCAACCCTTTTGATCTTTGAAGCTCTAGCTGATTTATACTCCTTCCCAATCTTCCCGTTGGAAAGTAGTCGTTGAGAGCTCTTTGAATTGCTTCACAGATCTTGAGTTTTTTTGTGCAGACTGCAAATGTGACATGACATGACTTTCTAACACTGCAGTCTACTATTTCACCTACCTCATCAGAGATGTTACTTTGATGTCTCGGGCAATTCAACGACTTTATTTTCCCCTTCTGATTTCTCTATCAGAGGTTGTCCTTTTGCATCAATGCTCTCAATAAGCTCTTGTCCGAATACCAACCTTCAGATTGAACAGTTGCCAATGCTTTAATCTTCAGATGACCAAACTCTACGATTTTGATGCTCGCTTTCTTGGACCTGATCGTAGTGTCTTGTTGACTTGCTCATTTGACATGTAGAGACAACACTACGATCTTGAAGAGTGTTGATTTGATCTTTAATATAGAACATCTCTTCCTTCTCTTGTGCAGTGCTTCAATGCTTCTGTTTGCTTCGACTGCTCTCAGATACTGATGGCTTAACTCCTTGCTCTGGCCCGTTCTAAATAGCAAGACACTTAAGATTTGTGGCGTGTCCAGCTCACTTTTTCCTTGTGATCTCCCATTCACTTATCATCAATGGACTGACCCAATGCTTAATCACTTTAGCCTTGTTTTTCGTGTCGACCAAGATCTCTGTGTACACTCCATCAGTTCTTTCTTTGTTTGGCAAACACTACGATCCTGGTTACTTCCAAGATCGTTGTCATCTTACCACTTGACAGCTACTACACCTGCTGACTTTCTTTAGTCAGCTACTGAAGTCTTCTTATGATCATCTTATGGAAGACTTCATCTCGAATGGCTTCACAACTCAATTTGGATGCTGATTGGGTTGATGCTTAGATCTTCTGTTAGCTTGCATGCCATTCGTTGAGTGCTCTTTGGTTTCCTTTAGGTGGGATGTATCTTTGCAGTATCAACCAGAGGCTTCATTTCATTGGATATTCTAGGAGTGCTCAATTATTTAGAATCGTGTTTGCTCTATGATTCTTCCTTGGCTTTGTGAGCACATCTGTTGAGGTCTTAGCTCTGCACTCTACGATTAAGCTTTGGCTGTGCAGACACTACAACTCTGAGATTAGATCTAGACACTACGATTTCTGTTGTTGTGCTTGTTGTCTTTATCTGATCTTGCTCGACTACGATCTCTGCCTTTGATATGATCAGTAGACTCTACGACTTTGAGTGTAGTCTACGATCCTTGACTTGACTTCGGCAGATGCTCAGTCAGCTCGTAGGCAAGCTGTCTCTATGATTCTGAACATGACTTCCTCAGCAGACTACGGCTCCGAGGAAGCTTTACTCAACACACTACGATCCTTCCTCGTCTCTCCTGGAAGTCTACGAACTCCAAGATCTAC
This sequence comes from Panax quinquefolius, assembly GCA_020205615.1. Lineage (NCBI taxonomy): Eukaryota > Viridiplantae > Streptophyta > Magnoliopsida > Apiales > Araliaceae > Panax > Panax quinquefolius. Next base: position 54,152,859 of record CM035173.1, read on the forward strand.
TATCTTGTAGACTACGATTCTGCCTCGATAGCTCTTGAGTTATCCTTGACTCTCCTAGAAGACTACGATTTCTGGTGCAGTGCTCGACGATCAAACAAGCCTATCTATTACACCATAAGATCAACGTAACATGTTTGATCTTTCTATGTTTATAGTTTTTAAATATCATTTCTTTTTAAGGACTTTACAAAGCTGTTTTGCTTATGTAGGATCAACCTAACATATTTGATCAATCCATTCTAAGTCCTTGTACATATGTTTCTATACTCTGTCAGAGGACTTTATAGCTTTTCTTAATGCAAGCATACTTGAATATTCATTTATATATATATATATATATCATAATCAAATCATATATAAATATGAATATCATTCACATGCATATTCCTGACAATCTCCCCCTATTTGATTATGACAAAAACAATAAGTGCATATGCATGTTATGAATGAATCTTATATACAGTGAGCAGCTGTATTTCTAAACCAGGTAATCATGAATGTCATTTATAATGATGTGAAATTTAATACACTGACATACACTGACATTTTACATCCTGGATCCAAAACATACCTAACTAGTTAGAGATGTACGTCTTTAGCTCCATATATGCTTCCAGGATGTCTGTTGATCAGCTATTAATCTGTTTGATCTTCTTTCACCTGCTCACCCTGGGACATTGACTTCATTTCTTTTGTTTGCTCCCCCTCAGATGTATGCTTCTCTTTTTCTTCTTCTGGCTCCCCCTCAGCCTTTGCAAACACAGGCTCATCATTCTTTGGCTCTCCCTCAGATGATAACCCAACTTCTTCTTTTGCTATCTTCTTTACTTGTTTCCTTCTACTCTTCTTGCCCTTTCTTGAATGCCTACTGTGCCTCTTTCTATGCCTCTTTTTCTCCCCCTTTTTGTTATTAATCACTTGAGAGAACTGTTCCATGTTGGACATAAGTTGCTCCATCAGATAAAAGGAGTTACCAACTTCAATCTTGAGTTCTTGTTGACTTAACTCAAGTTGCATAGAGAAAGACTGATTCATGTTGTCAATCTTGTCAAAGAGGGCTTGTAGTTGCTCTTCATTTGCTTTCTGAGCTCGTAGTGAATCTGCCTTTTGATCATTTATAGCCTTCAGATAGATGTGATCTCTCTTTAATTTTGAGAGATACATCAACCATGGTGGCTTGTAGTCTGTCATCAACTGAGTTATCTTCTGTTGCTATCAACCTCTTTGACTCTTCAGTGATTTGAGATATCTTCTTGATCACCTCATCAAAATTCTTCAATAGTTCATGCTCCATAGGAATTTGGTCATTTGGTTGGGCAGCCTCTTCTTGAACACCCGATTGGAGGATGAAGGAATGTCAGGTAGCTGTGCTTGGGCAGATGGAGGCTCCTCATTTTGAACTTGAACACTATCATTGGTAGAGTGGACAAACTCTATGATTATCTCCTTGGCCATAATCCTTCTGCCTTTAGAGTCCATTCTACGATCGTAGGGAATATAGTGATTTCCAGCATAATGGTATACTATGTAATGGGGCTGGTCATTGATCATTATGGTTGCAAACTTCTTTACCCTTGGGAAGTTTTGTGACACTAGCTCCAGATTTGGAAACTGAGAGTAGCACCAGCTGAAGTAGTTCTCATCTTTATCAGTATGTGCCTTTAACCATGTCATCCACGGGAAGAACCATCTCATCAGAAGATCTTCAGAGTTATACAGTATTGTTGTGCAATCTAACTCCATATTTTTCTAATTATGAAGCACTTCATCTGTAGTCATTCTTACAACTCGAAGTTGTTCATTTCCATGACTTATCCATTTTGCTGTTGGTTCAGCTGGTGGTTCATCAAAAACTTCCACCACTATTCTTTTGCTAATTCTGGCTGGAGAGAGAACATGGTAGTGTTCTGGTTCCTCTGATTCTTGATGGGCAGAATCAGAATCTTTCTTTATTTCTTCTCTTTTAGAGCCTGAATTATTCTGATCAGATTCATCAGTTAATCCTTCTTGTTGGTTTTCATTTTCAGAACCTTCTTCAGCAATATCTTCCTTGGATTCATCCTCTTCATCACTAGTCCCATCTTCAGCACTTTCTTCATTTGATTCAGATTCATCATCACTTACTTCAATGACTGCAGTAGAGTGATCATTTTTCTTCTTTGAGGCAAATTTAGCTAGTAGTCTGTAGCTCTTTTTTCTCCTTGGAGGTTCAGCTATGGGAGAATTAGACTATTCTTCTTCTTCAGACTCTGAGGCCTTTGAGTCATCAGGCAAGCTTCCTTGATGTTCATCATTGGCAGGGGCAAGTATTTCTTTTTCGATCTCATCATCTTTTGATCCAGAACAAGAGCTTATTTGAACATTTGCAATTGGAGATTCAGATGGGACATCTTACAGCTTCTCTTCAACTTCAAAGTGATTACTCTGAGAATTGGCCATAGGACTTAAATATTCTTCTTCATCAGCACAGTTTACATCTTCTTTCATGGATCCAGCTCCACCTTCATTGCTGGATCTGATCTTCGGGGATTCAGTCTTGAGATCATCAGTTTCCTTTTCTTCTTTTGAATTTACGTCCTCTTCTTTGTTAGATGTGCTTCCTTGGGGAACTAGAACTGATTTCTTCATCCCTTTTGCTTTCTTCTTGAGTGGTTCTTGGAGTAGTCTGTTACTCCTTCTTTTTGGGTTTTCAGCAGTTGATGCTGGTTTTTCTCCTGCTCCTTGTTTCTTCTTGTCAGTGGAAACATGTCTTGACGAAACCTCTGCATTCTTCACATTCTTAGGCTTCTTCTTCGCCGGTGTGGCATTAACTGATGTAGAGTCATCAGACTCAGAGCTTTCCACCTCCTTTGCTTTTCTCTCCTTTGTAGAGACTTTTCTGCTGCTTCCAGTTTGTGTTAGCCTCCTGTTTTCCTTTGGGTTTTTCTTCCAATTCACAAATAGGTGTGGAGACATTACTTTGTGCACATTCAGAGGTTCTCCCTCATCATCCTTGATTTTGTTTCCTAGCTTCTTCTTCATCACTATGCTTAGCAGTCTTCCATGAAATACTTTTGTAAGTGGTTTGTCTGTAGATTTCTTCAACTCAAATTTTTCTATCCATTTGGAGATTTGATCGAACAGGATAACTCCAAAGTTGATTTGCTTTTTTAGAACTATGGCAGACATAATCTTCAACTACTGGTTGAGTACAATGTCGTGTGCAGTGTCTTTGCACAGTATAAATTTTCCCACAATCTCAGCAAGGAATTCGAATTCCTTAGGAAATTCCTTCTTCTTCATAGCCTTCAGACTAGGGTTTCTTTGGTACCGCATTAGCCTCTTGCCTTCTTCAATGTTGACTTCATCCAAATTTATCAGACCTTGATTGGGAAACCCTAGACATTGATTGATGTCTGATGCTCTTATCTTCAGACTAGATCCTTTCACCTTAGTAGTCAGAAGCCCAGAGTTTGTTGAAGCATTTGAGTAGAACTGCTTCACTAGCTCTGTATAAACTGGAGTGCTGGCCACCAAGCACTCAGAGAACCCAACTTTCTTTACGAGTTCAAGTATGTCCTTGAACTTTGTCTCTAATTCTTCAAACTTTGTAAAGCCGAGTTGAATACACGTTATAACTTTCCATTCTGCCATTAGAGGAGTTCAAGGTATATGGTATGTGGTTCGGAGAGATTTAGCTGAATGTGATTTGGGTTCTGGAAGTTTTAATTGGTTTGGCTTCGAAGAAGATTCTAGGGTTTGAAAATGGGAGGGAGAGAGGTTCAATAGGTTCTTATAATTGTTTGCAGATTTGAATTTGTCTTTATGGCAGTTCCTTTTTACTCTACATACGCTTTGACGTGTCTACTGGTCCTTGGTTGCACGATGTCCAGTAATGAGCTGTAACTCCCCATTAACTTTTCAGTTAGATGTCTCTTTTAGAAGAGTACTAGACGTTTGATTGACGTGGATTGACCGTTGACCTTTCTGGTTCGTAGAGTATCATGATAAGGCAGCTATGGACTCTACGTTTTCCCTTGTTGACTCAACGATCAACACTTGAGAGATGTTGCAGTGGATGGTTTTGGCAATTCTTCTCATTTTGAATCTTCATGATTCAGCCATTGATTTACCTTATGAAGCCTTGGGCACTTCTATTCAGCAAGACATTTTTCTAATCATTATTCGAACTTATCTACCATAATCTAAATATTTGAGTAATTGTCATGTTCTTCCAAGCTTCTCATGAGTTAGAGTAGCCTCTTGTAAGACTGCAATCGACGAGTCTGTTTCTACGATCGCTGAGGTTGCACTACGATCGTTGAGGTTATATCATGATCGTTGAGTTCTCATAAGCTCTACTCTACGATCGTAGACTGTCTTGGTTCTTGAGATGAACTTGATCAAGCAATCCTTCTAGGTTAAGGTAGCTCAAGAAGGGCTAACCTCTTAGAATGAGCTAAGGGTCAGGTTTGTCCCTGAGGTTCTTTCCAGATGAATTGCTTTTAGAAGTGATTTGTACTAATATCTCATTTGACCTTTTCTTGTGGGAAGGTCCTCTACCAACATTAGATAGTTGCATTTGTTGTAATCATGGTGTCCTCCTGTTCTTACACTACGATCAGATGTTTGATCGTAGGCTCTTCCACGATTTGAGTTGGGTGGTTGATAGGTTATCAGTAGTTCATTTTGAGACGTTCCTACTGACTATGGATCTTCATTTGGTTCATCAGCCACAAAGTTTTGGGACTCTATAGCTGATGCGTTTGCTTTCATAGAATATTTCGATTGCTTTATTCTGAGCAGATCAACGCTCCCCCACTGGTTGATCTTTGTCTTTTTCAAGAGGTGTGATTTCCTTTTCTTCATGCACGTAAGGAAGCATCCTTGCATATCTCCTTCTAATTGAAGTCATTAAATTTTCTTATATCGTATAAATGAGTATCTTCAGGGTTGATCATTCTACGATCCTTTGACAGCACTACGAACGTAGTCCTCCTTGTCAGCTAGTGCTCGTGAAGTTTTGCTCCCGTAATAAGTTCCTCATATTTGATGCTTGATGGTCCTCTGATGTGGGCTTCCTCGAGGGCAAGTTTTGCATACTTGAGCATCTAAGACCCTTTTTCATCTTTAGTTGAGTGGCCTGCTTTCATATAAAGGTTAGCATCCATTTGAGCTTTATTTAGATTAGCTTAGCAGGTCTTTAAGGACAGACTTTGACATGTAGGATTTTTGTCAGAATTATTTTTGAACAGTCCTAAGCCTTCTGCTGGTTGAATCTTCTTGACTGAAGTCTTTTGCCTAGGCATTCCTTAGTGTGATCAGATAGACCAAATACCTGCAGGTTATACATTTCTAATTTTTGGTACCCATGGTTAAATGGGTCCTGCTAGGTTAGTTTACTAAACCCCTATTCCTCATATATTTGGATAATCATCATATTGACTACCATCAGTCGTATTCATGCATATACTTCATTTAGAAAATATATTTTGAGATGTATGGTGGTGAGTATGAGAGAAATATGTCATTTTAATAAAACACTCTTTTCCTTGATGGTTTCATCTTTTGCTAAGTTATGTTCAAAGGGTTTAAATGTTCACAGAGTGAGAATCAACTTTACGATTTATTAGTATCTGGTTGATTCAAGGAGGTGATCAGTTTCTATGAATCTTCAAGATTCTCTTGTAGATCTGATCATACTCTGTCTGTCATTAAACACTTAGACCATAAGATGTACAAGACACATTAACCCATCAGCAAAGATTACTTCTCATTCAATCGACATGTGATGCTCTTAAAACCATTTCAGGTCTCTTTTAAGTTGTCATCTTCAACCTAAAACTTAGATGGAGAGAAAGTTTATAGACATTTGAGTTTCCATCATTAGTGTACTTTCTCTCTTCACCTTTTTAGATAGATTATGAATACTTGAAGAAAAACTGTTATTGTTCATAAGTAAGGTGCAAATATGATGTTCATATCTATATTAGTGAGGAACCGTACCTTTTTCCTGTCAGTTTCTTAACTGCCATTTATCTTAGATATACTGAATTTAGGCATTGATGTGCGTGTTTTCTCAATTGCTTCTGACAGCCAGTTGCTCCAGTTGATCTTCAGTCAATCAGTCGTGGTCTTGAAGATGCAAGCTAAGAGAGTGTCAACATTTTTAAGTATTTTGACATCCTTGAGTTTACAAGGCTTACTTCCAGTTGCTTGTTGGCTAGATACATGTTTGAGAGGTTCTTCTTTCTTCTCTGAATAAACCATTTCTTAGCATGTATAGCCTTTTCATCTTTTCAGGCTGGTGGATGTTTGACTCTTTTCTGTTGATGTCATTTGAGCTTTCTAGCCTGGTCTTCAAAACAACAAGATTGACTGTGAGCAAGGATTGGTCTTGTTGATATGGCAATCAAGAGTATGAACCAATCTGAGCAGCTTCAAATGTATATACACATTTACCTATACACAATATTACCAACGTGTGAGCTTATCTGCATATAACAAGTGACTTACTACAAAACTAAGTTTAGAACAATGTTTGTACCTAAGATCAGACTCAAAGCAATTAGCTTTTGAATATTGCATGAGAACTTGCTCTGATACCAATTGTTAGTTCTCAGTAGGCACAATATAGATCTAGAAGGGGGGGGTTAAATAGATCCTTTTAATTTCAAATACTTTTCTCGTTTATTTTGTATTGCTAATGAATTAGCATATGACAAACATAAGAATCTTTTCAAGCACAGCGGAATAAGTAAAAGATTCCCTTCATTGATATATTCGTAATCATACATATATTGTTCTTAGAGTTAGTTTAGTTGTAAGTAGTTAAAACATATATAGCAGTTATAACAGTTATTGTACATAATGTAAATGACATACAGGTAAAGACACAAAGGGGTTTTAAGTGGTTCAGAGACTCAAGCTCCTAATCCACTCTTCTGCTTTCATCTAGCAGGATTTCCACTAAGGAAGGGAAGCACCTTGAATCACTAAGATTCCTTCAAGGCCAGCAGCCTTGGAACTTCAGTTCACTAAGAACTCTTCAACGCCAGCAGCCTTGGAAATCCTCTAGTTCCCAAAGAACTCTTCAAGCCCAGCAGGCTTGGAACTTCATTTAGTCCCTCCGGACAAGGACCCCTCAGGCCCTGGCTTCTTGTTGTTGAGTTGTTTGTTTGTTTATTGGAGTTGGTCTTTGAAATTGCTAAGATGTCTTTAAGCTCGAACATCTTCATACTTAGCGACTTGGCGTGATCATCCTTGAAGTGCGATTGAGTGTTGCATGATGCTCGACTTTTCGATTACTTCAACCACTTCTGATGATCCCTTGATGAACTGCCTTGAAGATCATTCTTCTTGATACTTGATGGTTGCACATGATGGGTTTCTAAGATGATTGTAAGCTCTTCTGCTAGGTACTTAGAAACTTTCTCATGTTTGACACCATGATGGCATTGGTGATTTTCTTTCTTGATACTTGATACCTTCTCATGATGGACTTGCTAAGATGACTGTAGGCTCTTCTCTCTAGTACTTAGAGTCTTCCCATGATGGACATCAAGATGACATGATGCTCTTCTTTCTCTCGGTAGTTCAGAACACTCTTCTTGTAGTAGAACTCTCACTTCTACTTCTTTCTTTGTCTGTCTCTAAGTGTTCTTGGTGGATCATAGAGTGAGCCTTCGGACCTTCATTGGTCACTCACTATTTGAAGTTGGTTAGATCAGTCCACCATTTCTCCAAACTTAGCAACTCCAGCAACCCTTTTGATCTTTGAAGCTCTAGCTGATTTATACTCCTTCCCAATCTTCCCATTGGAAAGTAGCCATTGAGAGCTCTTTGAATTGCTTCGCAGATCTCGAGTTGTTTGGTGTAGACTGCAGATGTGACATGACATGACTTTCTGACACTGCAGTCTACTATTTCACCTACCCCATCAGAGATGTTACTTTAATGTCTCGGACAGGTCGACAACTTTATTTCCCCCTTTTGATTTCTTGATCAGAGGTTGGCCTTTTGCATCAATGCTGTCAATAAGCTCTTGTCCGAATACTAACCTTCAGATTGAACCATTGCCAATGCTTCAAACTTCGGATGACCAAACTCTACAATTCTGATGCTTGCTTTCTTGGACCTGATCGTAGTGTCTTGTTGACTTTCTCATTTGACATATAGAGACAACACTACGATCTTGAAGAGTGTTGATTTGATCTTTAATGTAGAACACCTCTTCCTTCTCTTGTGTAGTGCTTTAACGCTTCTGTTTGCTTCGACTGCTCTCAGATACTGATGGCTTGACTCCTTGCTCTGGCCCCTTCTGAATAGCAAGACACTTAAGATTTGTGGTGTGTCCAGCTCGCTTTCTCCTTGTGATTTCCCGTTCACTTATCATCAATGGACTGACCCAATGATTAATCACTTTAGCCTTGTTCTTCAGAAGCTGACCAGTATCTTTGTGTACACTTCATCAGTTCATTCTTTGTTTGGCAAACACTACGATCCTAGTTACTTCCAAGATCATTGTCATCTTACCACTTGACAGCTACTGCACCTGCTGACTTTCCTTAGTCAGCTACTGAAGTCTTCTTATGATCATCTTGTGGAAGACTTCATCTCGAATGGCTTCACAACTTAATTTGGATGCTGATTGGGTTGATGCTTAGATCTTCTGTTAGCTTGCATGCCATTCGTTGAGTGCTCTTTGGTTTCCTTTAGGTGGGATGTATCTTTGCAGTATCAACTAGAGGCTTCATTTCTTTGGATATTCTGGGAGTGCTCAATTATTTAGAATCGTGTTTGCTCTATGATTCTTCCTTGGCTTTGTGAGCACATCTATTGAGGTCTTAGCTTTGCACTCTACGATTAAGTTTCGGCTGTGCAGACACTACGACTCCGAGATTAGATCTAGACACTACGATTTCTGTTTTTGTGCTTGTTGTCTTTATCTGATCTTGCTCGACTACGATCTCTGCCTTTGATATGATCAGTTGACTCTACGACTTTGAGTGTAGTCTACGATCCTTGACTTGACTTCGGCAGATGCTCGGTCGGCTCGTAGGCAGTCTATCTCTATGATTCTGAACATGACTTCCTCAGCAGACTACGGCTCCGAGGAAGCTTTACTCGACACACTACTTTATCCTTCCTCGTCTCTCACGGAAGTCTACGAACTCCAAGATCTACTATCTTGCGAGACTACGATTACGCCTCGATAGCTCTTGAGTTATCCTTGACTCTCCTGGAAGACTACGATTTACAGTGCGATTAACTCGACAATCGACATGCTTCATCTATTACATCATAAGATCAACCTAACATGTTTGATTTTTCTATGTTTATAGTCCTTATACATCATTTCTTTTTAAGGAATTTACAAAGCTTTTTTGCTTATGTAGGTTCAACCTAATATATTTGATCAATTCATTCTAAGTCCTTGTACATATGTTTCTATACTCTATCAGAGGACTTTACAACTTTTCTTAATGCAAGCATACTTGCATATTCATTCATATATATATATATATCATAATCAAATCATATATTAATAGGAATATCATTCACATGCATATTCCTAACACAAGCTTATAACAATTTTGAAAGGCTTATAGTAGCGGCTTAAGCCCTCTTACTGGGGTCCCCAGCAGAGTCGCCACCTATCGACGTCGAGATTTTTATTTGTCCCTTTTCGTTTCTTGTTCTTTGGTGTTCTCATGTTATGTGAGATTTATTTGAAAAAACAAGTGAAAAAGGTCCGACATGTATAATGTCGATGATTTGACTGTTAGAGTCGCCAGTTGGTGTTTTTAATCGGGTTGCACTAACGCATTCGAGAAAAAAGTTTGCACATTGACCCAGTGATGTGACACTGCTAGATGGGTCTGTGAAACCGAGATTCATTTGGCTTCGGGGGCTTGATTATGCGAAGGGAAGGTGTTAGACACCCCCCGACATCCGTGTTACCACGGTGACCCCCCCTTTTCAAGAAACTGTTATATAAATGTATGTGTGTGTGTGTGTGGATCAATGTGCAATTATTTGGAAGTAGTGTTATGCCTCGTTCGCACCTATATACACGGGGTTTCAATTTATACAAAAATTTAGTTTTAAACAAGATATAGCAATGAGGTTTTATAAAAGAGGTTTTTCAAACCCTGTGCTTAATAGTAATTGAGGCCTCTGATACTTCCATTTTATTATTAAATGTTCGGCTTGTTTGCTTTTATTTTTGAGATGTGAAGCATCTTCGAGAAAATAGTATATAGCGATGCCGAACTCCTCATGGGCATGATAGCCATCTAAGGAAATTCAAACATCGTGAATAATTTACAAGTTGCTTACAACTAAAAATGTCCATCACGGGAACCAAATCTAGATTAAGTAAACTGAATCTGTGATCACATGATTCCTAGGCTCACATGATGCCGCAGTTTATATGAAAAACAGTAAGCAGTTATATATATATACAGACATGATCAACCACCACGAAACACCTCCATTGGGGATCGGAAATGTAAATATATAAAAGTGGTAAATTAATATATAGAGACATGATCAACCACCACGAAGCACCTCCATGGGGGATCAGAAATGTAAATAAAGCAATAAATGCGATCAACCACCACGAAGTAAACTCCAGGCGGGACTAAATATAAATAAAGCAGTAAAAGGCCACGGAGTAAACTCCAGGCTTGACAAAAATGTAAATATATATATATATATATATATATATATATATATATATAAGCGATACGCCTCGGATATAAAATCAAGGCTCATCGAATATAATCCGGCAACAGTTCATATATATAAGTATATATATATATATATATATATATATATATATATATATATAAAAAGCAAATAAACGCTCCGACATATATACTAGGCTCAATCGAGGCATAACTTGATAATGTTAGTCCATATATAAATATATACATATATAAGTATATATATACAGACAGAAATGAAAACCACGGACCGAAGTCCGGGCATATGCATGCAACACGACTCTCAATGGGAAGAATAGTGTGTGCAAAGATGAAGAGAAAGGCTTTATAGAGTGTAAGAAGGCTTACAGTGGGCTGCCAAAGTAGACTTCTATGACTATAAATGGATGGACACTCAGCTCCCGCCGGTAAAAATATAGCTATATGCGAGCTAACATGTGTTTAAAATGAACAAGCACTCAATATGGGGTGTGTACAGAGAAAATATTACAGGGCTTCCTCGCCACTTTTTCCTCTTACAAATGGCCACCCAAGTTCTATATTTATAGAATTTGGTGGTCAGCAGTCTACCTTTAGCGTACATGAGATGCACTGCAAGTACGCCGGGGTGCTCCGGGCTCATGAGTCCTGCCATCTCAAGCACGTGCACTGCAGCCTTTGTGATGTCCGCTCAAACTTACAGAAATTAAATTTGAGCATCAGAACGAGGTGTACAAGACCTTCTTCAGACCGCTTTTGTCGAGAGTTACGCAATGACATGGGATTAGAGGTTGTACGAAGTCAAGAAGAGGGGACCATGCCCATGGTCTTCAAGCTTCAAATTCTATCCGGTGTGCTGCCACGCGTAATAGTCACTCAGGATTGGAACTCTTTGGCTCTTGTGGGACATTGTTGTGTAGAAATGTATGTATGAAGTATTGAGACGGCACGCTGGGTGTTGAGATGGAAAGATGAAGATTTTACTCCTCACCGAGGTTATCTCTAGTTTGGGCTGATAGCAGACGTTGCTCAGGGTTATCTCTGAGATTGGACTGCTGCAAGTATTTGAATTCTGCAGGGTCATCTTTGCGTGTGCCTGTCTTCCCAATGTTAGCTCCGGGTTTTTGGAATGAGTGACTCGGCAGGAGGTCTGAGATTTACGCTGATTGCATGCATTTGAAACAAGCATTTCTGGAGTTATCGCCGGAACTGCAACGCATTCCTTGGGGTTATCTCCAAGGACAAAACTCGAGGTTATCTCCGAGGTTGGAACTGATACTCCCGGTGTGTGTTCTGGGGTTGAGATTGAACTTCTGGTTGTATGCGAAATGGATGTGAGTTATCTTCTAGGGTTATCTCCGATAGACGAATCTGCCCTCTTGCAATGTTAGTAATATGTGTGCAGAAAATTTTGAGTGTCTACAAACTTTTACCCTATTTAATGAAGTACAATTGCCAAAATTAAATACTCCCTTCATCTTATTTTGTTTGACAACTTTCGATTTTCATAATGAATTGATTATTTTTAAAATTAATAATTAAACCTATTTATTTAAAATTTCAAAATCACGAAGCATGTGATTAGTAACAAATTATATGTACTTTATTACGAGTATTGTTGTCCACACCAGATAAATTTGATTTCCTATATTCTTTGTTTCTACCTTTTTATATTGATTTGATTTATTTATTTCGCTTAAAGTATGACTTTTAGGGAAAACACCTACATAAATGCTGACTATTTGAAAAGATTAATTTTAATGATTGAGCCGAATTAGACAGAGTCGCCAGTTGGTATGATTTTCAATGAATGTACTAACTCATCCAAATTTTGGAGGTTTTCGCAATATAACCCAATATGTGACTCCGCAAAATTGTTCTGAAACCCGAGATTCATAAAATTCGGGGGCTTCCTTAAGCGAGGGAAAGGTGTTAGGCACTCCCGACTTTCCTGAAAATATGGTTACCACATCTTATTGATTTCCTAAGCATGAAGTGTGTGTGTGTGTGTGTATGTGTGTAATTTTGAGAAAAGTTTTGATATTTGTTTGACTCGTGTTTAATTAACTTGGTTTTAAAGGTTGTCTAAAGCCTTATTCTAACCGATGAGTGGCATTATTTTGAAAGTAGTGTTGAACCTCTTTGAACCTATGCACGAAGGATTTGATTTAAGGAAAAGTTCTTTTTTAGATCAAGCTTAATGAAATGATGTTTTTGGAAAACAAGGTTTTCAAATCCTTCGCCAGATAAGAATCAATGTCCTTTGATACTTCCACTCTAAATTTGTTTAATAATATATGAAAGAAAACATTAAAACGGGTCGGACCTTCTTTGGGCATGATAGTCGTCTCTATAGCCCGAGCACCCACAATCACAATTTTTTATTATCACGAGATCTTATATTCGATCTCTCGGGACGAGGCCCTCGAAGTCGTTTTAAGATCCAATATTACATATACAATGCTTTTGCACAATTTAATATTACGTTGTAAACATAAAGTCCATTGTGGGAATCTAGCCGAGATCTGATTAGTAGATCTCAACCCTGGGATTCCTAGGCTCACATTAGCGTGCTTGAACTTATATATATATAATGTATCCTAAACTTGTTATTAGGTGATTCATCGATTGGAATCCCTACTCACAAATACTTAGGACCTCCACACCATTAGATATAGATCTAAGGCTGTACAGAGTGACCAAAACCGGTCAAAAAAATTTAAATGACTAGATCTAACCTAGATTTAAGCCGATCAAGCATGAAGGTTCGAGCTTTGAAGCTCTAGAACCGGTTAAGGGGCTAGATCCAGTTAGATTTAGGTAGATCCGGCTAGATCTAAGCAGATCTAGTAAAATGACTTCGTTTCTAACTATATATATACAAAACAATTGGTAAACGATTTAGATTACTAATAAATACACAATATATATACAAAACAACAAGTCTAACTATAGATAAACACTACATGAAATAGATCTAGTAGTTATAACAATATTCACAAATTAAATGACCAAATATTCAATTTTTTCACCTTGGGGATGTAGAAACAAGACTCCCGGGACACAAATCTATGTTAGATCACTCTATATAGATGAGATCTACTATATATGTGATAGATTAAACTCAAATATGGTGTTATAATGTCAAACCCAAGCCTTCTAACTCTAGATCCGACTTTTTATCTTTAACTCTTTTTTTATTTTTATTTTTATTTTAAAAACAGAGCTATTGATGGCATGTTGTAGGCCTCAAGGCCAGCTGGGCCGCAGCTGTACCTACGGCCTGGCCTTATGGGCCCCACCATCTCAAAGTTTGTTCCTTCGGTCGTTAGCCCAAAAAGTTGAGATTTGTGCCCAAATATTTTAGAAAGCTTATGTCGATGAATATGAAATGAGGTCGAGTCTGACTGATTCTGAATCCAAGAAGATGAAGCAATTAGCTGAGAGGTATCTTTCGGTTCTCGAGGGTAGTCAATTGGCTCGTCTTACGTAATTTGCAGTTCGAGGATTGATGTGGTATCTTCTTATGGCCTCATCCTCCGCTTTACGATCCTCGTTCGGACCATGCTGGGTTTGGATGTTGTTACACTTTGATTTCTCCATAGGGTTGTCTCCTAGGTGAACTTATGCCTTTACCTTCCTTCGGGGTTGTCTCCGAGGTTAAATTATGTTTTTACTCTCTTGTAAGGTTAGTCAAATGAAAGAAAAATTTCAAGTGTGTACAAACACCCCTCTTTATCATGTTTATGCAATGAAATGAAATAAACACGATAAAGAATACTAGACACTTGATACATGACAAGGTATACCCAATGATGCAATGTCATGTGTAAAGTATACAGTGATATATAAGTGTTAGATTTTAAATAATTGATCCCGTCTGTTTGGGAGGATGATTTTTATACTGCTGCCATCGGGTATTGTTGTTGATGCCTTTGCTTGGTATTGTCTGCAACAGATTGAACAACCGGTTATGGTCTCCGATACCTTCGATGGGTATTGTCTCCAACGGATTACACCACTGGGTATTGTCTTCGATGCCTAAAATGGGTGTTGTCTCCAACGGATTACACCATCGGGTATTGTCTCTGATGCTTTCGATGAGTGTTGTCTCCAATGGATTGCACCACCGCGTATTGTCTCCAATGCCTTCGATGGGTGCTGTCTTCAACGGATTGCACCACTGGGTATTTTTTCTGATGCCCTCGATGGGTATTGTCTTCAATGGATTGCACCACCGGGTATTGTCTTTGAAGCCTTCGATGTGTATTGTCTCCAATGGATTGCACCACCGGGTATTGTCTTCGATGCCTTCGATGGGTATTATCTCCAATAGATTGCACCACTGGATATTGTCTTTGAAGCCCTCGTCAGGTATTGTTTCTGATGGGTGATTTGGTGATCAGAAAGGGTGATTTTAACAACAATTTCTTGGATTTATGGTCGTATTTACGTCAAGACCTCTGTTTTTCTTGGTTGATATACATTTTTAGTGTTTTCCTAGGAATTTAGTGTCCGAAAATGTGTCGAACGGGTACTTTTCTAACACAATTTTTTGGAACTGAAAGGACTCATTTTTACCTGCATTTTACCAAAAGGGGAGGTGCGGGACCCACCAGGTCTAGTTGCAGGTACATTCGCCGTGACGCCCGCAAAATAGGTATACATCACCCATCTTGGGTCGCCAAATATATGGTACTGAATACAAATATAAACTTAATTATACAACATGAGCTGAGAGTTTTTACACGAATATTGTCTCATAGACAATATCCAAACTCAATTTCAATCCTCATTACATTTATTATCACACTAAATAGTGAGGACTACTAAAACAACCATCTCGGACCATCACTCCGTTCCCCGATTAGTCCCGGCTACGCTCTTATTTCCTGAAGAGAACAATGAAAGCAAAAGGGTGAGCTCGACTAGCCCAGTAAGAAATATTATAACTAAGATAATGCAGAATAAATTATCGTTAGCCTTCAACATTGATAAACTGATAAAATACAATAGACATCAAGTTTAACTGCAGTGGAACAAGCAATCCATTAGAAGAGTCAAGTAGAGCATGATATCTACTATCTTCTATGATTTAAAAAGTTTATTGTGAGACCCTAAATTTTATGAATAAGGATTTAGATTTCTCGAAATATTTTATTTGAATATTATGGTCTGGATTTGATATAATGTTATAGTTGTGGGTAATATTTATAAATTTTGCAAAGTAAGCAAGTTTTTATAAAATATTCAATTGGTCGGGGAATATTCATTTTAACAGGGAATATTCGTACGATGACACAATCATTGGTGGACCCCACAACGGGTGTATTGTCGTAGTAAGAAAATGACATAATTATCTTTTTAATAACGGCGAAAGTTTTACCGTTAAAACTGTTGAACTACCCGGTAGTAAAAGTACAGTAATACGCGTGGTTACATAGTGCACACGATATTGATTATTGATGCTTACGTAAAAAGTCACTCAGTTATACTCAATTATTGCTACAGTAATTGCTGTAACATATCTCTTATATTATAGATTCAATTATTGTCACAGTATCATCTGTATAATATGTTATATTATTAAATCAATAATTGAGATGACAAAGTTATTCATATTATTATTTGCAATATTGACAATGTTTAGAAGTTTTGTCGAGGAGAGGTTTGGTCACCTAATTGCGCGCCAATAAGGAGAAATCCTTATTGGAAAGCCCCCTCTTTCCTGGGAACGACTTGGTTGTTAAATATCGTGAATTATAATATTAATGATGAATAAGTTCGTGTTGGTTAAAGATGAAATTGATAATTCCATTGTGTGGGAATTATTAGTGTTAGTGGAAATTAACATTTATTTCGATAATAATTGATGTCTGGAGGTTATATTGACCAATCGGGTAATTAACAGGATAAATGAGCAATTAATTGCTATTGATTCATATGATTATAACTATTTGTTCACATGTGTGTACTATTGATTCACATTCATTTACTATTAGGGGAGTTAGTGCAAGATTGAGAATACTTGCATGACTAAGTTAAAAATGGAGGTATAGATGGAGGTACTATACTATAATTCATATTTTCACATATCTAGAACTATTGATTCACATGATTTACTATTGATTCACATGATTTACTATTAGGGGAGATGGTGCAAGTTTGATAATACTTGCACGACTAAATTAAAAATGAAGGAAAAAAAGGAAGGTATTATACTGTAATATTCCGAGCCCCAAAACGTGCAATTATCGAAAATATATTTTCCTATAAATGGAAGCTCATTCTTCCTTCATTTATCACCAATTCACTAAAGCTATAGAGCAATTATTATAGATAGAAACTATAGAGAAAAAGAAGAAGAGAAGTCTGCTACCTTACTATTTCAGTATCTAGTCTTCTGTTGAGGTAAGCGGTATTATTTCTTTCGTATTCAAGAAGAGAGCTATTGTTATTCCATTCCTTATTATTTTGTTTGAATAACTCAGATACTTGACTCTCTTAGTATATATGGTGAAATTCTTCAGTTATTCCATTCTTTATTATTATGTTGGAATAACCTGTCTATGTGAAGTACCGCATACATGGTGAAATTCTTCTATTATTCCATTCTTTATTATTCTGTCGGAATATCCTGTCTGTGTGTTTATGCATGACCTAGTTCCATTATTTATTATTCTGTTGGAATATCCTATCTGCGCGTTTACGCATGACCTGGTTCCATTATTTATTATTTTGTTGGAATAACTTGTCTGTGCGGTCTATCGCATGCCTGGTGAATTCTTCTGTTATTCCATTCCTTATTGTTCTGTTGGAATAACTTGTTTATGTGGATTACCACATGCATAGTGAATAATCCTTCGTATTCATTCCTTATTAAATTGGGGAAATGATCTGTCTACGTGGATTACCGCATGGCGGGAGAAAATTAATTTGCAGTTTCATATATTCTATTATACTCAGTTGGTTAAAGTTTTAACTTCTATACTCCATGAAATTAGTAGAATATCCTGGATATTTGCGCTTCATCCAGTATCTTTTCATGGAAATATTCTTCTGAGCATTCTTGAATTTTACTCTACAAAGCAGTATCATGTTGACAATTTTGACATTATTGATTCCTAGATAAATTAAATTATAAATCTTTAAAATTTATCCTTGAACTTGTTTTATTGAATTATGTCATTGTCATCATCCTCATGCTTATATTGTGATGAAAGTCATCTTTGTCTTACGTGAATAGATGGATTTGGTATGATTATGACCAGAGATTATTTGGTATAATCATGACCGTAATGTGACGAATGATGTGGAAAAAGTCCTCATTGGCATGTAGTTCATTGATAGACAGTTGTTGGTATGATTATGACCAACGATTTGTTGGTATAATCATGACCATTGATGATTACATGAATATCCTTGGCCGTGGTGCAGGGATGATTCGATTTTATTTATTAAGCTGAGTCTCAGCGATAAAGTTGATAAAAACTTTTTAAATCATAGAAGATAGTAGATTTTATGCTCTACTTGACTCTTCTAATGGATTGCTTATATCCGCTGCGGTTGTTGATCTAAAACTTGTTGTCTATTGTATTCTATCAGTTGTTATACTGTTAAAGGCTAAGGATAATTTATTCTGCATTATCTTAGTCATAATATTTCTTACTGGGCTAGTTGAGCTCACCCTTTCTTTCATTGTTCTCTTCAAGAAATGAGATTATAGCTGGGACGAGTCGGGGAATGGAGTGATGGTCCAAGATAAATGTCTTTAGTAGTCCTCACTATTCTACAGAATAATGTGATAATAATTGTAATGAGGACACCATTGAGTGTGGATATTGTCTAGATGACAATATTCTTGTTTAAACTATCACCTATGTTTTGTTGTATTTTACACAACTGTTGTATAATTAAGTTGTATTTGAATTTATGTACCATGTATTTGGCGACTCAAGATGGGTCATGTATACCTGTTTTGGGGGTGTCACAGTTGGTATCAAATTTTAGGGATATGATCCCTGGCTGAGATGTGAGACAAGAACTAGGAGGGGAGAGACGGGGAATTCCTTCGCTAGTATGACCTACCTAAGTTTATTTGGTATTTAATTGGTCGGTTAGAGTATAGGGATAATATGTGATATATTATTTAACCCTTGTTTTGTGACAGTGTTTGAAAATGGCATCTGAAAATGTTGAGATCAGCAATGAAGCACATGAGACCGTTGAGTCACCATCGATCAATACCCAGGATAATATGCAACAGGAAGATAATAATCCTCAGGTAAACAATAAGACCGATCAAATGATGAACGATGGGATGTTCAGAGGCTTTATGCAATTCATGCAACATCAGGTAAAAGAGACTCCTGTTCAAAATATAGGTGGAAATAATGGCAACCCACGGTCGGTCACCGCTAAGAAGTTCAAGGAGCTGGGACCACCGGAGTTTTTGGGAAAGCCAGAACCACTTAAGGCACAGACGTGGTTAAAACAGATCACCAAGATATTTGATGTCTTGGGATGCTCCAATGAGAAAAAGGTTCCATTTGCCACCTTTATGTTGCGTGAAGAGGTAGATTACTGGTGGGAATCTGTAAAATGTACCTAGCCTGATGCACTCAAAATGTCTTGGGAGAAGTTCCAAGAGCTGTTCAACGACAAGTACTTTCCTGAAAGTATTCGTCACATGAAGGAGGTGGAGTTTATCAAGTTGGAGCAAAACAATATGACCGTATATTTGAAATACAAGGCTAAATTTATGGTTATCCCTATTTGCATCCCATTTGGTCGATAATGAGGAGCGAATGACGCGAATGTTTCTAAGAGGTTTGAAACTCGATATACGTCAATACCTCATTTCTCACAAACTTTGTTTATATTCAGATGTTGTGAATAGGGCTCAGTTATTGGAGCGCGATAATGAGTCAGCACAACCAAAAGGCAACGACCAACAACACGATAATAATGATAACTATCGTGGAGGAAATTATCATGCCAAGAATGGTGACCACTTCGGTGGTAATCATGGCCAAGATAATAGGAGTGGAAATTTTAAGAAGAGAAGGTTCAACAACGATGGAAAGACAGCAACACCAACACCCGTTTTCAAGGAAGGAGAATGTTGATCGCTTTCCCTATCAATGAATACGTGCAAGTATACATGGTCAACAAGTAATAAAGTGAAAGTAGAGTATCGTTCCCACGAGGAATTATTTAATAAAAATTACCAAATACTAACTCTAAACCAAATCAATTTTATTTAAACAACTGTAAATTGTGATTTTTCTAATTAAGAAAACTAAATTAACAATTAAAAGAAATTATTCTAAAATAAATCAAATAAACAAAACTAAGATTTGAATGAATTCAGATAAATAAGGATTAAGACTTCAATATCCCCAATTATGAACTCTAAATCAATTATCCAATTATCCCAATATTTATGCCTCATTGAATTGTTAATGAGAATTCTCAAATGCCAAAAGTCCTTTTCCAAGTGATCAATTGCCTTCTATTTAATCCAGATTAATCTTGCTATATTCCTATGCAAAACAATTGAATTAAACTCTTTTCAATCCCAATTCCTTATATGTTACATGCGGCGAACAGATATTTCCATTCTATTCACAAACCTAATTATTCACTTTGCAAATAACTAAGTCATATGATATCATGCCCAGTTCTAACCCTAGAATTCCTCTTTTAATTCCTTCTAGAGTAACAAGGTAATTACTGATCAGATAATTAATCAATAAGCATAAGGCAAGATAAAGAACTCACTTTTACACAAATAATTGGAATAAATTGAATAACTAATTTATAGACATAAGAAGTTCAATTGGAATATTTATTAAAGAGTTAGTTCATAATTAATGAATTAAAACCAAGAATCCATAACTGAATCAACATTAAAAGATAAAAGTATGATATGAGAAGAGAATAGAATCTGTTGTCAGCAAATCTGATGCTCCCCTCTTACACTTGCTCTTGATCTTCAGTGTTCTTCAATTTGCTTCAATCTTCAATGGCTAATAAGAACTAGGGTTTATATTTTAATCTAATGGAGTGTTTTATCTAGTCTAATCTATGTAATCTCCCTTATTTTATGCCTTACTTCATGTATTTATAGGTTACAAGTCTAATTTTTAGCTTAGGAATAAACCTAATCCAATTTAGAGTCAAAAAGTTGTCAAAATTAACCCCAAAACGCGTCCAGGCCGCACCAAGCCCTTCCCCAGCACCCCAGCGTTGGGCACGATGCTCAAACACTATTCCCCAGCGCATACTAATGCAACACATATATGAATATGCAAATAACTACCATGCATTATATACAACCTAAAAACAAACAATGCTAACACATAAAAAAAATGAACTACCATGAAGAGAACTAACTATATGCAATACGACAATAAAATGTCCCCAAACTTAAACTAGACATTGTCCTCAATGACTAAAATAGAAAAAATTAAAGCAGAGGACTTCCCTGAAAATATAGCAATCTTTCTCCTTGAACGCTAAGTTTGGAGAATATGCTAGGCACATGGAATAAATTGGGCACCACACTTGAATTTGACTTGAATAACCTGTAAAACCATGATAGAAGCAATTTTATTAAATCCTAAAAAATGCAAATTCAAAACTGCTAATATAAAACCTAATAAAAACTAAAAATAAAAATTAAACTTGGGTTGCCTCCCAATAAGCTCTTGTTTTATTGTCTCAACCTGACTTCTTCAATTCTCTATCCAATTCCCCTACAAAAATTGAGGAATCCTCCATCCATCAGTAGTAATGTCTTTCTTGGGAGGTTTCCATTAGTAATGACCCTAGAATTAAAGTCACCTAGCATGCTCTTTGTATATCCCCATTAAAAACGTCCAAAAACTAGGTGTTTCCTCCATTATGTCGATGATTAGATTAGGGCATTGAAGCTTAATAAACATAATGGAATCTTCCTCTATCTTCTCCTTTTCATCCCACCATGACTCCACAACTGTACTAGCTCTTATGTCACAAAGAGCTTTGCCGATGACATGACTGCCAATTGGGCATGGTTTTGCAAAACTGCCCGGATTATTGAACTTTGGTGGAGGAGGTATATGGGATACTAATGAAATCGGTTCATCTTCGTTGATCTCCTTTTCTTGATTCCCAATTGTTTCCTCTCTTTCAACATCTTATGGCTCATCTAGTTGCAGATTTTGTCCGGGCTCTCCATCAGTCTCAGAATCCATGTCATAGTGCCAAGTGTATTGAGGACAAATGTTCGAGGCATTGGTTAGTTGTTCCGTTTGGTTCATAAAATTTTGACTCAATATCTCTTGATTAATCCTCCTCTCCTCACATGAAGCTATGAACTTGGACAAAGCTTCCTCCAAATTTGAATGTTCTTCCTGTTGTAGTGGAGGTGGACACGAGAAATTCGGTGGGTACGTTGGACTTGGAGCATAAAATTGATCTTGATGAGTATGGTTCCATGAAACACCTTGGCTTTTCACATTCAGCTCTTCTTGATTCAATACTTTGTCTTGTTCCTCGTTCTTTTTTTCAAAAGCTCTAATAAATTTCTCCAAGGTTTCTTCCAAACTTGATTTCCTCTCTGGTTGTTGTTGAGTCTAATTTTGGAATCCGGATGTGTTTTGTTGTCTCGACGCTTGATCTTGAGCTTGATTGTTACTCTATAAAAATTCGGGTGATACCCCCAATCCTGATGATAGTTGTTTAGATAGACATAATTATTGGGGTAATCACCACCATACTGTACCGGCTCAAAACTGATGGTGCATCGATGACTCATATGATTTCCAGCACAATAATCACAAGTAACCGCCACACTTTGACGACGTTGTGCTTCACCATCTTTGAAAGTGTCTCAATTTGTGCTGATAATGCAGAAACTTATTGCGTGGATGGTGGACTCCATGTTTCCATATTCTTAGCTATTGCGGACACCTGTGCTTCCAATGCTAAAAGTGTCGTGAGTCCGTCAATCTCTGTTTCCATTGGCTGAGTCATTCTTGCCATCCTTCGACTCTATTGGGCTGTGTTAACCTCCAACGTCTTTGAAGTTGCCTCAATTTGTATTGGCTCTATAGAAGATGTATTAAGTCCATCAATCCCTATTTCCCATGGTTAAGCCATGAACGTGTATGGCCATTGATACTCAAAGTCATCCATGGTACCTAAAATAAGAGAAATATAATAAGAGAATTAAAAATAAAAATAAAATTTTTTAAATTAAGACTAATTTGATTGAAATTAATATTGGCAAGTAATTATTAAATTAATTCCCCGGCAACGGCGCCAAAAACTTGTTGATCGATTTCACAATCAATGAATACGTGCAAGTATACACGGTCAACAAGTAATAAAATGAAAGTAGAGTATCGTTCCCACGAGAAATTATTTAATAAAAATTACCAAATACTAACTCTTAACCAAATCAATTTTATTTAAACAACTATAAATTGTGATTTTTCTAATTAAGAAAACTAAATTAACAATTAAAAGAAATTATTCTAAAATAAATCAAATAAACAAAACTAAGATTTGAATGAATTCAGATAAATAAGGATTAAGACTTCAATATCCCCAATTATGAACTCTAAATCAATTATCCAATTATCCCAATATTTATGCCTCTTTGAATTGTTAACGTGAATTCTTAAATGCCAAAAGTCCTTTTCAAGTGATCAATTGCCTTCTATTTAATCCAGATTAATCTTGCTATATTCTATGCAAAACAATTGAATTAAACTCTTTTCAATCCCAATTCCTTTTGTGTTACATGCGTGTAATGATATTTCCATTCTATTCACAAACCTAATTATTCACTTTGCAAATAACTAAGTCACATGATATCCTGTGAGACCCAGTTTTATCAATAAAGATTTAAATTTTGTCAAAATAATTTTTAATATTATGGTGTGAATTTGAGATAATATTATAGTTGTGGGTAGTATTTATAAATTTTTCAAAGTATGCAAGTGGTTATATTATATTCGATTGGTCGGGAATATTCGGTTTAGCGAGGGAATATTCGCATAACTACTCAATCATTGGTGGATCCCACAATGTAATTATTGTCGGATTGAGAAAACGACAAAAATATTTTATTGAAATAACGGCGGAAGTTTTACCGTGGTTCTTGTTGAACTACTCTCCAGAGTAAAAAGTACGATGTCGTGTGGTTGCATAGTAGCACACGGTATTGATTATTGATGCTTATGTGAGAAGTCACTAAGTTTGATTCCATTATTGTCGATTAATAATATGAATTATTATAATGATAATGACGTTTTTGTTTTATTCGTATTATTAACGTAATAAAACGTAAACATCTTTTATATAAAATGTAATACTTTATTAAAGTTATTCTATAAATAGAATATATTATATTTTATTATGCATAGTGTTGCATAGTATTTTGCATAGTGTTGCATAGTGTTTGCATAGTAAAATGTTTTATATAAATAGAATATATTATATTTTATTTAAAAGATTTTGCTTTAAATATGGACCGTCGATTAAAGTAAATCAATCTGGACCGTTCATGGATTAATTACTATGCATTCCATTTTCCTATAAATAAGCTCATTCCTTCATTATTTTCTTACTTAATTCATTGAAACTCTGAAGGAGAAATTATAGAGAAGCTATAGAGAAAAATTATAGAAAGAAGAAGAGTATTCTCGCTACTTCACTACTTCTATATTCAGCCTCTTTTACTAGTAGTGGGTGTTATTCTTTCTTCTTGAAGAGAACTTCTGTTATTCCTTCACTATTATTCCTTGGAATAACATCGTAAAAGTGATATACCCTATACATAACCTTGGATATGCGGCATATCCTATACTTGGTGAAATCCTTATGTTATTCCATTCTTATTTATTCTGTTGGAATAACCTGTATACGCGGTTTACCCTATACTTGGTGACATTCTTCTATTATTCTGTTGGGACATCCTGTCTGTGTGTTTTACACCGGACCTGGTTCCGTTTTTATTATTCTGTTGGAACATCCTGCTCATGTGTTTTACACCCACCGGTTTCCGCTTTTTATCATTCTCGCTGGAACATCACGTCATGTGTTTTTACACCGGACCGGTTCCGCTCTTTATCATTCTGTTGGAATATCCTATCTCATGTGTTTTACACCGGATCCGGTTCCATCTTTATTATTCTGTTGGAACATCCCGCTTGCGATGTGAATTTCACGACACAGTTACGTTATTATTATTACATTGAATAACTTTTACCTATCGCGGGCACCGCATGCGCACGGTGATTTCTTTTGTTATTCCATTCTTTATTATACCCAGTTAGGTTAAAACTTTGACTTCTATACTCCATGAAATTAGTAGAATATCCTTGATATTTGTGTTTCATCCAAAGATCTTTTCATGGAAATATTCTTCCGATCATTCTTGAATTTTACTCTACTGAAAACAATGATCATGTTGACAATTTGGACGTTAATAATTCATGGATTAAATAATTTTTTGAACTTGTTTTATTGAATTACTATGTCATTGTCATCATCCTCATGTTATATTATGTTATCTTTGGCTTACGTGCATAGATGAACTTAGTATGATTATGACCGTGGATCATTCTAAGATAATCATAACTTGATATAAATGATGTGACAAAAGTCCTCGAAGGCACATGTAATGCGATGATGGATAGTTTTTGGTATGATTATGACCGTGGTGATTCTAAGATAGTCATGACCATTGATAATTTGATGAAAATCCTTGACCGTGGTACGGGGATGATTAAATGTGGTGGTTTATTTATTAAGTCGAGTCTCAAATATAAAAATGATGAAAACCTTTTAAAACCTAAAAGATAGTAGACTTTATTCTCTACTTGACTCTTTTAATGGATTGCTTATTCATCCGCTGCAGCTTAAACCGGTTGTCTATTGTATTTTACCGCTTTAACATCATTGAAGGCTAATGATAATTTATTCGCATTATCTTAGTCATAATATTTCTTCGGGCTAGTTGAGCTCACCCTTTTCTTTCACCGTTTCTCTTGAAAATGAGAACATAGTTGGGACGAGTCGGGGAACGTAAGTAATGGTCCGAGAGGATAACATTAGTAGTCCTCACTATTCGTGAAATAGTGTGATAATAGTTGTAATGAGGACTCCTTTTGAGTTTGTATAATATCTAGTAGACAATATTTGTATTCAAACTCATAGTTTATGTCGTCGTATTATTACACAGCTTATATTAGTAAGTTGTATTTGAATTTATGTACCATGCAAGTGGCGACTCAAGATGGGTGACGATACCTAATTTTGGGGGCGCCACGGTTGGTATCGAGCTTAGGATATGATCCTCGGCTAAGAGGTGAGAATAGTACTAGGAGGGAGAGATCGGAATTCCTTCGCTAGTATGACCTACCTAAATTTATTTGGTATTTAATTGGTCTATCGTAATATAGGGATAATTTGTTACATGTCAATTAACCATTGTTTTGTGACAAAGTTTGAGAGAATGGCATCCTAAAATGCCGAGTTAAGAAATGAAGCACATGAGAGTGTTGATTCAAATTTCAAACAAAAGGTAACGACCAACAACACGATAATAATCATCTTCGGTGGCAACGGCCATCGTAACAATGATAACCATCGTGGGGAAATTATCATGCTAAGAATGGTAACCACTTCGGGTAATCATGGCAAAGATAATAGAAGTGGAAATTTCAAGAAGAGAAGGTCATTTAGCTCGATTTTTGTCGATAGTGAAGTCAAGTCCAATTGGGATAGTGGCACCAAAGGCGGATACTGGACAAAAACAAAGTCGGTGGTTTCGTGAAGAGCGTTTTTCGTGACTTCTCAAAAGTGGGTAACCCGAACGGGTTAGCACGGGTTAGTTAATTATAAATTCTTGCTAAGTCTATACCTTATTAGATACCGCCTCTACCCATTCTTTTATCTCTCTTTGCTTGCGTTCAACGCTTAAATTTGACTCGAGAAATTAGACTTTGATTTATCTATTGAAACTTCGTTGGGAGAAACCTTCGTTACCTCCATCGCTTATTAATCTTGTTGTTTCAAATAAACACTTTCACGTTACTGTCGATATTATCTCTTTGAAAATACTTGCCTTTGAGGTAATTTTCAAAATGATTGATTAACTACTCATTATTCTTTTTTCGTAAGGTTGTTAGCTTTTATATTTATACCAACTCATTATACTGAATTCAAAGTAACCAAACCCTAAAGTTAATCACCGTTATATCAAGCCATAAGTAAAGAGCCCCGAACCTTTCATTGTTGATTTCCTTGTGTGGAATGCAAAAAGCCGAGACTTTCACAGAAAGTACATCGTGAATGAAGATGGCAAGGTTATAGGTATCATTGTGAGGTACTATCTAGGTTAGGGATAGAAGTCACATTGGTATCAATGTGACGTACTATCCAAGTCTTGGATAAGAGTCACAAGATTGAATGATATTTCTATTATTAATAAATTTCCTGGCGTATTCTTGAAGACTTCCTAGCCTACCCTAGAGCGTGAAATCGAATTTTGTATTGACCCCAGTACAAAAAACCCATTTCTTAAACCCTCAAATATTTCTTCAACTAAAATGAACAGTTTAAGTGGTTTATGATGAAAGTCATAATAAAAGCATTGGAATAATGAAAATCATGGGTATATGAAGTATTAGTAAGTTTTATGATGAGTTATGTTGGTTAGTATGTGAAAACATGAAAGTTTCTTAGAAATCACAAAGAGTTGAAAATCAGATTTTGGTGAAAAACGTAACATGAAATTCAATTGACCATATCTCCTATTATATTTTGAATTTTTGAGTGTGGTCAAGTCCTAGAGTTAGATCTATGAGTTACCTAACTAATCCAAGTGGAATTACTGGAAAAGGTGTTGTAGATTTTTGTGTGGACTAATTTTAGCAAAGGAGGCCAAAGCTGTAAATTTCGAAAATGCTACTGCCCAGAAATTTTAAGGGACTATTTCGGCCACTTAAATTATGAGAAAAATTCTGGCCTTTTGGGACATGAAAGTATATGGTATAAAGTACCTCCTGTCCAAAAATGAGTTCATTCTGACTTAAAATGAGCAAGTTATGACTATTTCAATATTTAGGTTTTTTCGATGAAAACGCTATAACCGAGAGTTCTATAACTCTCATGACCATGAAATTTAAACTAGAAGCTCACGTTAACATGTGTAAGGTCCTGCCAAGATTTGGGAATTTTTGGAGTTAAACTTGAGGTAGCTAATTTCTTAAGAAATTAATTAGAAATTGATTTTTGAAAAATAGTAAATGAATTTTAAAAATTCCGAGAAAAATATATTTTCATCATGGGACTATATTATGCTAAATCCCAGAAAAGAAATATTTTTGGGACTGATTTGGTATTTTTCATGAAAATAGTTTAGTTACGAACATATGAGTTAAATATGTTATGTGAAGTAACAAAGTTGAAAATAGGATTTTATGGCTAGAGAATCTTATATAGAGTATATGCATATTTTTTGAGAGATTTGATAATTGGTGATGATATCTTATGAGTATGACATTTTTGAATGATTAAATGCATTATATGGTAAAGCGTAAACAATTAAGATAAATTGTTTATAAATTTAAGAAGTGATTAAAATATTATTATAATATTAATGATATTAGATTATGAGATTATTAAGTGATTGATAACATGGGGATATTCTTGAATCTCGGATAAATTATATTATAAATGTTTAATATTTATCCTTTATCTCATTTGATTGATTCTTTATATCATTATCCTCATGCTTATATTATGTTGAAAGTCATCTCAGTGGCTCAGTGCGTAGATGGACTTGGTATGATTATGACTGTGGATTGTTCGGTATAATCATAACCGTAATTGAAAACACAATTATCTTTGGTCGTAGTGCATGGATAATTTGTGGTCGTGATACTAATGAATACACAATTATCTTTGGCTGTAGTGCATGGATAATTTGTGGTCGTGATACTAATAAATACACAATTATCTTTGGTAGTAGTGTATGGATAATTTGTGGTCGTGATACTAATGAATACACAATTATCTTTGGTAGTAGTGCATGGATAATTTGTGGTCGTGATACTAATGAATACACAATTATCTTTGGTAGTAGTGTATGGATAATTTGTGGTCGTGATACTTAATGAATACACAATTATCTTTGGGCCGTAGTGCATGGATAATTTGTGGTCGTGATACTAATGAATACACAATTATCTTTGGTAGTAGTGCATGGATAATTTGTGGTCGTGATACTAATGAATACACAATTATCTTTGGTCAGTAGTGCATGGATAATTTGTGGTCGTGATACTAATGAATACACAATTATCTTTGTCAGTAGTGCATGGATAATTTGTGGTCGTGATACTAATGAATACACAATTATCTTCGGTAGTAGTGCATGGATAATTTTTGGTCGTGATACTAATGAATACACAATTATCTTTGGTAGTAGTGCATGGATAATTTGTGGTCGTGATACTAATGAATACACGATTATCTTCGGTCGTAGTGCATGGATAATTTGTGGTCGTGATACTAATGAATACACGATTATCTTTGGTAGTAGTGCATGGATAATTTGTGGTCGTGATACTAATGAATACACGATTATCTTTAGTGCATGGATAATTTGTAATCGTGATACTAATGAATACACGATTATCTTTGTCGTAGTGCATGGATAATTTGTGGTCGTGATACTAATGAATACACGATTATCTTTGGCCGTAGTGCATGGATAATTCGTGGTCGTGATACTAATGAATATCCTTGGCACCCAGTAGTGCGGGGATGATTCGATGATATGGATTAATTATTGAAATGAGTCTCAAAGAATGAAATATTAATTCATGGATGTGGTAAAAGTCATCTTTGGTAGTAGTGCATTGATAGACTTGGTATGATTATGACCACGGATTATTCTTGTATAATCATGATCAGAATTGAAAACACGAATATCCTTAGCCAAGAAGTGCATGGATAATTCATGGTTGTGATACTATTAAGTCGAGTCTCAAAGATTATTGGTTTTACAGTTGTATATCTTTGGCTCAGAGTGCAAAGATGAATTGTTAATGAATATCTTTGGCGGGATTGCAAAAATGAATTTAATGTTTTCAACGATAAAGGTATTCAAGGTATCCTCACCTCTTTATCATATCGTATCGCACCCTAATTTCGAGGGCTAAATTCCATAAGGAGGGAGATTGTGAGACCCCAGTTTTTATCAATAAAGATTTAAATTTTGTCAAAATAATTTTTAATATTATGGTGTGAATTTGAGATAATATTATAGTTGTGGGTAGTATTTATAAATTTTGCAAAGTATGCAAGTGGTTATATTATATTCGATTGGTCTGGGAATATTCTATTTAGCAGGAATATTCGTATAACTACTCAATCATTGGTGGACCCCATAAATGTAATTATTGTTTGATTGAGAAAACGACAAAAATATTTTATTGAAATAACTACGAAAGTTTTACCGTGGTTACCGTTGAACTACTCGGTAGTAAAAGTACAAAGAATACGTGTGGTTGCATAAGAAAGACACCAGTATTGATTATTAATGCTTATGTGAGAAGTCACCAACTTGATTCCATTATTGTCGATTAATAATATGAATTATTATAATGATAATGACGCTTTTGTTTTATTCAGATTATTAACGTAATAAAATGTAAACATCTTTTATATAAAATGTAATACTTTATTAAAGTTATTCTATAAATAGAATATATTATATTTTATTATGCATAGTGTTGCATAGTATTTTTGCATAGTGTTACATAGTGTTTGCATAGTAAAATGTTTTTATATAAATAGAATATATTATATTTTATTTAAAAGATTTTGCTTTAAATATGGACCGCGATTAAAAAGTAAATCAATCTGGACCGCTTCATGGATTAATTACTATGCATTCCATTTTCCTATAAATAAAGCTCATTCCTTCATTATTTTCTTACGAATTCATTGAAACTCTGTAGAAGGAGAAATTATAGAGAGAAGCTATAGAGAGAAAATTATAGAAAGAAGAAGAGTATTCTCGCTACTTCACTACTTCTATATTCAGTTCTTTTTTACGGTAAGGGGTGTTATTCTTTCTTCTTGAAGAGAACTTCATTATTCCATTCACTATTATTCTCGTTGAATAACTCAGAAAAGTGATATACCCTATACATAACCTCAGTATATGCGATATCCTATACTTGGTGAAATCCTTATGTTATTCCATTCTTATTTATTCTCATTGAATAACTCAGATAATGCTTATTTACCCTATACTTGGTGACATTCTTCTATTATTCTCATTGGGACATCCTGCTGCATGTGTTTTACAATTTACCGGGTTCCGCTTTTATTATTCTCCTTGGAACATCCTGCCATGTGTTTTACACCGGACTCGGTTCCGCCTCTTTATCATTCTCATTGGAACATCCTGCTCTGCATGTGTTTTACACCGACCGGTTCCGCCTTTTATCATTCTCATTGAATATCCTATCTCGTGTGTTTTACACCGGATCCGTTCCATCTTTATTATTCTGTTGGAACATCCCGCTTGTGTGAATTTCACCCGACCGGTTCCGTTATTATTATTCTCATTGAATAACCTGTTATGCATGCGTACCGCATGCATGGTGATTTCTTTTGTTATTCCATTCTTTATTATACCCAGTTGATTAAAACTTTGACTTCTATAACTCCTTGAATTTAGTAGAATATCCTTGATATTGCGTTTCATCCAAAGATCTTTTCATGAAAATATTCTTCCGATCATTCTTGAATTTTACTCTACGAAAACAAAGATCATGTTGACAATTTGGACGTTAATAATTCACGGATTAAATAATTCTTGAACTTGTTTTATTGAATTACTATGTCATTGTCATCATCCTCATGTTATATTATGTTATCTTTGGCTTACGTACATAGATGAAATTAGTATGATTATGACCGAGGATCATTCTTATAATCATAACTTGATATAAATGATGTGACAAAAGTCCTCAAAGGGCTGTAATGCGTTGATGGATAGTTTTTGGTATGATTATGACCGGGGGATGATTAAGATAGTCATGACCATTGATAATTTGATGAAAATCCTTGACCGTGGTACGGGGATGATTAAATGTGATGGTTTATTTATTAAAATTTGAGTCTCGATGATAAAAATTGATGAAAACCTTTTAAACCTAAAAGATAGTAGACTTTATTCTCTACTTGACTCTTTTAATGGATTGCTTATTCCTACCGCAGCTAAAACCGGTTGTCTATTGTATTTTATCGGTTTAACATCATTTGAAGGCTAATGATAATTTATTCTCGCATTATCTTAGTCATAATATTTCTTCTTGGGCTAGTTGAGCTCACCTTTTCTTTCACCGTTCTCTTCGTGAAATGAGAACATAGCCGGGACGAGTCCTGGGAACGTAAGTAATGGTCCGAGAGGATAACATTAGTAGTCCTCACTATTCGTGAAATAGTGTGATAATAGTTGTAATGAGGACTCCTTTTGAGTTTGTATAATATCTAGTAGACAATATTTGTATTCAAACTCATAGTTTATGTCGTATTGTACACGACAGTTATATTAGTAAGTTGTATTTGAATTTATGTACCATGTAAGTGGCGACTCAAGATGGGTGACGTATACCTAATTTTGGGGGCGTCACAATATCGTGCCCAGTTCTAACCCTAGAATCCCTCTTTCAATTCCTTCTAGAGTAACAAGGTAATTACTGATCATATAATTAATCAATAAGCATAAGATAAGTTAAAGAACTCACTTTGACACAAATAATTGGAATAAATTTAATAACTAATGTATAGACATAAAAAGTTCAATTGGAATCTTAATTAAAGAGTTAGTTCATAATTAATGAATTAAAACCAAGAATCCACAGCTGAATAGATATTAAATGATAAAAGTATGATAAGAGAAGAGAATAGAATCTGTTGTCAGTAAATCTGATTCTCCCCTCTTGCTCTTGCTCTTGATCTTCAGTGTTCTTCAATTTGCTTCAATCTTCAATGGCTAATAAGAACTAGGGTTTATATTCTAATCTAATGGAGTGTTTTATCTAGTCTAATCTATGTAATCTCCCTTTATGCCTTACATCATGTATTTATAGGTTACAAGTTCAATTTTTAGCTTAGGAACAAACCCAATCTAATTTGGAGTCAAAAATGTGTCAAAATTTGCCCCAAAATGCGTCCAGGCCACACCAAGCCCTTCCCCAGTGCCCCAGTACTGGGCACGATGCTCAAACACTGCTCCCCAACGCCCCGGCACCACAAATAAGCCTGAAATGGGCACCCCGGCGCTGGCCCAATTTTTGGAAATTTTCTTCTCCGACATCCTTTACGAAAATGGCCATAACTTCTTCGTTCAAACTCCGATTTTGATGATTCAAGATATTCCGGAAAGAGGAGTAGTATATATACAACTTTAATTCTTTAAGTCTTTCGAAATAAGGTCCAGAGAAATACTCAAATTGGCTCTGAAGTGACTGCTGTGTAAATGACAAGCTGAAAACGCGAATCTAGCCACCCCGAACGTCGATCCAAGTAACTTTTGTCCTAATTCCTACAAAAAAACATAAAACATGCATGAATAGACACAAATACTTAAAATTAACCAAAAGATTAAGCTTAGACGCACTCAATTATGAGTATAAAACTCACTCATCAGAGAACTACCACCAATTGTATGCTTCAAATGCGGAGGGGATGGACATATCAGTCCAAACTGCGTGATGCAGTCCAAAGCATGTTACAATTATGGAAAAAAAGGTCACCTAGCCCGATTTTGTCATGCACCAAAGTCAAGTCCAGCTAGGACGGTGGCACCAAAGGCGGATACGGACAAAACAAAGTCAGTGGTTTCAAGAAGAGCGTTTTTTGTGACTTCTCAAAAAGTGAGTAACCCGAACGAAGTTAGCACGGGTTAGTTAATTACAAATTTTTTCAAAGTCTATACCTTATTAGATACCGGTTCTATCCATTCTTTTATCTCTCTTGCTTGCACTCAATGTTTAAATTTGACTCCGGAAAAATTTGACTTTGCCTTATCGGTTGAAACTCGGTTAGGAGAAACCTTCGTTACCTCCACTGTTTATAAGTCTTGTTTGATTCAAATCGACACTTTTACGTTACCTGTCGATCTTATCTCTTTGAAAATATTTACCTTTGATGCGATTTTAGGAATCGATTGGTTAAATACTCATCATGCTTTTCGTAAGGTTGTTAGCTTTCATATTCCTAACCAACCTATTATGTGAATTCAAGCAACCAAACCACTAAAGTTAATCATTGTCATATCAAGCCATAAGTAAAGAGCCCCGAGCCTTTCGCTGGTGACTTCCTTGTGTGGAATGCACCGAAGTCAGACTTTCTGTAGGCGACGTCGTCAATGACGATGACAAGTTGATAGGTATCAATTTGACGTGCAATCCAAGTCTTGGATGAGAGTCACAGTTTTTAAATGATATTTCTACCGTTAATAAATTTCCTGGCGTATTGTTGAAGACTTCTTAGCTTACCCCTAGAGCGTGAAATCAAATTTTGTATTGACCCCAGTACAAAACCCATTTCTAAAACCCTTTAATATTTCTTCACCTAGAACGAACGTATTATGCGCCAAAGACGTTGGCTCGAGCTATTGAAGATTACGATCGTACCATTCAATATCATCGTGGAAGAGCAAACATGGTAACTGACGCGTTGATTAGAAGATCGTATGCGGTTATGAGTGTGACGTTGTTAACACAAAAACTCATTTTGTATAACTTACAAATGATGAAGATAGAGTTAAAGACTCTAAGGACCCATGTGAAGATAACGAATATACGAGTAGAATCGACTCTAATCGATAAAGTTAAAGGCCGCTCAAAATACACACCCGAAGCTGATAAATATGAAGAAGAAGGTTCAAGAGGGCGTTATTCTAGAAGCAAGAATCGATGAAGAGAGGAAATCTCAATCCTCGATTTTATTGGCCCATTTGAAATCCTCGATCGAGTAGGAACTGTGGCCTATAAAATTGTTTTACCGCCAAGTATGTCGTGTGTTCATAACGTTTTTTACGTATCGATGGTACATGAATATGTGGACGACCCGAACCACATTATTAAATTAGAACTAGATGAGATAGCAAAAGATTTAACGTATGAGGAAATACGTGTTAAAATCTTGGATAAGAAGGATCGTATTCAACACTCAAAGGTTATACCTCAAGAGTTAGAATCTGAAATGAAGTCAATGTATCCTCATCTCTTCGGCATACCTGGTACGTACGTAAATTTCGAGGGCGAAATTTCATAAGGAGGGGAGATTGTGAGACCCCAAATTTTATGAATAAAGATTTAAATTTCTCGAATTTTTTTTTTTGAATATTATGGTGTGGATTTGATATAATGTTATAGTTGTGGGTAATATTTATAAATTTTGCAAAGTAAGAAAGTTGTTATAAAATATTCGATTGGTCGGGGAATATTCATTTTAACAGGGAATATTCGTATGATGGTACAATCATTGGTGGACTCCACAACGGTAGTATTGTCGTAGTAAGAAAACGACAGAATTATCTTTTTAATAACGGCGAAAGTTTTACCGTTAAAACTGTTGAACTACCCGGTAGTAAAAGTACGATGTCTGGCGTGGTTGCATAGTGCACACGGTATTAATTATTGATGCTTACGTAAAAGTCACTTTCGGTTATACTCAATTATTGCTACGATGATTGATGCATCATATCTCTCTCGTATTATTGATTCAATTATTGTCACAATATCATCTCAGATAATATGTTATATTATTAAATCAATAATTGAGACGACAAAGTTATTCATATTATTATTTGCAATATTGACAATGTCTAGAAGTTACATTAAGGAGAGGTTTAGTCACCTAATTGCGCTTGTGCAATAAGGAGAAATCTTTATTGAAAGCCCCCTCTTTCCTGAGAATGACCTGGTTGTTAAATATTGTGAATTATAATATTAATGATGAATAAGTTCGTGTTGGTTAAAGATAAAATTGATAATTCCATTGTGTGGGAATTATTAGTGTTAGTGGAAATTGACATTTATTTCGATAATAATTGATGTTTGGAGGTTATATTGACCAATCGGGTAATTAACCGGATAAATGAGCAATTAATTGCTATTGATTCACATGATTATAACTATTTGTTCACATATGTGTACTATTGATTCACATTCATTTACTATTAGGGGAGTTGGTGCAAGATTGATAATACTTGCATGACTAAGTTAAAAATGGAGGTATAGATGGAGGTACTATATTGTAATTCGTATTTTCACATGTCTAGGACTATTTATTCACATGATTTACTATTAGGAGAGATGGTGCAAGTTTGATAATACTTGCAGGACTAAATTAAAAATGAAGGAAAAGAGGAAGGTATTATACTGTAATATTCTGAGTCCCAAAACGTGCAATTATTGAAACTATATTTTCCTATATATTGAAACTATATTTTCCTATATCAGACTTCACTAAAGCTATAGAGCAATTATTATAGATAGAAATTATAGAGAGAAAGAAGAAGTGAAGTCTGATACCTCACTATTCCAGTATCCAGTCTTCTGTTGAGGTAAGAGGTATTATTTTTTTTGTATTCATGAAGAGAGCTATTGTTATTCCATTCCTTATTATTACATTGGAATAATCAGATATCTGCGAGACAACCGTATATATGGTGAAATTCTTCATTATTCCATTCTTTATTATTATGTTGGAATAACTTTGTCTACATCTAATCCGCATACACGTGGTGAAATTCTTCTAATATTCCATTCTTTATTATTACGTCGAGAATATCATGTACGTAAGGTTCTGGCATGACTTGGTTCCATTATTTATTATTCTGTTGGAATATCCTGTCTGTGTGTTTAGGCATGACCAGGTTCCATTATTTATTATTCTGTTGGAATAACCTGCCTGTGCGGTCTATCGCATGCCTGGTGAATTCTTTTGTTATTCCATTCCTTATTGTTCTGTTGGAATAACCTGTCTATGTGGATTACCACATGCATAGTGAATGATCCTTCATATTCATTCCTTATTAAATTATGGAAATTATCTGTCTACGTGGATTACCACATGGCGGGCGTAAATCCATTTGCAGTTTCATATATTCTATTATACTTAGTTGGTTAAAGTTTTGACTTCTATACTCCATGAAATTAGTAAAATATCCTAGATATTTGCGCTTCATCCAGTATCTTTTCATGGAAATATTCTTCTGAGCATTCTTGAATTTTACTCTACAAAGCAGTATCATGTTGACAATTTGGACGTTATTAATTCCTAGATAAATTAAATTATAAATCTTTAAAATTTATCCTTGAACTTGTTTTATTGAATTATTACGTCATTGTCATCATCCTAATGCTTATATTGTGATGAAAGTCATCTTTAGATTACGTCCATAGATGGACTTGGTATGATTATGACTAGGGATTATTCGGTATAATCATGACCGTAATGTGACGAATGATGTGGTAAAACTCCTCATTGGCCTGTAGTTCATTGATGGACAGTTGTTGGTATGATTATAACCAGGGATTTTTCGGTATAATCATGACCATTGATGATTACATGAATATCCTTGGCCGTGGTGCAGGGATGATTCGATTTTATTTATTAAGCTGAGTCTCAGCGATAAAGTTGATGAAAATTTTTAAATCATAGAAGATAGTAGATTTTATGCTCTACTTGACTCTTCTAATGGATTGCTTATTTCCGCTGCAGTTGTTGATCTAAAACTTGTTGTCTATTGTATTCTATCAGTTGTTATACTGTTGAAGGCTATGGATAATTTATTTTGCATTATCTTAGTCATAATATTTCTTACTGGGCTAGTTGAGCTCACCATTTCTTTCATTTTTCGCATCAGGAAATGAGAATATAGCTGGGACGAGTCGGGGAGTGTAGTGATGGTCCAAGATAAATGGCTTTAGAAGTCCTCACTATTCTATGGAATAATGTGATAATAATTGTAATGAGGACACCATTGAGTGTGAATATTGTTTAGATGACAATATTCTGTTTTAAACTTTCAGCTATGTTTTGTCGTATTTTACACGACTGTTGTATAATTAAGTTATATTTGAATTTATGTACCATGTATTTGACGACTCAAGATGGGTGATGTATACCTGTTTTGGGGCGTCACATTTATCATCAATTTTATCGCTGAGACTCAGCTTAATAAATAAATCACATCATCGAATCATCCCTGCACTACAGGCTAAGGATATTCATTAGTATCACGTCCACGAATTATCCCTGCACTACGGGCCAAGGATATTCGTGTAATCATTGATGGTCATGATCATGCCAACAACTGTCCGTCAATGCACTACGGGCCAATGAGGAATTTTATCGTTGGTAATATTATAGGTCATGATTATACCGAATTATCACTGGTCATAATCATACCAATCAACAGTCCATCTATGCACCACGGGCCAGAGATGACTTTCATCACAATATAAGCATGAGAATGATGATAATGATATAAGAATTCAATTAAATGAAAGCAAAGGAAAATTTTTAAAGTTTATAATTTAATTTATCCAGAATTTAATAATGTCCAAATTGTCAACATGATACTGCTTTGTGGAGTAAAATTCATGAATAATATTCATGTATCAAAAATAATTTGGACAGAAAAGAAATATATTTTTTCGGGTGAATAGTACCTCATGAATAGTACTTCGTGAATAGTACCCCGACATGAAAACTACCTCGAATCCCCGAGTGAATAATTCTAGAGTGAATAGTACTCAGGTGAATAGTAACCCCAACATGAAAAGTACCCTGAATCCCTGAGTGAATAATACTAGAGTGAATAGTACCTGGGTGAATAGTAACTAGTGAATAGTATCCCAGGAAAAATATTGATATTTAATAAGGACGTTTAGATCAATATTCCAATGAAACGATACTGGATGAAGTGCAAAACTCGAGGATATTCCACTAATTTCATGGATTATAGAAGCAATACTTATCATAGTAAGTTTAGATTTAAGAATATGAAAAGAAATAATATACGAAACTGCAAATAGATTTTCACCTGTCATGTGGTATGTAATCCGCGTAGACAGGTTATTCCAACATATTAAAGGATGAATACGAAAAATAGTATTCCTTATGAATACGAAAAAAATAATACCCCTTACCTTAGTAGAAGAATGGATACTGGAATAGTGAAGTAGCAGGATACTCTTCTTCTTGCTTTCTATAGTTTCTCTCTCTATATAGTGTCTCTTGTGAATCTCAGTGAATTGGTGAGAATGAAAGAAGAATTAAGCTTTTATTTATAGGAGAATGGACTAAATAGTAACTGATTCATGAACGGTCCAGATTGATTTACTATTAGAACGGACGATCCTTATTGATTACTATTAAAACCATAACCGACGGTCCAAATTGACTTACTTTTAAAACCACCACCGACGGTCCGGATTGATTTACTTTTAAAACCACCATCAATGGTCCAGATTGATTAACTATTAAAACCACCATAAATGGTCCAGATTGGTTAACTATTAAAACCACCATCGAAGGTCCATAAAATTAGTAAATCTTCCCATGGAATACTAAGTCAAACTTACAACAAACGCCTCATAATAAATCCCTATATTTATATCAAAAATTGAATAAATATGTTCCACAAATCATTTATCTTTAATAAACACATTTTTAATTTATTAAAAATTATTCATCATTAATATTATAACTCACAATATTTAACAACTAGATCATTCCCAGGAAAGAGGGGGATTTCTGATAAGGATTTCTCCCTATTAGCGCGCAATTAGGTGACCAAACCCCTTTCCTCTACAGAACTTTCTAGACATCGTCAATTTTGCAAATAATAATATGAATAACTTTGTTATCTCAATTATTAATTTAATAATATAAAATATTATGCAGATGTTATTGTGACAATTATTGAATCAAATAACGTGAGATACTATGCAATAATTATTGTAGCAATAATTGAGTAAACTGAGTGGCTTCTTGCGTAAGCATCAGTACCGTGTGCTACTATGCAACCACGCGTATTAATATATTTTTACCACCGGGTATTTCAACAGTTAACGGTAAAACTTTCATTGTTATTTTTATAAAAGTTATTTCTGTCATTTTCTAACTCCGACAGTTATTCCGTTATGGGGTCCACCAATGATGGTATCGTCGTACGAATATTTCCTAACAAAAAGAATATTCCCCTACACAACGAATATTTTATATCAACTTGCTTACTTTGTAAAATTTTCAAATATCACACTTAACTTTAACCTTTTATCAATTAAACCATTTATTAAATAGAATATTAATTATAAGAAAATTGGATACTTTCATTTCATATAATTCGGGGTCTTACAACCTCCCCTCCTTATGAAATTTCATCCTCAAAATTGGTGTACTTACCTGGTATGTCGAAGAGGTAGGATACCTTGATTTCATTTCAGATTCTAACTCACAGGTCATTTCCTCAATATCGTGGTTTCTCCACAAAACTTTAACTTGAGGTATAACCTTTGAGCGTAGAATATGTTCCTTTTTATCCAAGATCTTGACAAGTACTTCCTCATACGTTAAATCTTCGGCTATCTCGTCTGGTTCTAATTCAATAATATGATTCATTTCTTCCACATATTTACTTAACATAGATATGTGAAAAATGTTATGAACACGAGAAATACTTGACGGTAATACGAGTCTATAAGCCACAGTTCCTACTCGATCGA
Organism: Panax quinquefolius; assembly: GCA_020205615.1. Classification (NCBI taxonomy): domain Eukaryota; kingdom Viridiplantae; phylum Streptophyta; class Magnoliopsida; order Apiales; family Araliaceae; genus Panax; species Panax quinquefolius. The sequence continues at coordinate 54,193,375 of CM035173.1, forward strand.
GGATTTCAAATGGCCCAATGAATCGAGGATTGAGCTTTCCTCTCTTTCCAAATCTTGTAACTCCTTTCCATGGAGCAACACGTAATAACACATGATCTCCAACATTGAACTCCACGTCTTTTCGATGAAGATCAACATAACTCTTTTGTCGATCTTGTGAGGTTTTTTACGTTATTGAATCATTTGAATCTTTTCTGTAGTCATACGTACCAACTCCGGTCCCAACAATGTTGCTTCACCCACCTCATCCTAGTATACTGGAGAAGAACACTTGCGTCCATACAACGCCTCAAAAGGAGCCATGTCAATATTTGCTTGATAATTGTTGTTGTAGGAGAATTCTATTAATGGCAAGAACTTGTCCCAACTTCCCTTGAAGTCAAGGACATAGAGTCTTAATAGATCTTCAAGAGTTTGAGTAGTCCTCTCCGACTGTCCGTTCGTTTGAGGATGATATGCCGAACTAAATCGTAAATCCTTGCCCATAGCTTTTTGTAAACTAACCCAAAATTGTGAAGTGAATCTTGGGTCTCGATCCAAAACTATGGATATTGGCATGCCATACAGTCTTACAATCTCATTTATGTACATACGAGCAAGACGTTTAAGTGAATAAGTTTCTCGTATAGGTAAGAAATGAGCAGACTTGGTCAATCTATCAACAATGACCCAAATCGCATCTATGCCTTGAGAAACCTTGGGAAGACCAGTAACGAAATCCATAGTAATGTGCTCCCACTTCCATTATAGAATTTCAAGTGGTTGCAATGGACCTTTTGTGTGAGACCCCAAATTTTATGAATAAAGATTTAAATTTCTCGAAATATTTTTTTTAATATTATGGTGTTGATTTGATATAATGTTATAGTTGTGGGTAATATTTATAAATTTACAAAGTATTGAAGTTGTTATATAGTATTCGATTTGTCAGGGAATATTTGTACGAAGACACAATCATTGGTGGACCCCACAACGGAAGTATTGTCGTAGTTAGAAAACGACAGAATTATCTTTTTATAAAAATAACGGTGAAAGTGTTACACGGTTAAACTGTTGAACTGCTTTCATTAGTAAAAATACGATGTCTGGCGTGGTTGCATAGTAGCACATTATTGATTATTGATGCTTACGTAATAAGTCACTCAGTTATACTCAATTATTCCTATAGTAATTGCTGCATCATATCTCTCATATTATTGATTCAATTATTGTCACAGTATCACCTGTATAATATGTTATATTATTAAATCAATAATTGAGACGGCAAAGTTATTCATATTATTATTTGTAATATTGACAATGTCTAGAAGTTCTGTCAAGGGGAGGTTTGGTCACCTAATTGCGCACCAATAAGGAGAAATGCTTATTGGAAAGCCTCCTTTTTCCTGTGAACGACCTGTTTGTTAAATATTGTGCATTATAATATTAATGATGAATAAGTTCATGTTGATTAAAGATGAAATTGATAGTTCCATTGTGTTGGAATTATTAGTGTTAGTGAAAATCGACATTTATTTCGATAATAATTGATGTCTTAAGGTTATATTGACCAATAGGGTAATTAATCGGATAAATGAGCAATTAATTGCTATTGATTCACATGATTATAACTATTTATTCATATGTGTGTACTATTGATTCACATTCATTTACTATTATGGGAGTTGGTGCAAGATTGATAATACTTGCATGACTAAGTTAAAAATGGAGGTATAGATGGAGGTACTATACTATAATTCATATTTTCACATGTCTAGAACAATTGAGTCACATGATTTACTATTGATTCACATGATTTACTATTAGGGGAGGTGGTGCAAGTTTGATAATACTTGCAGGACTAAATTAAAAATGAAGAAAAAGAGGAATGTATTATACAATAATATTTCGAGCCCCAAAACGTGCAATAATTGAAACTATATTTTCATATAAATAGAAGCTCATTCTTCCTTCATTTCTCACCAATTCACTAAAGCTATAAAGTAATTATTATAGAGAGGAATTATAGAGAGAAAGAAGAAGAGAAGTCTGCTACTTCACTATTCCAGTATTCAGTCTTCTTTTGAGGTAAGGGGTATTATTTCTTCTATATTCATGAAGAGAGCTATTGTTATTCCATTCCTTATTATTCTGTTGGAATAACCTGTATACGCGAACTATCATATATATGGTGAAATTCTTCTGTTATTCCATTCTTTATTATTATGTTGAAATAACCTGTCTATGCAAAGTACCGCATACATGGTGAAATTCTTATATTATTCCATTCTTTATTATTCTGTCAGAATATCCTGTCTGTGCATTTATGCCTAACCTAGTTCCATTATTTATTATTCGTTTAATATATCGTATATAAGTGCGTTCTGCATGACTGGTTCCATTATTTATTATTTTGTCAGAATATCCTGTCTGTTCATTTATGCATGACCTGGTTCCATTATTTAATATTCTGTTGGAATAACCTGTCTGTACGGTCTATCACATGCCTGGTGAATTCTTTTGTTATTCCATTATTTATTATTTTGTTGGAATATCCTGTCTGTGCGGTCTATCGCATGCCTGGTGAATTCTTCTATTATTCCATTCCTTATTGTTCTGTTGGAATAACCTGTCTATGTGGATTACCGCATGCATGGTGAATGACCTTTCGTATTCATTCTTTATTAAATTGTGGAAATGATCTGTTTACGTGGATTACCGCATGGCGGATGAAAATCCATTTGATGTTTCGTATATTCTATTATACTCGTATGAGATATCATTTCTTTTGTACTCGTCATAAAATATCATTTTATTTGGTATTTTCTGTTACTAGTTACTATTCATGGGTTACTATTCACCCAGTTACTATTCACTCTAGTATTATTCACTCGAGTATTCGAGGCACTTTTCATGCCAGAATACTATTCATGGGTTACTATTCACCCAAATTACTATTCACCCGAATATTATTCACTCGGGTATTTGGAGTACTTTTCATGTCGGGGTACTATTCACGAGGTACTATTCCTGAAGTTCTATTCACGTGGTACTATTCACGACGAAAAATTGATTCTTTTCTGTCCAAATTATTTCTGGTGCATGAATATTATTCTTGAATTTTACTCCACAAAGAAGTATCATGTTGACAATTTGGACGTTATTGATTTCAGGATAAATTAACTTATAAATCTTTAAAATTTATTCTTGAACTTGTTTTATTGAATTATTATGTCATTGTCATCATCCTCATGGTTATATTGTGATGAAAGTCATCTTTGGCTTGCGTGCATAGATGGACTTGGTATCATTATGACCAAGGATCATTCGGTATAATCATGAGCTGAATGTTATAAATGATGTGGTAAAAGTCCTCAATGGCCTGTAATGCATTGATGGACAGTTTTTGGTATGATTATGACCATGGATTATTCGGTATAGTCATGACCATTGATGATTTAATGAATATCCTTGGCCCGTAGTGCAGGGATGATGCGATGATGTGGTTTATTTATTAAGCTAAGTCTCAGCGATAAAAATTGATGAAAACATTTTAAATCATAGAAGATAATAGATATCCTGCTCTACTTGACTCTTGTAATGGATTGCTTATTCCGCTGCAGTTAAACTTGTTATCTATTGTATTCTATCAGTGGTTATACTGTTGAAGGCTAAGAATAATTTATTCTGCATTATCTTAGTCATAATATTTCTTACTGGGCTAGTTGAGCTCACCCTTTCTTTCATTGTTCTCTTCAGGAAATGAGAATATAGTTGGGACGAGTCGAAGAATGGAGTGATGGTCCAGGTTAAATGGCTTTAGTAGTCCTCACTATTCTACGGAATAATGTGATAATAATTGTAATGAGGACACTATTGAGTGTGAATATTGTCTAGATGACAATATTCTTATTTAAACTCTCAACTATGTTTTGTCGTATTTTACACGACTATTGTATAATTAAGTTGTATTTGAATTTATGTACCATGTATTTGGCGACTCAAGATGGGTCATGTATACCTGTTTTGGGGACGTCACAGTTGGTATCAAAGCTTAGGGATATGATCCCTGGCTGAGATGTGAGACAAGAACTAGGAGGGGAGAGACGGGGAATTCCTTCGCTAGTATGACCTACCTATGTTTATTTGGTATTTAATTGGTCGGTCAGAGTATAGGGATAATATCTGATATGTCAATTAACCCTTTTTTTGTGACAGTGTTTGAAAATGGCATCTGAAAATGTTGAGATAAGCAATGAAGCACATGAGACCATTGAGTCACCAACGATCAATACCCAGGATAATGTGCAACAGGAAGACAATAATCCTCAGGTAAATAACAACACCGATCAGATGATGAACGATGGGATGTTTAGAGGGTAAATTTGCGGAGTTATCTCGGCTTGCATCCCATTTGGTCGATAATTAGGAGAGAATGACGTGAATGTTTCTAAGAGGTTTGAAACCCGATATACGTTAATACCTCATTTCTCACAAACTTTGTTTATATTCAGATATTGTGAATATGGCTCAGTTATTGGAGCACGATATTGAGTCAGCACAACCAAAGGCAACGACCAACAACACGATAATAATATTACCGGTGGCAACGACCATTGGAACAATGATAACCATCGTGGGGGAAATTATCATGCCAAGAATGGTAACCACTTCGGTGGTAATCATGGCCAAGATAATAGAAGTGGAAAATTCAAGAAGAGAAGATTTAACGATGATGGGAAGACGTCGGCAGCAGCACCAATAACCATTTTCAAGGAAGGAGAATGACCGCTAGTTAGATGCTATAGATGCGGAGAGGAGGTACACATAAGTCCAAACTGTTCACAGCCTTCTAAGGTATGTTTTGGTTATGAAAAAGAAGGTCACCTAGCCAAATTTTGTCATGCACCAAAGTCAAGTCTAGCTGGGACGGTGGCACCAAAGGCGGATACGGACAAAATAAAGTCGGTGGTTTCAAGAAGAGCGTTTTTCGTAACTTTTCAAAAAGTGAGTGACTCGAACGAAGTTAGCACGGGTTAGTTAATTATAAATTCTTGCGAAGTCTATAACTTATTAGATACTAGTTCTACCCATTCTTTTATCTCTCTTGCTTGAGCTCAACGTTTAAATTTAACTCTAGAGAAGTTAGACTTTGACTTATCGATTGAAACTTTGTTAGCAAAAACCTTCATTACCTCCACTGTTTATAAATCTTGTTTAATTCAAATTGACACTATCACGTTACCTGTTGATCTTATCTCTTTGAAAATACTTGCCTTTGATGTGATTTTAGGAATCGATGGGTTAACTACTCATCATGTTTTTCGTAAGGTTGTTAGCTTTCAAATTCCTAACCAACCTGTTTTGCGAATTCAAGCAACCAAACCACTAAAGACAATCATTGTCATATCAAGCCATAAGTAAAGAGCCCAAAGCCTTTCGCTGGTGACTTCCTTGTGTGGAATGCACTGATAGGTATCAATGTGATGTGTTATCCAAGTCTTGGATGGGAGTCACAGTTTTGAATGATATTTTTTGTGACGCCCCCAAAATAGGTATACATCACCCATTTTGAGTCGTCAATAACAAGGTACAGAAACAACTACAACTTTATTAATACAACATGAAAACTGTGAGTTTAAATACAAATATTGTCGTCTAGACAATATTCACACCCAAATAAGTCCTCATTACAATTATTGGTACATTATTTTACAAAAATGGTGAGGACTACTAAAATAACTTTCTAGAATCATCATTCCACACCCCGACTAGAACTCGCTACATTCTCGCCTCCTGAGAAGAAAAATGGAACAAAAAGGAAAAGGGTGAGCTCAACTAGCCCAGTAAAGAATATTATGACTAAGATAATATAGAACAAATTATCGTTAGTCTTTAACAGGGAAAAAATCTGATAGAATACAATAGACAACAAGTTTTAAATCAATATTCGCAGCAGAAATAATAATTCATAGAAGAGTTACGTAGAGAATGAAATCTACTTTTATCTATGAATTTAAAAGTCCATCATCAATATTTTATCTCTGTAACATCAATCAATATTCATCTTGAATCAAATATTCATCTTTGCACTATAGGCCAAAGATATTCATCAGTCGGTCATGTTCATCTCAACACCTATACATCTTTGCACTACATGCCAAAGATATTCATCAAAAATTCATTCATCTTTGCACTACAGGCCAAAGATATTCAGTAATACCATCATTTAGGACTGAGGATGATGAAAAATATTTTAAAGAAAACGAATCCAGTGAAAAAAGAGCAAATATTAAGGATTCGTACTTTAAACAGTCCAAGTTCAAAAATACTTCATTAATAATCATAGTGAATTAAAATTCAAAAATGATCAAAACTTGGATACAATCAAAGCTAGTATCCATAATAGATATTTTGGATAAAAAATAAAAAATTAATTTTCCTGTGAATAAGTCTGCCTCACTGTGAATAATGTCGATTATCGTGAATAGTCTTTGTATCGTGAATAGTAACCCCAACACTAAAAGACAAGAATTTCACAAGAAAAATCTTACCAATAATTCGGTATAATGATATTAAAAGAAATAATATCATTTTTAAAAAAAAAATAATATCCCTTACCTCGAAAATACAGTACTTCTAGCTGGAATACCGGATATAGTGCTGAAGGGAACTTGTACCGTATAGCAACATTCAAAGTATCAAAATACTCACAAGAATATGCTCGATAATATAGAGAGAGAAAGAGAGAGAAAACTTCAACTTCTGGTGTGATTTTCAATTCTAACCTAAGCACCCTATTTATAGGAAAATTCTTAGAACACCAAAGCAGAAAATTTAATAAAATATAAATATATTTATATAAATTTTCCTTAGCCCACCTTTTTGACCAAAACATCAGCCACACATGTGCAAAAACATTTTTCTAAACAAAAACATTTAAAACTCCAAAAATCAATTCAGACCCGATACACAGGAACTTCAATAATTCACAATAAATAGCCCTTTTATCAGAATAATTCGAACCTCATGTATTTTCAATAGGAAATTTCATTCTCTACAATTTTGTAAGTTTAAGTTTTTCCAAATTCCAAGCAGAAGTTGACCGAAATTCACAAACGGGCGATTTTACGGGCTATAAACCAATTTCATTCAAGAAATGGGGTCCACCGACATGTTTAACATGTTTTAAACATTAATTGTAACAAAAATACTCCTCCTCGTCATATACTCATGTATCCCACATTCATTGTAAAAATATCACCATTATTATATTATAAAATATAATAATATATTTAAATGAATTATTTATCAGAAAAGATAAAATAACAATTTCTCAACAATTGTCACATTAAAAATTTTCTCCATCTATATCCATATAAAATGAATATTTTCCTTATCATATAAATTAATAATTAATTATTCACAAATTATATTACGTAATCACAATCATCGACAACCAGCGGTTCCCAGAAAGAGGGGCTTTTCAATAAGGATTTCTCCTTACTGGTGCGCAATTAGGTGATCAAACCTCTCCTTAGACAGAACTTTCTAGACATTGCCAATAATATTATCTAATAATATTATTCAAAGAATATGAATTATTGATCTGATAATGAAAATACTTTGTAGTGACAATTATTCAAACAACAATAATATAAAATATCAATGTAGCAATTATTGAATCAATAAAATAAAATATTGAATAAGAATTCACTATAACAATTATTGAGTAATGCCTTCCTATGTAAGAATCAATAATTGGTGCAATACCGTGTGCTACTGTGTTTTAACGGTAACAACTACGCCGTTATTTATAAACAACTTATACTTGTCATTTTCTTCATCCAATCGCTTTCCGTTATGGGGCCCACACAAGGCTGCGCCGTCATACGAATATTCCCCGACAGTAAGAATATTTCACGACCAAACGAATATTCTCCGATAAAAATGAATATTTTATAACCACTTGCATATTTGAAATATTTGCGCATTTTACCCATAACTAACCACATTAATCAAATCAACCCTTACTATTTCAAAATAATAAATAGAGGAAATTTGATTTTATTTATAATAAGTTGGGGTCTTACATATCTATTGTTAATAAATTTCCTGACGTATTCCTGAAGACTTCTTAGGTTACCCCTAGAGCGTGAAATCGAATTTTGTATTGACCCCAGTACAAAACCCATTTCTAAAACCCTCAAATATTTCTTCAACTAAAACGAACGTATAATGCACCAAAGATGTTGGCTCAAGCTGTTGAAGATTACGACCATACCATTCAATATCATCGTGGAAGAGCGAACGTGGTAGCTGACGCGTTGAGTAGAAGATCGTATGTGTTTACGAGTGCGATGTTGTTAACATAAAAACCCATTTCATATAACTTACAAATGATGAAGATGGAGTTAAAGAATCTAAGGACCCACGTGGTGATATCAAATATACGAGTAAAATCGATTTTAATCGATAAAGTTAAAGTCGTGCGAGCTACATACTCAGACCTGATGAATGTGAAGAAGATGGTTCAAGAGGGCGTTATTCTAGAAGCAAGAATCGATGAAGAGAGGAAATCTCAACCCTCGATTTAATTGGCCCATTTGAAATCCTAGATCGAGTAGGAACTGTGGCCTATAGACTCGTTTTACCGCCAAGTATGTTGCGTGTTCATAACATTTTTTTTACGTATCGATGATACGAAAATATGTGGATGACCCGAGCCACATTATTGAATTAAAACTAGACGAGATAGTAGGAGATTTAACGTATGAGGAGATACATGTTAAAATCTTGGATAAGAAGGATCATATTCGATACTCAAAGGTTATACCTCAAGAGTTAGAATCTGAAATGAAGTCAAGGTATCCTCATCTCTTCGGCATACCAAGTACGTACGTAAATTTCGAGGGCGAAATTTCATAAGGAGGGGAGATTGTGAGAACCCAAATTTTATGAATAAAGATTTAAATTTCTCGAAATATTTTTTTTGAATATTATGGTGTGGATTTGATATAATGTTATAGTTGTGGGTAATATTTATAAATTTTTCAAAGTATGGAAGTTGTTATATAATATTCGATTGGTCGGGGAATATTCGTTTTAACAGGGAATATTCGTACGACGGCACAATCATTGGTGGACCCCATAATGGAAGTATTTTCGTAGTTAAAAAACGACAGAATTATCTTTTTATAAAAATAATGGTGAAAGTGTTACCGTTAAAACTATTGAACTACTCGGTAGTAAAAGTATAGTAATACACGTGGTTTCATAGTAGCACATGGTATTGATTATTGATGCTTACGTAAGAAGTCACTCAGTTATACTCAATTATTGCTACAGTAATTGTTGCATCATATCTCTCATATTATTGATTCAATTATCGTCCCAGTATCATCTGTATAATATGTTATATTATTAAATCAATAATTGAGACGGCAAAGTTATTCATATTATTATTTGCAATATTGACAATGTCTAGAAGTTACATCGAGGAGAGGTTTGGTCACCTAATTTATGCGCCATGATAAGGAGAAATCCTTATTGGAAAGCCCCCTCTTTCCTGTGAACGACATGTTTGTTAAATATTGTGCATTATAATATTAATGATGAATAAGTTCGTGTTGATTAAATATGAAATTGATAGTTCCATTGTGTTGGAATTATTAGTGTTAGTGAAAATCGACATTTATTTCGATAATAATTGATGTCTGGAGGTTATATTGACCAATCGGGTAATTAACCAGATAAATGAGCAATTAATTGTTATTGATTCACATGATTATAACTATTGGTTCACATGTGTGTACTATTGATTCACATTCATTTACTATTAGGGGGGTTGGTGCAAGATTAATAATATTTGCATGACTAAGTTAAAAATGGAGGTATAGATGGAGGTAATATACTGTAATTCGTATTTTCACATATCTAGAATTATTGAGTCACATGATTTACTATTGATTCACATGATTTACTATTAGGGGAGGTGGTGCAAGTTTGATAATACTTATAGGACTAAATTAAAAATGAAGAAAAAGAGGAAGGTATTATACTTTAATATTTTGAGCCCCAAAACATGCAATTATTGAAACTATATTTTTCTATAAATAGAAGCTCACTTTTCCTTCATTTCTCACTAATTCACTAAAGCTATAGAGCAATTATTATAGAGAGAAATTATAGAGAGAAAGAAGAAGAGAAGTCTACAACCTCATTATTCCAGTATCCAGTCTTCTTTTGAGGTAAGGGGTATTATTTCTTTCGTATTCATGAAGAGAGCTATTGTTATTCCATTCCTTATTATTTTGTTGGAATAACATGTATACGCGGACTACCGTATATATGGTGAAATTCTTCTGTTATTCCATTCTTTATTATTATATTGGAATAACCTGTCTATGCGACGTACTGCATACATGGTGAAATTCTCCTATTATTCCATTCTTTATTATTCTGTCAGAATATCCTGTTTGTGCATTTACGCATGACCTGGTTCCATTATTTATTATTCTGTCGGAATATCATGTATATGCGTTTACGCATGACCTGGTTCCATTATTTATTATTCTGTCGGAATATCCTGTCTGTGCGTTTACACATGACCTGGTTCCATTATTTATTATTCTGTTGGAATAACTTGTCTGTGCGATCTATCACATGCCTGGTGAATTCTTCTGTTATTCTATTATTTATTATTTTGTTGGAATAACCTGTCTGTGCGGTCTATCACATGCATGGTGAATTCTTCTGTTATTCCATTATTTATTATTTTGTTGGAATAACCTGTCTGTGCGGTCTATCGCATGCCTGGTGAATTCTTCTGTTATTCCATTCGTTATTGTTTTGTTGGAATAACCTGTCTATGTGGATTACCGCATGCATGGTGAATGACCTTTCATATTCATTCTTTATTAAATTGTGGAAATGATCTGTTTACGTGGATTAACGCATGGCGGATGAAAATCAATTTGCAGTTTCGTATATTCTATTATACTCTTATGAGATATCATTTCTTTTGTACTCGTCGTGAAATATCATTTTATTTGGTATTTTCTGTTACGAGTTACTATTCACATGTTACTATTCACCCGGTTACTATTCACTCTAGTATTATTCAGTCGGGTATTCGGGGCACTTTTCATGCCAGAATACTATTCACGGGTTACTATTCACTCAAATTACTATTCACCCAAAAATTATTCATTCGGGTATTTGGAGTACTTTTCATGTCGGGGTACTATTCACAAGGTACTATTCTCGGAGTACTATTCACGGGGTACTATTCACGACGAAAAATTGATTCTTTTCTGTCCAAATTATTTTTGGTGCATGAATATTATTCTTTAATTTTACTCCACAAAGAAGTATTATGTTGACAATTTGGATGTTATTGATTTCAGGATAAATTAACTTATAAATCTTTAAAATTTATTCTTGAACTTGTTTTATTGAATTATTATGTCATTGTCATCATACTCATGCTTATATTGTGATGAAAGTCATCTTTGGCTTACGTGCATAGATGGACTCGGTATGATTATGACTAGGGATCATTTGGTATAATCATGACCTGTAATGTTATAAATGATGTGGTAAAAGTCCTCAGTGGCCTGTAAAGCATTGATGGACAGTTTTTGGTATGATTATGACCAGGGATTATTCGGTATAGTCATGACCATTGATAATTTAATGAATATCCTTGTCCCGTAGTGTAGGGATGATTCGATGATGTGGTTTATTTATTAAGCTGAGTCTCAGTGATAAAAATTGATGAAAACATTTTAAATCATAGAAGATAGTAGATATCATGCTCTACTTGACTCTTCTAATGGATTGCTTATTCCGCTACACTTAAACTTTTTATCTATTGTATTCTATCAGTTGTTATACTGTTGAAGGATACGGATAATTTATTCTGCATTATCTTAGTCATAAGATTTATTACTGGGCTAGTTGAGCGCACCCTTTCTTTCATTGTTTTTTTCAGGAAATGAGAATATAGTTGGGACGAGTCGGGGAATGGAGTGATGGTCCAGGATAAATGGCTTTAGTAGTCCTCACTATTCTACGGAATAATGTGATAATGAGGACACCATTGAGTGTGGATATTGTCTAGATGACAATATTCTTGTTTAAACTCTCAGCTATGTTTTGTCGTATTTTACACGACTGTTGTATAATTAAGTTGTACTTGAATTTATGTACCATGTATTTGGAGACTCAAAATGGGTGATGTATACCTGTTTTGGGGGGGTCACAGTTTGTATCAAAGCTTAGGGATATGATCCCTGGCTGAGATGTGAGAAAAGATCTAGGAGGGGAGAGACGGGGAATTCCTTCGCTAGTATGACCTACCTAAGTTTATTTGGTATTTAATTGGTCGGTCAGAGTATAGGGATAATATGTGATATGTCAATTAACCCTTGTTTTGTGACAGTGTTTGAAAATGACATCTGAAAATGTTGAGATCAGCAATGAAGCACATGAGACTGTTGAGTCACCACCGATCAATACCCATGATAATGTGCAACAGGAAGACAATAATCCAGGATGGTATTGAATAGTATGATCGTAATCTTTCAACAGCTCGAGCCAACGTCGTTGCCACATGTTGAGTTCTTTTTGGGTGAAGAAATATTTTAGGCTTTTTATGATCCGTATAGATCTCCACTTTCTCCTCATACAGGTAATGCCTCCAGATTTTAAGCGCAAAAACAACAGATGCAAACTCTAGATCATGAGTAGGATAATTCCTCTCATATTCTTTGAGTTGTCGTGAGGCATAGGCTATGACTTTCCCATGTTGCATATTGCATAAAATCTAATTATGCACAACACACAAGTATATGTGGTCAACAAGTAATAAAGTGAAAGTAGAGTATCGTTCCCACAAGGAATTTTTTTAATAAAAATCACCAAGTGCTAACCCGACTTCATTTATTGCTTCATTTAAGTTAACAGACTTCTCATCAATTATTCCTTAATCCGAATTGTTAATCAAGAACACTAAAGTTGATAAAACCATCTCTCAATGCATAATACACATACTCACTTAAATCCATATATGATAGAATTAAGCAAGACACCCTAATTAACTAATCCACTATATCTCTATGTGAATTATAATTAAAAAGGATTTAAAGCACAAGTTCTCTATAAGATTACATATGGCGTAAAGGCATATCTCTATCCTAAACACGAATCATGAATTCTATCTATGCAGAAATCACAAACACATGCTATCATGATCAAATCTAAATCTATACTTCATCTCTCGAGATCATATAGATTATCACGGTAATTTTTAGCTAGGCAATTAAGCAATTAAGTCCAAATCACAATAGACAATCCTCACAATAGAACATAATAATTGATAATGAAGCATATTAAAATAAACTACACAATAAGATCCATTGTAATCTCAAACAAAGAATTAGTTCATAGAATTAAAATTAAGAATCCACATTTGAATAAACAATAAAAGATAAGAATAAGATTAAGGAAAAGAAGTGAATCTGTTATCGGCAAATTCGTCCTCCGTCTCGCTCTTGATCTTGATCTCCAATAGCTTCCAAGTGCTTCAATCTCCAAATCTCATAAGAACTAGTATTTTCTCCTATTCTACTCTACTCTAATCTAATCTAATGGAATCCTCTCTCTCCCCTCTAATCTATGTGATTCTCCCCCTTTTATAAGTCTCTTTATCTGTCTTTATGTCCTCTTGGAAATCCTTAAGTCAATCAGATCGAACCAATCCTTCTTGGACTCAAATTTGGACAAAAACTTAGTTTTCTGCGCGTATCCCCTCCCCGGAGGGGGTCTAGCCTTATAAAGGGCCCACCCCGGTAGACTATGGTTCTGTTTTCCAGCTGGTATGCCCGCCCCGGTGGATATTTTGTGAAGGGAAAGCCCGCCCCGGCGGGGGTAACTTTTCTGCTTTGACGTCCTTTGGTAAAATGACCATAACATTTGACCCAGGAGGAGTTATGGGGTCCGCCACCTATCAAATCGAAGCTATCGATGAGGTCTAAAAATTTCATTGTTTGAGAATTGAGAAATTATGGCAGGAACAAGATCGAAATCGAGCTTGAAGTAGATGCTATGTAAATTGCAAGCATGAGAACTCTTAGCTTTGATCTTCGTTGATGAAAAGGCCATAACTCTCGCATCCGAACTTTGATTGGGATGATTCAAGATGTTCCGGAAAGCTAAGAAGAAACTCTACAGTATAGTCCAAGTTACAAGCTAAGAACATGCATCCAACTTAGTGTTAAAAGCCATGCAATCTTACATTCTTGTATTTGCTTGCATATTTTTGTCCAAAAGATGTCCGAATTACTTTTCATTGCTTTTTCATGCCAATGTTATGTCATAACTAACAAAATAACATAAAATGTATGAAAAGTAACTAAGAAACATAGGTTTAAGAAACTAATTCAAGTAATATATACTGGATAAGTAGGTATAAAACCAACTTATCAAATACCCCCAAACTTAAACCGTTGTTTGTCCTCAAGCAAAAACACAAAACAACAATGCTATGCAATGCAACTAATCTACATGCCTACAAATCTAGCAGTAATGACAGAAACAAGTCTATTCAACTGGCCTTAGAGAATTCAAGTTAACATGATAATACATCATATCAAAACTCATCAGTAACTTCCCAATCAATCATCAAATCTTAGACTGTTATCACTAATATAGTGCGTGTGTGCTCCACAACAATGTTAATTGATATAAAATCAAATTTTACACATAACAAGTCTCTTCGAAGGCATCATACGGTGTAAACTCAAGAAATCCAAAAATAAGCTAGATCCAACTAAAATCAAACAATTACCAATATCGAGGGTCAACAAGGGATATTTATGCTTTATTTTTCATGTACGGGGGCTTTTTGCTCTTATTTCCCGTTTTATTCATTTTTTTTTCTTTTAGTTTATATACACATAGCTATGCAATGTCTTATTCCCTTAGGCTTTTTAATGCTACCTTAACGAGCTTTCGATCAACGACTCCCAGACCATTAAGACCTTATGTGTAAGACCCCAACTTTTATAAATAAAGATGAATTTTTCTATAAATATTATTTTTGAATATTATGGAATAAATTTGATATAATGTTATAGTTGTGGGTAATATTTATAAATTTTGCAAAGTAAGCAAGTTGTTATAAAATATTCGTTTGGTGAGGGAATATTCTTTTTAATCGGGAATATTCGTACATTTGATTTTACCAATTATTGGTGGACCCCATTAACGGAAGTATTGTAAGTAGTTAAAAACGACAAAATTATCTTTCTATAAAAATAACGGCAGAGAGGTGTTACTGTTAAAACCGTTGAACTACTTTCAGTAGTAAAAGTAATGCAATGTACGCCAGAGTTGTATAGTAGCACACGATATTGATTATTGATGCTTACGTGAGAAGTCACTCACCTATGCTCAATTATTACTACGATAATTCTTGCATCATATCTCTTATATTATTGATTCAATTATTGTCACAAGATCATCTCGTATAATATGTTATAGTATTAAATCAATAATTGAGGCGATAAGTTATAAATGATTAATAATTGTTGAAAGATTAAATATGTGTTGATTAAAAATAAAATGATTTGTGGTAATATTTATTCAATCCTTGATGTATATAAAGAGTCTATTATGAGACGTTTGTGGTAAGTTTGATTATTTTATGGGGGCCCATATGTCATCATCTAAGAGTCTCTTCGTCAATAGTAATTACCTTCGTCAATAGTAATTACCTTTGTGAATAGTAATTACCTTCAATCAATAGTAATTACCTTTACCGACGTCGAACCACTTGTCGCTTCACATTACAAAAGCGCCGAACCACTTGTCGTTTCACATTACGGGCATTGAACCACTTGTCGTTTCACATTACAAAAGGCCAAACCACTTTTCTTTTCACATCACCAAATCGAAGCCACTTACCTTTTCACATGGCGGTGCTAAGCTAGAAATCTTCTATAAATAGAGGCCTAGTGCTTCATTATTTTTCACTTAATTCATTCAAGCTATAGAGAGAAAGTATAGAGAGAATAAGAGAAAAGAAGAAGAGTATTTTGTTACTACACTACTGCAGATTTCAATCTCCTACTAAAAGTAAGGGGTGTTATTCTTTCTTATTCATGAAGAGAACTGTTGTTATTCCATTACTTATTATTTTGTTGGAATAACCTGTATACATGGTTTACCCTATACTTTGTGACATTCTTCTATTATTCAATGGAACATCCATGCGTGTGTGTTTTACACTCGGACCGGTTCCGCTCTTTATTATTATTACTGCTGGAACATCCTCGTCTGCATGTGTTTTACATCTGACTGGTTCCGCCTCTTTATTATTATTCCATTGGAACATCCTGCATCATGTGTTTTATGCCTGACCGGTTCCATTCTTTATTATTCTCGTTGGAATATCCTCGTGCATGCGTTTTACGCCGGACCTAGTTCCGTTATTTATTATTACATTGGAATAACTCATCTGCTGCTTGCCTATCGCATGCATAGTGATTTCTTTTGTTTTTCCATTCTTTGTTATACTCAGTTGGTTAAAACTTTGACTTCTATACTCCATGAAATTAGTGGAATATCCTTGATATTTGCGCTTCATCAAGTATCCTTTCATGGAAATATTCTTCTAAGTATTCTTGAATTTTACTCTACAAAGCAGTATCATGTTGACAGTTTGGATGTTATTGGTTCCTGGATAAATTAATTCTTGAACTTGTTTTATTGAATTCTTATATCATTGTCATCATCCTTATGTTTATATTATGTTGAAAGTCATTTGTGGCCTGTAGTGCATAGATAGACTTGGTATGATTATGACCGAGGATTATTCTTGTGTAATCATGACCGTAATGTTACAAATGATGTGGTAAAAATCCTCATTGGCCCGTAGTGCATTGATGGACAGTTGTTGGCATGATCATGACCATTAATGAATACACAAATATTCTTGGCCCGTAGTGCATGAATAATTGTGGTCGTGATACTAAGAATATCCTTGGCCGTAGTGCAGGGGTGATTCGATGATGTGGAATATTTATTAAAGTTTCTAGTCTCAAATTATAACAATGATGAAAAACCTTTTAAAATCATAAAAGATAGTAGATTTTATTTTCTACTTGACTCTTTTAATGGATTCTTTGGTTCACTTGTAGTTAAACTTGATGTTCATTATATTTTATCGGTTTAACATCGTTGTAGGCTAATGATAATTTATTACGCATTATCTTAGTCATAATATTTCTTCTTGAGCTAGTTGAGCTCACCCTTTCTTTCACCGTTCTCTTCGTGAAATGAGAATATAGTTTGGGACGAGTCGGGGAACGGAGTAATGGTCCGAGAGGATAGCATTAGTAGTCCTCACTATTACGTGAAATAGTGTGATAATAATTGTAATGAGGACTCCTTTTGAGTTTGTATAATATCTAGTAGACAATATTGTATTCAAACTCACGCTTTATGTCGTATTGTATACCTACGCTTATATTAGTAAGTTGTATTTAAATTCTGTACCATGTATCTGACTACCCAAGATGGGTGATGTATACCTATTTTTGGGGGCGTCACATTATGGCGCTAGGTGTAAAGACAATCCCCTCGGGTTTACTTACTCAAGTAACAAAGGCCACAAAACTAGACAAGCACGCCACGGTGTTTATTCATACTTTTTTTTCTTTTTTTTATATAGCTTATATACCCCAAATATTCCCCCAAACTTAGGTTCTTATCTAACTTTAGCCATAAATACTTATTCTTGTCATTCTTTCATTCAAACTAGCATTATCCTTTAGAGTCCCATTATGTATCAATGTAAACTCAATCAATCAACCAGTTATTTTTACTGTGCTATCCTTATTAAAGACTCAATTCCTAACAAGAAATCACATCAAAGCTCTAATAGTCAGTACTATACTTGTCTACCCAATTCCAATCTCATCATTGGCCAAAACAAACTGTAAATATCAAATAGCTAGACTCATGCAAGATGTACTAAATGCTTTATAAATATAGTAAACTAACTACTATTTTTGAAAATTTTCAATTTTTTTAATAAATATTTAATTTTTTTATTTTAAAAAACCGAATGCAAAAACTAAATGTAACTATACGAACTACAATGTAAATAATTAACTATATGCAATACGACACTAAAATGCCCCCAAACTTAAACTAGACATTGTCCTCAATGGCTGAAATAGAAAAAAGTAAAGCAGAGGACTTCCCTGAAAATATAGCAATTCTCCTCCTTGTCCGCTAAGTTTGGAGAATAGATTAGGCACATGGAATAAATTGGGCACCACACTTGAATTGGACTTGAATAACCTTTTCATAATCTTTTGCATGTCCATTGAACCTCCAATACCTGCAATTAAGAGAGACAACATGGATTAGAATAGCACTTGGATTGGTAAGAGAACTTAATAAGAAAATTAATTCCTATCTACTAAATAAACTAGTAAAGCATTTAAATATAAAAATTCCTGGGTTGCCTCCCGGTTAGCGCTTGAATTACAGTCTTTCAGCCTGACTTTGTCTGGTCAACACTATCTAATTCCTCTTCGATGATTGAGGAACCATCCATCCATCGGAAATAATATAACTTTTGGTAGGTTCCCATTTGTGATGGCTATCGAATTAAAGTCACCTAGCATGCTTTGTTTAGATAAGATCACATTCAAGAACGTCTAACATCTTGGTCTTTTCTCCATTGTGTCTGCGAATAGATTCTGGCATTGAGGCTTTTCCAACACAACTGGTTCTTCATCTTTCTCATCCCACCCCTCGCACCATGGCTTCGAAGTTGTACTCGCTCTTACATCTCCAGGAGCTTTGTCGACGACATGACTACCAATCGGACAAGGTTTTGCAAATCTAACCGGATTCTTGAACTTTGGTGGAGAAGGCACTTAAGGCATAAATAACATCGGCTCATCATCGTTGGTTCTCACAATTAGTTCTTCACCGACCTTGTTGTCATTATCCCCACGTGTCTCCTCTTTTTCAACGTCTTGTGGCTCATCCAATTGTATATTTAGTTCGGGCACTTCATCAATCTCAAAATCCTCGTCACGACACCAATTGATTTGAGGATAGTTGTTCAAGGCTTTGAACATTTGATCTATCTTATTATGAAGATTCGAATTGACTTTTCTTGATTAATCCTTCTCTCCTCATTCGATGCTATGAACTTGGACAATAATTCCTCCAATCTCAAATTATCTGTCTTAGTTTTGGAATCCATGTATTGAGGACCATGAGTTGAAGTGGTGATGAGTTGTTCTATCTGGTGCTGAAAATTGTGGCTCGATATTTCATGGCTCATCCTCCTCTCCTCTTGGTTTGCTATGACCTTTGACAGTAATTCCTCCAACTTTGACTTTTCTTCTTATGGCAATGGAGGTTTACATGAAAATTCCAGTGCGTATGTTTGATTTGGAGCTTAGTATTGGTCTTCATAAGTATAGCTCCATGACGAATCCGGGTGATACCCCCAAACTTGATGATAATTAGCATATGTATAATCGTTGGGGTATTCACCACCGTGTTGTTTCTACTAAAACTAATGGTGCATTGATGACTCTGGATGATTACCAAAGCACAATAATTGCAAGTAATCGTTATCCTTCGATTACGTTGAAGAACATGATTAACGTCCAACCTCCTCGAAAGTGTCTCAAGTTGTCGCGATAATGCGAAAAAATACATTGAGTCCATCAATCTCCGCTCCACTTTGTTGAGTCATATTCGTGTATGACCATTGATACGCAAAGTCATCCATGGTACCTGAAAAGAGAGAAATATAGGAAGAGAATTAAAAATAAAAATAAATATTTTTAAATTAAGAATAATTTGATTGAAATTAATATTGGTAAAAAATATTAAACTAATTCCCCGGCAACGGCGCCAAAAACTTATTGGGTAAAATCTAATTGCGCACAACACGCAAGTATACGTGGTCAACAAGTAATAAAGTGAAAGTAGAGTATCGTTCCCACGAGGAATTGTTTAATAAAAATCACCAAGTACTAACCCGTAACCAACTCAATCTTATTTAAACGAATGAATTTCAAATTATATAAATTAAACTACTATTACATTCCACTAGTTAAATTAAGATTATGGAGATTTAAGATCACAACTTCACTTATTGCTTCATTTAAGTTAACACACTTCTCATCAATTATTCTCTATCCCGAATTGTTAATCAAGAACACTAAAGCAGATAAAACCATCTCTTGATGCATAATACTCATACTCACTTAGATCCACATATGATAGAATTAAGCAAGACACCCTAATTAACTAATCCACTATATCTCTATGTGAATTATAATTAAAAAGGATTTAAAGCACAAGTTCTCTATAAGATTACATATGGCGTAAAGGCACATCTCTATCCTAAACATGAATCATGAATTCCATCTATGCAAAAATCACAAACACATGCTATCATGATCAAATCTAAATCTATACTTCATCTCTCGAGTTCGTATATATTATCACAATAATTGTTAGCTAGGCAATTAAGCAATTAAATCCAAATCACAATAGACAATCCTCACAATAGAACATAATAATTGATAGCTAAGCATATTAAAATAAACTACACAATAAGATCCATTGTAATCTCAAACAAAGAATTAGTTCATTGAATTAAAACTAAGAATCCACACTTGAATAAACAATAAAAGATAAGAATAAGATTAAGGAAAAGAAGTGAATCTGTTGTCGGAAAATTCGTCCTCTGTCTCGCTCTTGATATTGATCTCCAATGGCTTCCAAGTGCTTTAATCTCCAAATCTCATAAGAACTAGTGTTTTCTCCTATTCTACTCTAATCTAATCTAATGGAATCCTCTCTCTCCCCTCTAATATATGTGATTCTCCCCCTTTTATAAGTCTCTTTATTTTTCTTTAAGTCCTCTTGGAAGTCCTTGAGTCAATCGGATCGAACCAATCCTTCTTGGACTCAAATTTGGACAAAAAATGAGTTTTCTGCGCGTACTCCCGCCCCAACGGGGGTCTAGACTTGTAAAGGGCCCACCCCGATGGGCTATGGTTCTGTTTTCCAGCTGGTATGCCCGCCCCGGCGGGCATTTTTTGAAGGGAAAGCCCGCCCTGGTGGGGGTCACTTTTTTGCTCTGATGTCCTTTGGTAAAACGGCCATAACATTTGATTCGGGAGGAGTTACGGGGTCTTCTACCTATCAAATTGAAGATATCAACAAGCTCTACAACTTTCATTCTTTAAGAATTGAGAAATTATGGCCGGAACAAGATCAAAATCGAGCTTGAAGTAGATACTGTGTAAATTGCAAGCATGAGAACTCTTAGTTTTGATCTTCGTTGATAAAAAGGCCATAACTCTCGCATCCGAACTCTGATTGGGATGTTTCAAGATGTTACAAAAAGCTAAGAAGAAGCTCTACAGTATAATCCAAGTTCCCAAGCAAATAACATGCATCCAACTTAGTTTTAAAAGACCTGCAATCTTCTATTCTTGTATTTGTTTGCATATTTTAGTCCAAAAGATGTCTGAATTGCTTTTCCATGCTTCTTTATGCCAATGTTATGTCTTAAGTTACAAAATAACATAAAATATATGAAAAGTAACTAAGAAACATAGGTTTAAGTAACTAATTCAAGTAATAGATACCGGATAAGTAGGTATAAAACCTACTTATCATTGCATGAGAACACATCCTAACCCTCTGCCTGAAGCATCATTGTAGATGACAAATCCCTCCAAACCAGATGGTATTTTCAGAACAGGTACTGAAATGAGTCTCCTTTTGAGTTCTTGAAAACTCTTGTCACATTCCTCGCTCCAACCAAATTTTGTATCTTTTCTAGTCAGCTAAGTTAATGGAGTAGCGATTTGAGAAAATCCTTCCATAAATCTCCGATAATAACCAGCTATGCCCATAAAGCTACGTACTTCAGTCACTGACTTAAGTTGCTCCCAGCTTTTAATTGCTTCGATCTTTGCCGGGTCAACAGGTATTCCTTAATTTGATATCACGTGCCCATGGAATGCTACTTCCTCAAGCCAGAACTCACATTTCTTCAACTTGACATATAGGTTGTTTTCACGAAGCTTTTGGAGAATCAGCCTCAAGTGTTGTTCATGATCTTCACGGCTTTTGGAGTATATGAGAATGTCCTCAATAAAGATAACTACAAAATGATCCAAATATTCCTTGAATACTCGGTTCATCATATCCATGAAGGTAGCAGAAACATTATTCAATCCAAAAGACATAACTAAGAATTCATAATGCCCGTACTAAGTTCTGAAAGTAGTCTTTGGGATGTCATCGATTTTAATCTTTGAAAAGATTTGGCGCCTTGCAACTGGTCAAACAGGTCATCAATGCATGGCAACGGGTACCTATTTTTGATGGTGACATGATTTAACTCTTGATAATCAATACAAAGTCACATACTCCCATCTTTCTTCTTCACGGATAAAATAGGAGCACCCCAAGGAGACTTACTAGGATGAATGAAATCGATGTCTAATAATTTCTGCAGTTGGGTCTTTAACTCATGAAGTTCAATAGGAGCCATTCGATATGGAGCTTTGGAAATGAGTTTTGTACCGGGTTCAAGGTCGATACAAAAATCAGTTTCACGCTCTGGGGGTCGACTAGGATGTTCTTCAGGGAATACGTCAGGAAATTTATTAACAATAGAAATATCATTCAAGACTGACGTATTTTTATTTAAATCTGTGACATAGGCTAAGAAAGCTTGACAACCGTTTTTCAATAAACGAATAGCTTTATGGCTTGATATAAAAGTAATTAACTTTAATGGTTCGGTTGCTTGAATTCACATAATAGGTTTGTTAGGAATATGAAAGCTAACAACCTTATAAAAATAATCAATTTTAGCATGATGAGTGGTTAACCAATCAATCCCTAAAATCACATCGAATGCAAGTATTTTCAAAGAGATAAGATCGACAGGTAACGCGCGGTTGCCGATTTGAATCAAACAAGACTTATAAACAGTGAATGTAATAAAGGTTTCCCCCAATGGAGTTTCAACAGATAAGTCAAAGTTTAATTTCTCCGGAGTCAAATTTAAACATTGAGCGCAAGTAGGAGAAATAAAAGAATGGGTAGAATAGGTATCAAATAACGTATAGACTTCATTAGAGTTTGTGATTAGCTTATCCGTGATGACTTCATTCGGGTTCCTCGCTTTTTGGGAGGTCACGATAAATGCTCTCCCTTGAACTACCAGTTTTGTCTTGTCTGGGACAACCTTTGGTGCCTCCATCCCAGCTGGACTTAACTTTTCTGCAAGAAAAAATTGGGCTAGGTTACCTTCTCTTCCACAATTGTAACATACTTTGGACTGATGCGTACAATTTTAACTGATGTGTCCCTCACCTCCGCATTTGTAACATACGATCGGTGGTCGATCTCTTTCCTTAACAATGGTTGCTAGTGCTGACGTATTCCATCATTATTGAACCTCCTCTTCTTGAAATTTCCACTGCTATTGTCTTGGCCATGATTACCACCGAACTGGTTACTATTTCTGGCTTGTTGATTTCCTCCACGTTTGTTGTCACTGCTTCGATGACTGCTACCACTGGTATTATCATTTTTTCGGCTGGTTTCTCTTGGTTGGGTTGACTCATTATTGCGCTCCAATAATTGAGCCCTATTTACAACATCTGAATACAAACAAAGTTTGTGAGAAATTAAGTATTGACGTATTTCGGGTTTCAAACCTTGCAGAAACATTCGCGTCATTCTCTCCTCATTATCAACCAAATGGGATGCAAACCGGGACAACTCGACAAACTTAGCCTTGTACTGCGACACGGTTATATTATTTTGCTCTAACTTGATGAACTCCACCTCTTTCAGGTGACGAATACTTTCGGGAAAGTAATTGTCGTTGAATAGTTCTTAGAACTTCTCCCAAGACATTTTGAGTGCGGCAGGCTGAGTACGTTTTACTGATTCCCACCAGTAATATGCCTCTCCTCTAAACATGAAGGTGGCAAAAGGAACCTTTTGCTCCTTAGAGCATCCCAAGACATTAAATATCTTGGTGATCTGCTTTATCCACGTCTCTGCCTTGAGTGGTTCTTGCTTTCCCTAAAACTCTGGTGGTCCCAGCTCCTTGAAATGCTTAGTGGTGACCATCCGAGAGTTTCTAGTATTTCCACCTATATTTTGAACATGAGTCTCTCTCACCTGATGTTGCATGAATTGCATAAAGCCTCTGGACATCCCATCATTCATCATTTGGTCGGTGTTGTTATTTACCTGAGGATTATTACCTTCCTGATGCACATTATATTGGTTATTGATCTGTGGTGACTCAACGGTCTCCTGTGCTCCATTTCTTGTCTCAACATTTTCAGATGTCATTTTTAAATACTTCCACAAAACACGGGTTAATTGACGTACCATATAATATCCCTATACTCTGATCGACCAATTAAATGCCAAATAAACTTCGGTAGGTTATATTAGCGAAGGAATTACCCGCTCTCCCCTCCTAGTTCTAGTCTCACATCTCAGCCAGGGATCATATCCTAAGCTCTGATACCAACTGTGACGCCCCCAAAATAGGTATACATTACCCATCTTGGGTTGCCAAATACATGGTACTGAATACAAATACAAACTTAATTATAAAACATAAGCTGCGAGTTTTTTTATGAATATTGTCTCATAGACAATATCCAAACTCAAATTCAATCCTCATTACATTTATTATCACACTAAATAGTGAGGACAACTAAAACAACCATCTCGGACCATCACTCCGTTCCCCGACTAGTCCCGGCTACGTTCTCATTTCCTGAAGAGAACAATGAAAGCAAAAGGGTGAGTTCGACTAGCCCAATAAGAAATATTATGACTAAGATAATGTAGAATAAATTATCGTTAGCCTTCAACATTGTTAAACTGATAAAATACAATAAACATCAAGTTTAACTGCAATGGAACAAGCAATCCATTAGAAGAGTCAAGTAGAGCATGATATCTACTATCTTCTATGATTTAAAAAGTTTATCATCAATTTTATCACTGAGACTCAGCTTAATAAATAAATCACATCATCGAATCATCCCTGCACTACGGGCCAAGGATATTCATTAGTATCACGTCCACGAATTATCCCTGCACTACGGGCCAAGGATATTCGTGTAATCATCGATGGTCATGATCATGCCAACAAATGTCCATCAATGCACTACGGGCCAATGAGAACTTTTATCATTTGTAATATTACAGGTCATGATTATCTTAAATTATCCTCGGTCATAATCATACCAATCAACTCATCCATCTATGCACTACTACGGGCGTAGATAACTTTCATCACAATATAAGCATGAGGATGATGACAATGATATAAGAGTTCAATTAAATGAAAGCAAAGGATAAATTTTAA
This sequence comes from Panax quinquefolius, assembly GCA_020205615.1. Lineage (NCBI taxonomy): Eukaryota > Viridiplantae > Streptophyta > Magnoliopsida > Apiales > Araliaceae > Panax > Panax quinquefolius. The sequence continues at coordinate 54,218,831 of CM035173.1, forward strand.
AGATTTATAATTTAATTTATCCAGAAATTAATAATGTCCAAATTGTCAACAATACTGCTTTGTGGAGTAAAATTCAAGAATATTATTCATGTATCAAAAATAATTTGGACATAAAAAAAATATATTTTTCAGGTGAATAGTACCCTGGTGAATAGTACCTCGTGAATAGTACTTTGTGAATAGTACCCCGACATGAAAAGTACCCCAAATCCCCGAGTGAGTAATACTAGAGTGAATAGTACTTAGGTGAATAGTAACCCGTGAATAGTAACCATGACATGAAAAGTATCCCAAATCCCTGAGTGAATAATACTAGAGTGAATAGTACCCGGGTGAATAGTAACCCTTAAATAGTAACCTATGAATAGTACCCCTGGAAAAATATTAATATTTAATAAGAAAGTTCATATCAATATTCCAATAAAATGATACTAGATGAAGTGCAAAACTCAAGGACATTCCACTAATTTTAGGGATTATAAAAGCAATGCTTACCATAGTAAGTTTAGATTTAAGAATATGAAAAGAAATAATATATGAAACTGCAAATAGATTTTAACCTGTCATGCGGTACGTAATCCGTGTAGAGAGGTTATTCCAACATATTAAAGGATGAATACGAAAAATAATATTCCTTATGAATACGACAGAAATAATACCCCCTACCTTAGTAGAAGACTGGATACTACAATAGTGAAGTAGCAGAATACTCTTCTTCTTGCTCTCTATAGTTTCTCTCTCTCTCTCTATAGTCTCTTGTGAATCTCTGTGAATTGGTGAGAATGAAAGAAGAATTAAGCTTCTATTTATAGGAGAATGGACTAAATAGTAACTGATTCACGAACGGTCCAGAATGATTTACTATTAGAACGGACGATCCATATTAATTACTATTAAAACCATAACTGACGGTCCAGATTGATTTTCTTTTAAAAACACCACGGACGATCCAGATTGATTTACTTTTAAAACCACCACTGATGGTCCAGATAGATTGACTTTAAAAACCACCATTAATGGTCCAGATTGATTTACTATTACAACCACCATCAATGGTCTTGATTAATTAACTATTAAAACCACCATAAATGGTCCAGATTGGTTAACTATTAAAATCACCATCGACGGTCCGTAAAATTAGTAAATCTTCCCATAGAATACTAAGTCAAACTTACAACAAACGCCTCATAACAAATACCTATATTTATATCAAAAATTGAATAAATATTTACCACAAATCATTTATCTTTAATAAACACATTTTTAATCTATTAACAATTATTCGTCATTAATATTATAACTCGCAATATTTAACAACCCAGATCATTCCAAGGAAAGAAGGGTTTTTCGATAAGGATTTCTCCTATCGGCACGCAATTAGGTGATCAAACCCTTTCCTCAATGAAACTTTATAAACATCGTCAATATTAAAAATAATAATATTCATAACTTTGTCATCTCAATTATTAATTTAATAATATAAAATATTATGCAGATGTTACTATGATAATAATTGAATCAAATAATGTGAGATATTATGAAGCAATTACTGTAGCAATAATTGAGTAAACTAAGTGGCTTCTTACGTAAGCATCAATACTGGTGCTATTACACAACCAACGCCAGACATTCAGTGTTTTTTTACAATTTAGTATTTCAATGAGTTAACGGTAAAACTTTTACCGTTATTTTTATAGAAAGTTATTTATGTCATTTTCTAACTCCGACAGTTATTCCATTATAGGATCCACCAATGATGGTGTCGTCGTACTAATATTCTCTGACAAAAAGAATATTCCCCGACCAAACGAATATTTTCCGACATAACGAATATTTTATATCAACTTGCTTACTTTGCAAAATTTTCAAATATCACCCTTAACTTTAACCTTTTATCAATTAAACCATTTATTAAATAAAATAACACTTATAAGAAAATTGGATACTTTCATTTCATATAATTCGGGGTTTTACATCTGCGGCTAGTCGTGGATGGGTTAATACCCTCGGCTGGCCTCTTTCCTCATTTTATTCAAGTTTTCTTACGCTTTCTCTGGTATTTCTGAGTTTCGTTCTCAGATCTACTCAATTGAGGCTTGATTTCGCGCATTCCATCACCGTACACTTGATCAGTGCACTAGAGGTAACGTATAACCACCTTTCTTTTGTGTTTTTTTCAATGTTTTACCGCGCTTTCTTCATTAAACGCAATGTATTGAAAATGTATGCATAGACAGCTTGATAAACATGTTTTAATGTAATGCATGCTTACGTATCATCATATGGACCGTTTGAATGTAAGAGTTATCATTTTTAGAAATTGTTAAAGATGTTCATTTTGACATGCGTTAGAAAATTATTTAAATTTCATATTTGATTGTTGGTGTGACGCCCCCAAAATAGGTATACATCACCCATCTTGCGTCGCCAAATACATGGTACTGAATACAAATACAAACTTAATTATACAAAATGAGCTGAGAGTTTTTACACGAATATTGGGTCATAGACAATATCCAAACTCAAATTCAATCCTCATTACATTTATTATCACACTAAATAGTGAGGACTACTAAAATAACCATCTCAGACCATCACTCCGTTCCCCGACTAGTCCCAGCTACGTTCTCATTTCCTGAAAAGAACAATGAAAGCAAAAGGGTGAGCTCGACTAGCCTAATAAGAAATATTATGACTAAGATAATGCAGAATAAATTATCGTTAGCCTTCAACATTATTAAACTGATAAAATACAATAGACATCAAGTTTAATCATGGCGGAATAAGACATCCATTAGAATAGTAAAAGTAGAACATGATATCTACTATCTTCTATGATTTAAAAAGTTTATCATCAATTTTATCACTTGAGACTCAACTTAATAAATAAATCACATCATTGAATCATCCCTACACTACGGGCCAAGGATATTCATTAGTATCTCGTCCACGAATTATCCTTGCACTACGATCACCGAGATATTCGTGTAATCATCGATGGTCATGATCATGCCAACAATTGTCCATCAATGCACTACGGGCCAATGAGGACTTTTATCATTTGTAACATTATAGGCCATAATTATACTTTGAATTGTCCCTCGGTCATAATCATACCAATCAACAGGTTCATCTACATACTACGGGCGAGAGACGACTTTCAACACAATATAAGCATGAGAATGATGACAATGATATAAGAATTCAATTAAATGAAAGCAAAGGATAAATTTTAAAGATTTATAATTTACTTTATCCAAATTTAATAATGTCCAAATTGTCAACATGATAATCTTTATGAAATAAAATTTAAGAATAATATTCATGTATCAAAAATAATTTGGACAGAAAAAAAATATTTTTTTTGGGTGAATAGTACTCGGGTGAATAGTACCCGTGAATAGTACTTCCGTAAATAGTACCCTGACATGAAAAGTAACCCGAATCCCTAAGTGAATAGTACTCGGGTGAATAGTAACCCCAACATAAAAAGTACCCTAGAATCCTAGAGAGTGAATAATACTAGAGTGAATAGTACCCAGGTGAATAGTAATATGTGAATAGTAACCTAGGAAAAATATTGATATTTAATAAGAAAGTTAGATCAATATTCCAATTAAATGATATTGGATGAAGCACAAAACTCAAGGATATTCCACTACTTTCATGGATTATAGAAACAATACTTACCATAGTAAGTTTAGATTTAAGAATATGAAAAGAAATAATATACTGAAACTATAAATAGATTTTCACCATCACGTGGTATGTAATCCGTAGACAAGTTATTCCAACATATTAAAGGATGAATATGAAAATAGTATTCCTTATGAATGCGAAAAGAAATAATACCCTTACCTTAATAGAAAATTTGGATACTACAATAGTTAAGTAGCAGCATACTCTTCTTCTTGCTCTCTATAGTTTCTCTCTCTATAGTGTCTCTTGTGAATCTCAGTGAATTAGTGAGACTGAAAAAAGAATTAAGCTACTATTTATAGGAGAATGGACTAAATAGTAACTGATTCACGACGGTCCATATTGATTACTATTAACACCACAACCGACGGTCCATATTAATTTACTTTTAAAACCACCACTGATGGTCCAGATAGATTGACTTTAAAAACCACCATTAATGGTCCAGATTGATTTACTATTACAACCACCATCAATGGTCTTGATTGATTAACTATTAAAACCACCATAAATGGTCCAGATTGGTTAACTATTAAAATCACCACCGACGGTCCGTAAAATTAGTAAATCTTCCCATAGAATACTAAGTCAAACTTACAACAAACGCCTCATAACAAATACCTATATTTATATCAAAAATTGAATAAATATTTACCACAAATCATTTATCTTTAATAAACACATTTTTAATCTATTAACAATTATTCGTCATTAATATTATAACTCGCAATATTTAACAACCAGATCATTCCAAGGAAAGAAGGGGTTTTTCGATAAGGATTTCTCCTATTGCACACGCAATTAGGTGATCAAACCCCTTTCCTCAACAGAACTTTATAAACATCGTCAATATTAAAAATAATAATATTCATAACTTTGTCATCTCAATTATTAATTTAATAATATAAAATATTATGCAGATGTTACTATGATAATAATTGAATCAAATAATGTGAGATATTATGCAGCAATTACTGTAGCAATAATTGAGTAAACTAAGTGGCTTCTTACGTAAGCATCAATACCGTGTGCTATTACACAACCACGCGTATTACTGTATTTTTACCACCGAGTATTTCAACAGTTAACGGTAAAACTTTTACCGTTATTTTTATAGAAAGTTATTTATGTCGTTTTCTAACTCCGACAGTTATTCCATTATAGGATCCACCAATGATGGTGTCGTCGTACTAATATTCTCTGACAAAAAGAATATTCCCCGACCAAACGAATATTTTCCGACATAACGAATATTTTATATCAACTTGCTTACTTTGCAAAATTTTCAAATATCACCCTTAACTTTAACCTTTTATCAATTAAACCATTTATTAAATAAAATAACACTTATAAGAAAATTGGATACTTTCATTTCATATAATTCGGGGTTTTACATCTGCGGCTAGTCGTGGATGGGTTAATACCCTCGGCTGGCCTCTTTCCTCATTTTATTCAAGTTTTCTTGCGCTTTCTCTGGTATTTCTGAGTTTCGTTCTCAGATCTACTCAATTGAGGCTTGATTTCGCGCATTCCATCACCGTACACTTGATCAGTGCACTAGAGGTAACGTATAACCACCTTTCTTTTGTGTTTTTTTCAATGTTTTACCGCGCTTTCTTCATTAAACGCAATGTATTGAAAATGTATGCATAGACAGCTTGATAAACATGTTTTAATGTAATGCATGCTTACGTATCATCATATGGACCGTTTGAATGTAAGAGTTATCATTTTTAGAAATTGTTAAAGATGTTCATTTTGACATGCGTTAGAAAATTATTTAAATTTCATATTTGATTGTTGGTGTGGCGCCCCAAAATAGGTATACATCACCCATCTTGCGTAAGCCAAAAATACATGGTAATTGAATACAAATACAAACTTAATTATACAAAATGAACTGAGAGTTTTTACACGAATATTGGGTCATAGACAATATCCAAACTCAAATTCAATCCTCATTACATTTATTATCACACTAAATAGTGAGGACTACTAAAATAACCATCTCAGACCATCACTCCGTTCCCCGACTAGTCCCAGCTACGTTCTCATTTCCTGAAAAGAACAATGAAAGCAAAAGGGTGAGCTCGACTAGCCTAATAAGAAATATTATGACTAAGATAATGCAGAATAAATTATCGTTAGCCTTCAACATTATTAAACTGATAAAATACAATAGACATCAAGTTTAACTGTAGCGGAATAAGACATCCATTAGAATAGTAAAGTAGAACATGATATCTACTATCTTCTATGATTTAAAAAGTTTATCATCAATTTTATCGCTGAGACTCAACTTAATAAATAAATCACATCATTGAATCATCCCTACACTACGGGCCAAGGATATTCATTAGTATCTCGTCCACGAATTATCCTTGCACTACAGACCAAGGATATTCGTGTAATCATCGATGGTCATGATCATGCCAACAATTGTCCATCAATGCACTACGGGCCAATGAGGACTTTTATCATTTGTAACATTATAGGCCATAATTATACTGAATTGTCCCTGGTCATAATCATACCAATCAACAGTTCATCTATGCACTTCACGACGTAGACGACTTTCAACACAATATAAGCATGAGAATGATGACAATGATATAAGAATTCAATTAAATGAAAGCAAAGGATAAATTTTAAAGATTTATAATTTACTTTATCCAGAATTTAATAATGTCCAAATTGTCAACATGATACTGCTTTATGAAATAAAATTTAAGAATAATATTCATGTATCAAAAATAATTTGGACAGAAAAAAAATATTTTTTTTGGGTGAATAGTACTCGGGTGAATAGTACCCCGTGAATAGTACTTCGTAAATAGTACCCTGACATGAAAAGTAACCCGAATCCCTAAGTGAATAGTACTCGGGTGAATAGTAACCCCAACATAAAAAGTACCCCGAATCCCCGAGTGAATAATACTAGAGTGAATAGTACCCAGGTGAATAGTAATATGTGAATAGTAACCTAGGAAAAATATTGATATTTAATAAGAAAGTTAGATCAATATTCCAATTAAATGATACTGGATGAAGCACAAAACTCAAGGATATTCCACTACTTTCATGGATTATAGAAACAATACTTACCATAGTAAGTTTAGATTTAAGAATATGAAAAGAAATAATATACGAAACTATAAATAGATTTTCACCTGTCACGTGGTATGTAATCCGCGTAGACAAGTTATTCCAACATATTAAAGGATGAATATGAAAAATAGTATTCCTTATGAATGCGAAAGAAATAATACCCCTTACCTTAATAGAAGGCTGGATACTACAATAGTTAAGTAGCAGAATACTCTTCTTCTTGCTCTCTATAGTTTCTCTCTCTATAGTGTCTCTTGTGAATCTCAGTGAATTAGTGAGACTGAAAAAAGAATTAAGCTACTATTTATAGGAGAATGGACTAAATAGTAACTGATTCACGACGGTCCATATTGATTACAATTAACACCACAACCGACGGTCCATATTAATTTACTTTTAAAAACACCACCGACGGTCCAGATTGATTTACTTTTAAAACCACCACTGATGGTCCAAATTGATTTACTTTTAAAATCACCATCAATGGTCCAGATTGATTAACTATTAAAACCACCATAAATGGTCCAGATTGGTTAACTATTAAAACCATCATCAACGGTCCATAAAATTAGTAAATCTTCCCATGAAATACTAAGTCAAACTTACAACAAACGCCTCATAACAAATCCTATATTTATATCAAAAATTGAATAAATATTTACCACAAATCATTTATCTTTAATAAACATATTTTTAATCTATTAACAATTATTCGTCATTAATATTATAACTTTCATAATATTTAACAACCAGATCATTCCAAGGAAAGAAGGGGTTTTTCGATAAGGATTTCTCCCTATTGGCACGCAATTAGGTGATCAAACCCCTTTCCTCAACAGAACTTTATAAACATCGTCAATATTAAAAATAATAATATTCATAACTTTGTCATCTCAATTATTAATTTAATAATATAAAATATTATGCAGATGTTACTATGATAATAATTGAATCAAATAATGTGAGATATTATGCAGCAATTACTGTAGCAATAATTGAGTAAACTAAGTGGCTTCTTACGTAAGCATCAATACCGTGTGCTATTACACAACCACCATGCGACATTCTTGTATTTTTACCACAAAGGTATTTCAACGCTTAACGGTAAAACTTTTACCGTTATTTTTATAGAAAAGTTATTTATGTCGTTTTCTAACTCAAGCAAATTATTCCATTATAGGATCCACCAATGATGGTGTCGTCCGTTACTAATATTCTCGACAAAAGAATATTCCCCGACCAAACGAATATTTTCCGACATAACGAATATTTTATATCAACTTGCTTACTTTGCAAAATTTTCAAATATCACCCTTAACTTTAACCTTTTATCAATTAAACCATTTATTAAATAAAATAACACTTATAAGAAAATTGGATACTTTCATTTCATATAATTCGGGGTTTTACATCTGCGGCTAGTCGTGGATGGGTTAATACCTCTACCGGCCTCTTTCCTCATTTTATTCAAGTTTTCTTGCGCTTTCTCCGGTATTTACGAGTTTCGTTCTCGGATCTACTCAATTGAGGCTTGATTTCGCGCATTCCATCACCGTACACTTGATCGATTACTAGAGGTAACGATATAACCACCTTTCTTTTGTGTTTTTTCAATGTTTTATCTGCGCTTTCTTCATTAAACGCAATGTATTGAAAATGTATGCATAGACAGCTTGATAAACATGTTTTAATGTAATGCATGCTTACGTATCATCATATGGACCGTTTGAATGTAAGAGTTATCATTTTTAGAAATTGTTAAAGATGTTCATTTTGACATGCGTTAGAAAATTATTTAAATTTCATATTTGATTGTTGGTGTGGCGCCCCAAAATAGGTATACATCACCCATCTTATACGCCAAATACATGGTACTGAATACAAATACAAACTTAATTATACAAAATGAGCTGAGAGTTTTTACACGAATATTGGGTCATAGACAATATCCAAACTCAAATTCAATCCTCATTACATTTATTATCACACTAAATAGTGAGGACTACTAAAATAACCATCTCAGACCATCACTCCGTTCCCCGACTAGTCCCAGCTACGTTCTCATTTCCTGAAGAGAACAATGAAAGCAAAAGGGTGAGCTCGACTAGCCTAATAAGAAATATTATGACTAAGATAATGCAGAATAAATTATCGTTAGCCTTCAACATTATTAAACTGATAAAATACAATAGACATCAAGTTTAACTGTAGCGGAATAAGACATCCATTAGAATAGTAAAGTAGAACATGATATCTACTATCTTCTATGATTTAAAAAGTTTATCATCAATTTTATCGCTGAGACTCAACTTAATAAATAAATCACATCATTGAATCATCCCTACACTACGGGCCAAGGATATTCATTAGTATCTCGTCCACGAATTATCCTTGCACTACAGACCAAGGATATTCGTGTAATCATCGATGGTCATGATCATGCCAACAATTGTCCATCAATGCACTACGGGCCAATGAGGACTTTTATCATTTGTAACATTATAGGCCATAATTATACTGAATTGTCCCTGGTCATAATCATACCAATCAACAGTTCATCTATGCACTACGGGCCAGAGACGACTTTCAACACAATATAAGCATGAGAATGATGACAATGATATAAGAATTCAATTAAATGAAAGCAAAGGATAAATTTTAAAGATTTATAATTTACTTTATCCAGAATTTAATAATGTCCAAATTGTCAACATGATACTGCTTTATGAAATAAAATTTAAGAATAATATTCATGTATCAAAAATAATTTGGACAGAAAAAAAATATTTTTTTTGGGTGAATAGTACTCGGGTGAATAGTACCCCGTGAATAGTACTTCGTAAATAGTACCCTGACATGAAAAGTAACCCGAATCCCTAAGTGAATAGTACTCGGGTGAATAGTAACCCCAACATAAAAAGTACCGAATCCCAGGAGTGAATAATACTAGAGTGAATAGTACCCGGTGAATAGTAATATGTGAATAGTAACCTAGGAAAATATTGATATTTAATAAGAAAGTTAGATCAATATTCCAATTAAATGATATCGGATGAAGCACAAAACTCAAGGATATTCCACTACTTTCATGGATTATAGAAACAATACTTACCATAGTAAGTTTAGATTTAAGAATATGAAAAGAAATAATATACTGAAAACTATAAATAGATTTTCACATCACGTGGTATGTAATCCGTGAGACAAGTTATTCCAACATATTAAAGGATGAATATGAAAAATAGTATTCCTTATGAATGCGAAAGAAATAATACCCCTTACCTTAATAGAAGGCTGGATACTACAATAGTTAAGTAGCAGAATACTCTTCTTCTTGCTCTCTATAGTTTCTCTCTCTATAGTGTCTCTTGTGAATCTCAGTGAATTAGTGAGACTGAAAAAAGAATTAAGCTACTATTTATAGGAGAATGGACTAAATAGTAACTGATTCACGACGGTCCATATTGATTACAATTAACACCACAACCGACGGTCCATATTAATTTACTTTTAAAAACACCACCGACGGTCCAGATTGATTTACTTTTAAAACCACCACTGATGGTCCAAATTGATTTACTTTTAAAATCACCATCAATGGTCCAGATTGATTAACTATTAAAACCACCATAAATGGTCCAGATTGGTTAACTATTAAAACCATCATCAACGGTCCATAAAATTAGTAAATCTTCCCATGAAATACTAAGTCAAACTTACAACAAACGCCTCATAACAAATCCCTATATTTATATCAAAAATTGAATAAATATTTACCACAAATCATTTATCTTTAATAAACATATTTTTAATCTATTAACAATTATTCGTCATTAATATTATAACTCGCAATATTTAACAACCAGATCATTCCAAGGAAAGAAGGGGTTTTTCGATAAGGATTTCTCCCTATTGGCACGCAATTAGGTGATCAAACCCCTTTCCTCAACAGAACTTTATAAACATCGTCAATATTAAAAATAATAATATTCATAACTTTGTCATCTCAATTATTAATTTAATAATATAAAATATTATGCAGATGTTACTATGATAATAATTGAATCAAATAATGTGAGATATTATAAAGTGAATTCTTAAAGCAATAATTGAGTAAACTAAGTGGCTTCTTACGTAAGCATCAATACCGTGTGCTATTACACAACCACGCCAGATTCGTTGTTTTTACCACCGAGTATTTCAACAGTTAACGGTAAAACTTTTACCGTTATTTTTATAGAAAGTTATTTATGTCGCTTTTCTAACTCGGCGCTTTATTCCATTATAGGATCCACCAATGATGGTGTCGTCGTTAATATATTCTCGACAAAAAGAATATTCCCAGGCCAAACGAATATTTTCCGACATAACGAATATTTTATATCAACTTGCTTACTTTGCAAAATTTTCAAATATCACCCTTAACTTTAACCTTTTATCAATTAAACCATTTATTAAATAAAATAACACTTATAAGAAAATTGGATACTTTCATTTCATATAATTCGGGGTTTTACATCTGCGGCTAGTCGTGGATGGGTTAATACCCTCTACCGGCCTCTTTCCTCATTTTATTCAAGTTTTCTTGCGCTTTCTCCGGTATTTACGAGTTTCGTTCTCGGATCTACTCAATTGAGGCTTGATTTCGCGCATTCCATCACCGTACACTTGATCAGTGCACTAGAGGTAACGTATAACCACCTTTCTTTTGTGTTTTTTTCAATGTTTTATCGCGCTTTCTTCATTAAACGCAATGTATTGAAAATGTATGCATAGACAGCTTGATAAACATGTTTTAATGTAATGCATGCTTACGTATCATCATATGGACCGTTTGAATGTAAGAGTTATCATTTTTAGAAATTGTTAAAGATGTTCATTTTGACATGCGTTAGAAAATTATTTAAATTTCATATTTGATTGTTGGTGTGGCGCCCCAAAATAGGTATACATCACCCATCTTAAGTCGCCAAATACATGGTAATTGAATACAAATACAAACTTAATTATACAAAATGAAATTCGAGAGTTTTTACACGAATATTGGGTCATGACAATATCCAAACTCAAATTCAATCCTCATTACATTTATTATCACACTAAATAGTGAGGACTACTAAAATAACCATCTCGCACCATCACTCCGCTCCCCGACTAGTCCCGACTCGTTCTCTCATTTCTCAAGAGAACAATGAAAGCAAAAGGGTGAGCTCGACTAGCCTAATAAGAAATATTATGACTAAGATAATGCAGAATAAATTATCGTTAGCCTTCAACATTATTAAACTGATAAAATACAATAGACATCAAGTTTAACTGTAGCGGAATAAGACATCCATTAGAATAGTAAAGTAGAACATGATATCTACTATCTTCTATGATTTAAAAAGTTTATCATCAATTTTATCGCTGAGACTCAACTTAATAAATAAATCACATCATTGAATCATCCCTACACTACGGGCCAAGGATATTCATTAGTATCTCGTCCACGAATTATCCTTGCACTACAGACCAAGGATATTCGTGTAATCATCGATGGTCATGATCATGCCAACAATTGTCCATCAATGCACTACGGGCCAATGAGGACTTTTATCATTTGTAACATTATAGGCCATAATTATACTGAATTGTCCCTGGTCATAATCATACCAATCAACAGTTCATCTATGCACTACGGGCCAGAGACGACTTTCAACACAATATAAGCATGAGAATGATGACAATGATATAAGAATTCAATTAAATGAAAGCAAAGGATAAATTTTAAAGATTTATAATTTACTTTATCCAGAATTTAATAATGTCCAAATTGTCAACATGATACTGCTTTATGAAATAAAATTTAAGAATAATATTCATGTATCAAAAATAATTTGGACAGAAAAAAAATATTTTTTGGGTGAATAGTACTTTCAGTGAATAGTACCCGTGAATAAGACTTAAGTAAATAGTACCCTGACATGAAAAGTAACCCGAATCCCTAAGTGAATAGTACTCGGGTGAATAGTAACCCCAACATAAAAAGTACCCCGAATCCCCGAGTGAATAATACTAGAGTGAATAGTACCCAGGTGAATAGTAATATGTAAATAGTAACCTAGGAAAAATATTGATATTTAATAAGAAAGTTAGATCAATATTCCAATTAAATGATACTGGATGAAGCACAAAACTCAAGGATATTCCACTACTTTCATGGATTATAGAAACAATACTTACCATAGTAAGTTTAGATTTAAGAATATGAAAAGAAATAATATACGAAACTATAAATAGATTTTCACCTGTCACGTGGTATGTAATCCGCGTAGACAAGTTATTCCAACATATTAAAGGATGAATATGAAAAATAGTATTCCTTATGAATGCGAAAGAAATAATACCCCTTACCTTAATAGAAGGCTGGATACTACAATAGTTAAGTAGCAGAATACTCTCCTTCTTGTTCTCTATAGTTTCTCTCTCTATAGTGTCTCTTGTGAATCTCAGTGAATTAGTGAGACTGAAAAAAGAATTAAGCTACTATTTATAGGAGAATGGACTAAATAGTAACCGATTCACGACGCGGTCCATATTGATTACTATTAACACCACAAACCGACGGTCCATATTAATTTACTTTTAAAAACACCAATGACGGTCCAGTTGATTTACTTTTAAAACCACCACTGATGGTCCAAATTGATTTACTTTTAAAATCACCATCAATGGTCCAGATTGATTAACTATTAAAACCACCATAAATGGTCCAGATTGGTTAACTATTAAAACCATCATCAACGGTCCATAAAATTAGTAAATCTTCCCATGAAATACTAAGTCAAACTTACAATAAACGCCTCATAACAAATCCCTATATTTATATCAAAAATTGAATAAATATTTACCACAAATCATTTATCTTTAATAAACATATTTTTAATCTATTAACAATTATTCATCATTAATATTATAACTCACAATATTTAACAACCAGATTATTCCCAGGAAAGATGGGGCTTTCTGATAAGGATTTCTCCCTATTGGCACGTAATTAGGTGACCAAACCCCTTTCCTCAACAAAACTTTCTAGACATCGTCAATATTGCAAATAATAATATGAATAACTTTGCCATCTTAATTATTAATTTAATAATATAAAATATTATGCAGATGTTACTGTGACAATAATTGAATCAAATAACGTGAGATACTATAAAGTAATTACTGTAGCAATAATTGAGTAAATTGAGTGGCTTCTTACGTAAGCATCAATATCGTGTGCTACTATGCAACCACTCGTATTACTGTATTTTTACCACTGGGTATTTCAACAGTTAACGGTAAAACTTTTGCCATTATTTTTATAAAAAGTTATTTCTGTCATTTTCTAACTCCGACAGTTATTCCGTTATGGGGTCCACCAATGATGGTGTCATCGTACGGATATTTCCTGACAAAAAGAATATTCCCCGGCCAAATGAATATTCCCCGACACAACGAATATCTTATATCAACTTGCTTACTTTGTAAAATTTTCAAATATCATCCTTAACCTTAACCTTTTATCAATTAAACCATTTATTAAATAGAATAATAATTATATGAAAATTGGATACTTTCATTTCATATAATTCGGGGTGTTACAGTTGGGTTGTGATTGTATGCATATAGACGAAAATTTAATGAATGCCTACGTGTATGTGGATAGTCCATCTTATATAAGGAACTTTGGAAAAAAAAATTCCCTGGTTAGATGACAAGATCCTATACGCATGCTTAGCTATGTTAAGATATATGCCGAAAAGATGTAAACACATATTAGGGCACATGTAGGACATGCATGATGCTATGATAATAAATTATATTCCTAGGAGCCTATTGTCTCTAGACTATCGCAATATGCAGATTTAAATAACACAAGTGTGGCAACCCAAAAATTTATAAGATTTATAAATAAAATCTTGAACGATTAAATTAAAGGTTAAACCTAGACTTGAAATAGAGGAATGATTAATTTTTTTAAAAATCTATACAACTTAAAAGAATATAGAAAAATTAAATATGAATGAAAGAAATGAGAAGATAGAGAATAAAAGTGAGAAAATATGGATTACAAAAATCTAAAACCCTAGAATAGATTTATGTGAATATATACTTAAAGTATATTAAGGATAAGGTATTAGGATACCTTTAAATTTATGTGAATTAAATGGTGAAAGAGATTATGTAATAATGTATGTGGAAATTTATTAAGGAATAAATTTCAAATGAAGAGATATTATAGAGTTAAAGGAATCATGTATATGTATAGATACATATAGACTTAAGAATGAGCTAATTATATTTTTTAGCCAAATAAGAGGAATGATTAATTAAAATTAATCATACAAGAATAAATAAGAAGCTTAAGTATAGAAACTTGTGAAGTGATATATAATATGTATATATGTTTGTTTATCTATTTTATAAAGAGAATTAAAAAGGAAAGTTACATAACCTAATATACACATTAGGTATGAAAATTAAATAACTTAAGGGTTATAGTAATTAAAGAATGCTTATATTTAATAATTATACTAGTAAACAAACCCTAAGAGATTTATTTTATATATCTTGACTAATTATTATTTTTCTTCTTAATTTAAGTAAGTCTAATTGGGTTATAGAAATTAAATGTGCAAGGTTATTTATTTAAATTTCAAGTGAGAGGGATGTGAATCTTAATTAAATAATTAAGGTAATATAAAATTTGTGTATTGAGCCCATGGTTATAAACATGGCCCAATCATTTAATTTATAAAGCCTAATAAATTAATCTAGTGACCCAAACTTAGCCCAATTTGGGAGGAACATGTTAGTCATTATACTAAGCAAATATGGGCAATAAAAATAAACTAAAATTGGTGGATAATGGAGCCATATTTTCGGCCACTAGCAGGGGAGAAGCTCATGTGATGTTATCCTTACTTTTAATCATTATCTCATGTGTTACTCCATCATTTAGCCACTTTAATTGTTAAGTGTGTAATTAAATTAAATAAATAAAGAAGAGTGCGAAAAGTGTTGGGCAATTGATAATACATACACAAATTGTATCTATACTATTTCACCAATACCAATTACCATTCCATTTTAACTATGTAAGAAATTACTTTACCTTTTACTTTCTCTCTCCACTAAAAGAAAATCAAGAGAAGCAAAATAGAAGAGGTAGAACGAGAGAGTGAAAACCGTGGGTATAAGGGAAAAAAGGAGAGAGATTGGATCTTCATTTTCCCAAAATCCATCTCCTACTTTAGAAAAGAAAGAAGGGTAGCCATTAAATCAATGTATAATCCCAAAGTTCTAATATATATTCTTTTGTATTCATTTCTTTTGATTATTTGATTAAATAAAGAGTTGATGTTTTTAAACTTCAAAACTTTAGATCTACATGTATTTGAGTGTTTCATGTATGGATCTTGAGTGTTTCATGTATGGATCAAATGAAGAAAATGTAAAACTTTGTTCTAAAGGGATAGAAAACCCTTTCTTTCTTCCACTTTGATCAGCTACCATTTAAGATCTACACATTCTTTTCACGATCCGTCAAAGAAGGGTGCTAGATATATGAGTTAGCTTTTAAACCCAAGTGGTATCACTCAAAAATGATGATTCTACAAGCCATGGTGGCTATTTTAGTCAAAATAGTCCAACTTGTGAAGAAAAGGAAAGGACAACTCCTAGCCATTTTCTTACAGGGCATTTTTGTCCTTTTTTTATGCTTTAAAATTCGGGAAAACTTTGGTATGTTAATATGATAAGTTATCAAGATCTGGTCCAAAGATGGGGATTTTTAGATGTGTAGAATGAAAGATATGGATTTTACAAGAAATGACTATTTTAAAAGTAAACTTGAATAACTCTTTGTGGTTAACTCCAAAAACTGTGAAATGTTTACTGGGAGTAGATGTTCATAACAGGAGTATGTCCTGAAAATTGCATGAGTTTTGAACAAAATCTCGATTTATGAAAAATGTTGCAAGATACGACTAATTTGAGCAATTTAAAAATAGTAAATAAAATCAGAAAATTCCAGAAAAAATATATGTTAATAAGGGGAATCATATTCTATTATTTCCCATAAAAGAAAATTTTTTAGATTGATTTGGTATTTTTCATGCAAATGATTGAGTTATGAATAAATTAGAATAATATGTTATGTGACGTCAAAAATGGCAAAAATGTGATTTTATGGCTTTGAAAACCTAAAAATGATATGTGCAGATTTATAGGGGGTATTTTGGTCATTTTGGAGGAGATGTTATATTTATGGCATTTTGTGATTATTAAATAATTGAATTAGTAAAGGGTAAATAATTAAAATAAATTATTTATTGGTTTAGTAAATGATTAATAATATTAGAAGAGGATTAAAATATTATTAAATAATTAATAATATTTGTAAATGATTAAAATTTTATTAAATTTTAAGAAGTGATTAAATATTATTAAGTGATTAATAATAGACAAAAGTTTTAAGATGGTGATTAAATGATAGTAATATTATTAAGAGATGATGATATTACTAGTGAGTTAAAGAATTATTCAATGTTTGATTATGTGGCTAAATGTTAGCTAATTTATTATTCAAGTAATAGTAGTGTGAAATAAAGTATATTATGCTAATTAGAAGATCGATCTTATTAATGATATGTCTTTCATAAGAGATTAAATTAGATTGTTTAGCGGTAATCTAAGCAATTGGCAAGTTTCCTAGCTCAAACTCAAGTTATTATGTTTCAAGCATGCTCGTGGTTTAATTATTGATATTTATTCCACATCTATGATTATTGATTCACATTTAGTGTAAGTTGGAAATGTTTAACCGGTATGAAAGACTAATCACCTTGATTACCAAAGTATTTGTTTATGGTCATTGTTGGCCACTCAGTATTATTGATTCAATCATTTATGAATTGAAATTTGATTCATGTTCTTTCACAATCATTTTATTTTTAAAATTTTGAAATATCTTTATTGTATTTAAAATATCTTTATCATGATATAAAATATACATTGTTTATCTCAAATATATCATGTATCTTTCCTTCAATCATATTATATCTTTATTATATTTAAACTTGCAGAGCAAAGTAGTTGCTCACCCTTTCTATATCATGATAACATTCCAGTTAAACCCGAGTGTTCAAAGAAGGATAAAGCCAAAGGCAAAGTTGGAGAATAGTTATATATGAACGTTTAGCTATTACAATTATCTTATGATTATATAAACATCTTGAGTTATTAAGGTATGTAATTAAGGTTGTAGACCTTGGGAAATGTTGTACAATTATTTGAGATAAACAATGTATATTTATATTGTAAGACCCCGAATTTTATGAAATAAATGTATTCCATTTTCTTATAATTATTATTTTATTTAGTAAATGGTTAAATTGATAAAATGATTAAAGTTAAGGGTGATATGTGAAAATTTTGCAAAGTAAAGAAGGTTGTTATAAAATATTTGTTTGGTGGAGAATATTCTTTTTATGCTGGAATATTAAATGCGGCGACACAAATCATTAGTGGACCCTACAAATGTAATTATCGTCTTGAGTTAGAAAATGACAAAATTATCTTTTTATAAAAATAACGGCGAAAGTTTTACCGTTAATTATTGAAATATCTGGTGATAAAAGTACAGTAATATGTGTGGTTGCATAGTAGCACACAATATTGATTATTGATGCTTACGTAAGAAGTCACTCAGTTATACTCAATTATTGTTACAGTAATTGCTGCATAGTATTTCACGTTATTGATTCAATTATTATCACAATATCATCTGCACAATATTTTATATTATTAAATCAATAATTGAGATAATAAAGTTATTCATATTATTATTTATATTATTGACGATGTCTAAAAAGTTCTGTCGAGGAAAGGGGTTTGGTCACCTAATTGCGCGCCAATAAGGAGAAATCATTATTGGAAAGCCCCCTCTTTCCTGGGAATGATCTGGTTGTCAATATTGTGAGTTATAATATTAATGATGAATAATTGTTGAAAGATTAAAAAAAAATTGTTGATTGAAGATAAAATAATTTGTAGTAAATATTTATTCAATCTTTGATATAAATAAGAAGTCTGTTATGAGACGTTAATTATAAATTTGGTTTATTCTATGTGGGCCCATATGTCATCATCTAAGAGTCACTTTTGCCAATAGTACTTGCCCTTACCAGACGTTGAACCACTTGTCGTTTCATATTACAGGCGTCGAACCACTTGTCGTTTCACATTACAAGCATCGAACCACTTGTCGTTTCACATTACAAGTGTAAAGCCCCCAAATCCAGGTACTTGAAACCCGAACTCGGTGCTTCACGATACCATTTCTATGAGCGGAATTATACTAATAATAATAACAATAATGTAAATAACAAACTTAATTTACATAATTATCAGAGTCTAGCTCCCAAGTACGTAACCTTTAATCATTCATTACATAGCATAATAGATAATATATATATCATTGTCTTAATAATATCAAATTATTACATAAACTACCACAAATCTTATTTGGTTAGCTTTCCTTTTCGTTTGTTTCTGCATGAGCCTTCTAGTTCTTCACACTTAGCTGAAAACATTTAAATTAAGCAAGGATGAGCATTTGAGTGCCTAAAGAAGTAATAGCAATTATATATATAAGTTTTGAAAATTTAAATATTTTCTTTATACTACCCTTCTACAACAAATCAATAGTTGTGAAGTAATCTGAACCGATAATAATAACTTAACAACCCTCTTTCAAATATTTGAAACTATGTATTGGCTATAAATAGGGTTAAGGTGACATACTATGAACATTATTTTTATTTTCGAAAAGGTTAAATGAACTTCATCTCAGAAAATGTCATAACTTACGAACGCGGAGGAGATCATTCGTTGTACCTGTCATGATCAATACTACATGCAAGAATGATATTATCGTTCACTCTAGCTGCCTTGGGCACATACAAATTTTCCCATGTTTGGGATGTTCATACTTGCCGGGGTTCCAAACCAAAGCAATTCAGTTGGATAATAGGTAGGTTTTATCTTGTTCAACAATAATCTATAATTCAACATATATATATATATACGGGTAATTAACAAAGGTGTATCAACATGTAATTAAATACAATGATTATCCAAGTGGGGACACTTGTATAACCAATTATAGAAATTAACGAACAAAAAATATATCTGAATTACCATATACTAACATGTTGATAATCAATGAGCGTATATAATATAGGGTTAATAATCTATATAGTAATAATATAATTCTGAGACATTCTTATTCATGTCCATTGCATAAAGAAAATACAAAGGTAGGATACTTGCCTGGTCTGCTGCTTATAAAATGCAACTTAGTTTTATCTTTTATATCACGACCTATCATTAATCAGATCATTTGTTCGATTAGAACAATATACTATAACACATAGTACTGCATTTCGTAGTCAGCATGAAACCTAATCACATTATTACACATGTTCAACAGTCATTGAATCACAAACAAACATTAATATCATCAAAATATCTAAGTCCAGATCAATTTCTGAAACATGTCGGTGTACCAACAGCTTTATCGGGTAATTATCGAGTCTAAGAATCTATTCCGAAGTTCAATATCAATAAGTATCAGTCATATTATTTTAAATGACTTAATAAACATTTATTATAATTTATCATGAATTTTCAAACATCGGAATCATTATCAAATGATTTAAATATTAAATAATTCTATTATCAGTAATATTTAATTAATATTAAAGTATAATATTACCCTTAAATGATTTTTAAAATATTTAAAATCATTTTTAAAATATATGAAATATTAATGTATTATTTATCCAAATATTAAAAGTCATTAATTATAACTTAAAATATTTTAATTCATTTATATCCTTTTAAATGATTTTTAAATTAATAAAACCATTTATTTAATATAATTATTAAATAAATTTAATATCATTAATATTAAATTAATATCATTAATATTAAATTATTAATGAAATTATCCTTTAAATATTAAAAGTTATATCTTATAACTTAAAATATCTTTAAATACTTTATTTTCATTTAAAATGATTTTTATAATAATAAAATCATTTTTAAACTAAATTATTTAATATAATTATTAAATAACTTTAATATCATTAATAATAATTAATTAATGAAATTTACCTTTAAATATTGAAAGTTATATTTTATAACTTAAAATATTTTTAAATACCTTAATATTATTTAAAATGATTTTTAATATAATAAATCATTTTTAATTAATTTATTTAATTCATTTATTAAATATCTAAATTATCATTAATATTAATTTATTAATGAATTTCGTCACAAAATATTAAAAGTCATTAAAAATAACTTAAAATATTTTCTTATACCATAATATAATTTTAAATGATTTTTCAAGTATTAAAATCATTTTAAATAATTTATTTAATATAAAATTAAATACCATTAATATTTCAAAATATTAAATATTTATGAAATATATTAAAACTAATTTTCGGTGTTGAAATAATTTTAATAATTTATTTTGTATTTTAATAATTAAAAATTAATTTTCTATAATTATTTAATAAAAATATATTTTTATAAATAATGCATCATAAAGACCACCTATAATACGCACAACGTAAAATATAATTTTATTCTTCATGTTCATCAAGAAAACCCAGAACTCATATGCAGCTATCATGGTTACTACTTTGACCAACTATTATTCTTAATCTGTGATGATTCTAGGCATTCTTGAGGTTAGATCTTAAAGTAATAGTGCATGACTACAACATTCAACAACAAACATAGTCATATCATGCATAACCAAAGAGATCTAGGTACCCAAAGTAGCTGTCAGAGGCTGTTCCTCATTTCTAGGTTACCCAGAAATGAAGAACAGTTTGAGCATGCACCTCTGGGCTCCCACTACATGCTGATCGTGCAATGTTTTTGTGATATATAAGCTTCAGTGTGTAGCCAACATGTAGAACAACAGATCTATTACAAAACATTAACAAAAGAACAACAAAATAATGAGATCTTGTCCGGTCAAACCATGTCAGAAGCCACGCTTATGAACTTTCTGGGTTACCCAAAAAGCTCATCCGTGGACTTTCTGCTTGGTTTGACCATCCCCCAATTTCAGTATGTTTATGATAAAAGTGATCTAAGAGCATTAACATGTAGTATAACTACCATACAATAACCATATCACAACAACAAACACAAATCAACAACAGTTTACAAGATCAGAGGCGTCAAAAGTCTTGTCAGACCATTTCTGGGCAAGATTTGGGTTACCCAGATTTTGTCCAGTCATGGTCGGTCAACGACCTTTAACTAACACTATCTTGCAATATGTTCATGCTATGACCTTGATTCGAGATCCAGAGTAAAGATCGTATAACACACTTCAATATCCAACACTTAAAACACCAAAGCAATGAATATACTGAGATCTAGAAGGTCTGACATTCGGTTGTCAGACCACAATAGAAAATTTTTCTGATTTTGAAAAATGCTAGATCTGAGCCTATAGATATTATGGATCCAACATCTATCAACCCAAATCATCGTTATACACTACTAACAACATGTTTAACACATAAAAACTAACATCTAACATAGCAACTAAGATCAGATTTTCAAGTTAGTTTTATACCTTCTATGAACAAGTTTTGATTCTAGGCCACTGATATGTGACTGATCTTAGCAAAGGATTTCGTGGGTTTTGAGTTGAGAGAGATAGGTTGAGGGTTTGTATAAAACTGAGCATAAATGTTCAATTTTTCTCTCTCTCAATCTATTTATAGAAGTCCAAGATACTTGTATGGTTGATATAGAGGCTTAGTGCTAGCAATTATAGAGCACATGTGGTTAGGGGTGTTCACTGGTAAAAGACTAGACCGAATCGGTCCAAATCGAACCGGACCGAATACTGAAAGTCCCCAAAATAGAGAACCGATAATGGTACCGGTTGAGCCGGTATACCGAATCGATTAGCCGGTTCGGTACCAGTTTTTACCTTACTAGAATCGACCCATTTTAAACAAAACTCAGCCCAATTTTTAACAAAAACCGGCCCAATAAAGAGCAGCCCAAATTTGTTTTTGAGCCAAAATTCGGCTAAAGGTCAAGTAGCCCATGACTTGTACCAAGCCCAATATAAAAAAAATAAAAGACTTGGAAGTCTTTTTATAAGAAAAACTTTCTTAGACTTTTACAAAACAACCAATGTGGGACTTGGCTATTAAGGTCTCAAGAAAAACTTCACTTGATAGTCTTTTAAGAAGGAAAACTTCCTTAGACTTTTATAAAATAACCCATGTGGGACTTTTCTATTAAAATCACAATTGTAGTCTTTTTAGAAGGCAAACTTCCTTAGACTTTAATAAAATAATCAATTTGGGACTTGACTATTAAGATTTCACTTTCCTTATACTATTATAAGTGAACCAATGTGGGACTTTTATAAGTCTTCCTTGGACTAGACTTTTATAAAATAATCAATGTGGGACTTGACTATTAAGATTTCACTTTCCTTAGACTATTATAAGTGAACCAATGTGGGACTTTTATAAGTCTTCCTTGGACTTTTACAAGTATGTGGCACTTGACTATTAAGATTTTCCAAAGTATGTGGGACTTGGACTTTTATAAGTGAACCAATGTTGAAATTGCTATTAAGGAAAACTTATGAACCAATATTTATAAGTAAAACTTCATTAGACTTTTATAAGTGAACCAATATGGGACTTGACTATTAATGTTTCACTTTGAAGTCCTTTTATAAGAAAAACTTACTTAAACTTTTATAAGTGAACCAATGTGGGACTTAGATATTAAGGATTCACTTAGAAGTCTTTTTATAAGGAAAACTTCCTTAGACTTTTAGAAGTGAACCAATGTGGGACTTGACCTTCACTTGGTTCTCTTGTCTTACCAACATGGCATCCCACATTGTCTAATTTGTGTTCTATTGTCTTACCTCTATTTTATAAATAGGGGAGACCACCAATTCAAACTTCATCAAGTCCTAAATACTCTTTTTTGTGTTATTTAAGCCAATTCTACAAGGCAAGTTAAAAAAATGTTTAAAAAAGAATTTGGATTCGGTACAATTGTTTCGGTCCGATATATACCGGACCTATGAAATAGGTAATGCTAAAGCCGTGACAAAACCGGTTTATCTTACTAATCTGATTACGAACTAGTTTTTTGATGCCGAATTGTCGATTCAGACCGGTCCGGTTCACCTTAAAAACCGAAAATACCAATTTCGGTGAACACCCCTACATGGGGTTGTTAGATTTGGTGAACAACTTCTCCTAAGGTCCTATATGTTAGCTTCTTTAATGCACAAAAGGGCAATTTAGTCTTTTGGCTTGGGAATTTAATGGCATAAATATAACTCGGCAAACCCTTAGGGTTTAACCCTAAGGTTTTGCTTCACATAGTATTTGTAGGATTTCCAATTAGGGTTTGTATAAAATAAAAATTTTAGTTTCTAAAATTTATAATTAGGGTTTCCTTAATTAGATTAGGGTTCTAATTATACATGAACATTAGGGTATTATATATTAATTTTAATTAACCTTGCTAATTTAGCAATTAGGGCTTATAATTTTGGTAATAAGGGTTCCAAATCACAATTAGGGTTTATAATTCAAACATTAGGGTTTCTAGAAATTAATATATCCAAATGTTAATTAGGGTTAACCTAATTAATCATAAAATCATATATACATAGTTATATAATAGTCTTAAACTCACAATTGAGTTTCAATTTAGGGTTTTCCACAGTAAAACTACAGTTTGGCATAATACATCATAATTGACCAACCATTATTGGTCTACATATACGGTACATATTTACAGCACTAAAATAAAATAATATTATAATAAATGTCATTAATCACATAACATAATTACTAAATAGATTTTTAAAGTCTCATTTGACTTCAAAACTAGAGTTTATCAGTAACATTAAAATTGTTCCACATATTAACATTACACACATACAAGACACATTCATATAACAATCGACAAATAATAATATAATGTTATTATTCTCATTCCTTGCTCCAAAACCAGAATTAGGGTTTGGATTCCATATCTGATTTTCTTGCATATACATACCATTACTAATCAAGTTAAATAATTAACTTAATTATTACTCAAATAAATTTATATAATAAAATAATTATTATAATAATTCTATAATCATATCATATATTATTTAAATAATATAATAATTATATTTTCATGGAAAATAATTAATAAAATATATTTTACTATAAAATTAATTATTATAAGAATATAATTTATAATTATCAAAAATTCTAAAATAAAATCATTTGTAAATATTCATGTAATAAATATATTTTATATTCATCACATAAATGCATACACATTATCTTGGCACATATTCCCTATATTTATTTTAATAAATAAAAAAAATTAAAAAAAAAATTATACGCAAAATTTCTGATTTATTTGTATAGAAAATATCGGGTTGTTACAACAGGTGTCGAACCACTTGTTGTTTCACATTACAGGCGTCAAACCAATTTTCTTTTCACATCACTAGTCGTCAAGCCACTTGCATCTTCCCATTGCAAGGGCTAAGCTAGAAATCTTCAATAAATAGAAGCTTATTTCTTCTTTCATTCTCACCAATTCACTACGACTCACAAAAGAATTCTATAGAGAGAGAATCAGATAGAAAGAAGAAGAATATTCTTTTACTACACTGTTGCATTATCCAATCTCCTACTAAGGTAAGAGGTATTATTTCGTTCGTATTCATAAAGAGAGTTATTTCTTTCAATACTCGTAAGGGTTGTTATTCCATTCTTTATTATTACATTGGAATAACTTCTGTCTCACGCTCACCGCATGCATGGTGAAATCCTTTTGTTATTCCATTCTTTATTATTCTGTGGGAATAACCTGTTTACGCGGACTACCGCATGCCTGGTGAATAACCTTTCGTATTAATTTATTATTAAATTATAGAAATGATCTGTCTACGCGGACTACCGCATGACAGTTGAAAATCCATTTGTAGTTTCGTATATTGTACATTTCAGATTCCTAACTCTAAACTTACTATGGTAAGTATTGCTTCTATAATTCTTGAAATGATCATAAATTCTTTGATATTTGCTCTTCATCCAATATCTTTTCATGAAAATATTATTTTGAGCATTCTTGATAAGTTTTAACCTTTTCACGCCGGAGTACTATTCATAGGGTACTATTCTCGAAGTACTATTCACGGTGTACTATTCAACTGGGGTACTATTCATGATAAAAATTGATTTCTTTTATGTCCAAATCATTTTTGATACAATATTATTCTTGAATTTAACTCCACAAAACAGTATCATGTTGATAATTTGGACATTATTAAACTCTAAATAAATTTAAAGTCTTTAATAATTATCTTTGATTTCGTTTGATTAATGATTATATCATTGTCATCATCCTCATGCTTATATTGTGATGAAAGTCATCTTGACAAGGGTGCCTGATTATTTGTTGATTTAAGATGATTATGACCGAGGATTATTCTATATAATCATGGTACCGTAATATTACAAATGATGTGGTAAAAGTCATAATTGGCCCGTAGTGCATTGATGGACAGTGGTTGGCATGATCATGACCATTGGTGAAAACATCGAATATCCTTGGCCGTGAGTAGTGCATGGATAATTAATGGTCGTGATATCTTAAGAATATCCTTAGCCCATAGTGCATGTATAATTCGGTGATGTGGGTTATTTATTAAAAGTCGAGTCTCGTGATAAAATTGATAATAAACTTTTAATTCATAGAAGATCGTAGATATCATGCTCTACTTAACTCTTCTAAAAATACGATTGCATGTCTTTTTTGGCACATGTAGTGCAAAGATGATCATTAATGAATATCTTCGATCTATATAGTGCAAAGATGAATTTATTAGTATGATTATGAACAGAACTGTGATTTGGTATAACCATGATCTTTGATGTTTTAGGTAAAGACAGGTGATGAAAATTATCTTCGTCCTGGGTGTGAAGAGGAATTTAGAATCACAATTATGATAATGAATAATTGGGGACAAGAACTATTGATTGATGTTATAAGGATAAAACATGGTTAGTGGACTTTTAACATGGAGAAGATAATAGACTTTATGATCTATTTGACTCTTCTAATGGATTGCTCGTTCCACTGCTATTATGGTTGAAAAGTTTAATCATCTACCATATATTCTAAATCTCTGATTTATTTCTGACGAAGGCTATTGATAATTTAATTATCTTTAGTCATGATATCCTTTACTGGGCTAGTTATGCTCACCCTTTTGCTTCACAATTCCTTTCAGGTAATAAAAGTGTAGTTGGGTCGAGCGGGGGTAACAGGGGAATAAAACGATGGCCTATAGCTGTTGAGGTTTCCCCTAAAATAGTATGGAAATAATTTTGTTGAGAATTATAGATAATTGCGTCGTATTTTATTCGTCATTTTAACCGTTGATTTTGGTGAACCGAATAGGGTGAGGTGAACCCAACTTTGGAAGGGCGTTTTGCCACTGTCATACAAGATCTCTAATGACAGGCGACCTCATGTTATCATAAGACAAGGTTGTGCACATGCACTTGCTGATTATATATATGAGCACTACCTATATAATCTTGGAGGTTGGTTGAAATATAATTCTCACTTGGAGACAATGGAGATAATTATATGTCAAGAGAAGACTCGCCATTGGAAAGAACATGATAGTAATCTTCTCGTTTTTCTTTGGGGTCTATTGGGTCAACCAAGGATAATTCACGAGTCATATGATATCTATCATAACTTAGATGCATGGCCTCCCATGTACGAAGGTTTTCTTGAGCATTTTCCAAAGATTTTAATTTCTAAAACAGTTATTGACTGCACTTTTATGTAAAGTACCATTGTAAGGTGTTGTGGTCGAGGCACCATGAGAGTTACATATATTTGTATTAAAAATCATAGCTTATGTGTTGTTGTACTCTGCACGACAGTCCAACAGTTGTATAAATAAAGTTTATATTTAATTTCTATAGTGTGATATCTGGTGACTCAGAATGGGTCATGTGGACCTATTTTGGGGGTGTCATATATATATTCCGCGTAAGTTTATAGAATGTGTAAGAAGATGATGTAACGTGATGCACCAGATTCGAGGTTCAAGGAACTCAGTATGTTGAATTGGAATTTAGTATGCTTAAAAAGGGAATACAATTTGCTGTATTAGAATACAGTTTGTTGAATTGGTATACAGTTTGCTGTATTAGTATAATAATTTGCTGTTTAGATATTTCAGTTTGTTGTGTTGGAAAACATCAAGCTGTTTGGATAATCCAGATTCTTTGGATTGATGCATTTGGATAATCCAATTCTTTGGATTGGTGTGTTTGGATAATCCAGTTTGATGGATTGGTATTCGGTTTACCAGATTATAAAGAATAACTTATAAAATATGAAGTGTTAAATCATAATGTATATGGTAAAGAGTTTTTATAGAGCAATGTAAAGATTGCGGTTTTGGGAATAGATAAATGTTTAAGGTTTTAAATAATCAAGTTTATCAATAAATTATTGATAAACATATGAAATGATCTGGATGAAGTTGTAAATTATGAAAAGTGATAATAAATAGATGATGTCTACAAGATGAAAATGTAAATTAAATCATAATATAATATGATTAAAGTGAAGAGTAAAGTTGATCGTAATTAAAAATGTGCATAAAATAAGATTACGACGTGATCAGATTAAATTGTTGAATAACATATGATATGTTAAATAATAAAGAAGATATATCATGACGCTATAAAGATAATTTACTATGAAATTGTACAATGTAAACTCATGAAAGACTAATGAATGCTAAGATACGGATTAAAGAAAATTCGTAGTAAGCAAGGAGCAAGATAAGATTAGAATTATGTGGGGTTTCAATTAAGGACTCATGTTAATAGCTAAGTTGTATAATTCCTTGTATGGGCGGAGAATTTGTGCTTGGTTTGAGAACTACTTACCTCCCTATATTGATATAGTGGTTGAGTTGAATAATTCCATGTATGGGCAAGGGATTTGTCCTTGGTTTAACAATCGCTTAACTTTCTATATTGATTGGTGGTTAAGTTGATCAATTCATTATATGAGCAGGAGATTGTGTTTGGTTCGACAACCACTTAGCTTTTTATATTGATAATCATAAGAATCAGGTTTCGTGTTATTCACTATATGTATGGTGAGAAGGTGATTCTTTTCTCATGTGTATAACGGATAGGTAGAGAATATAAGTGTTAAGTGTGAGTTCTTAAAACTCATACTTATGGTTAGTTTGTGACTCACAATTGTGTGGTATGTTTTTGAACCCCTAAGAGTAATGACAGTCCCTGATCTATTCTTGGACAATGTCGACCCTAGGAAAATTCTAATTCCTAAAGTTTGGTTCTCTACCCTTTATGTTTTCTATTTGTGATTTGTTTGATCTGAAGGGTGAGATTCTCAGGAAAAGACCGACATATAATGTAGATGATTTGAAAAGATTGATTTTAATTTGTCCGAATTAGATAGAGCTTCCAGTTGGTAAGATTTAAAATGGTTGTACCAACTCAACTGAATTTTGAAAGGTTTTGCAATATGGCCAATTATTGGACTCTATTTAATTGGTCTGAAACCCGAGATTCATGGAGTTTGGGGGCTTGCTTAAGCGGGGGGAAGGTGTTAGGCACCTCATGACTTCCGTGAAACACGGTTATCGCGCTTTTTGTTCTCTAGTTTGTGTGTATGTGTATATGTGTATTGTAGTTAATTGCACCTAAGTGCATTATTTGGAAGTAGTTCTATGCCTCTTTTGCACCTATATACAAAGGGTTTGACTTGTATAAAAGTTCAATTTTAATACAAGGCATATAAAATGATGTTTTGAAAACAGGTTTTCAAACCCTTATGCTTGCATAGGTATTGAGGCCTTTGATACTTCCCTTTTATTCCATATTCAACTTATTTTGATTTTATTCTCGAGATGCGAAGCATCTTCGACAAAATAATATATATATATATATATAAGTGTCGGGCTCCTTATGGATATGAAAGCCATCAAAGTATGCCCGAGCACCACACATAGGATTTTCACTATTACGGGGACCTTACATCCGGATAACCGTTTTAGGGTCCTAGATTTACAAGTACAAAATTTGCAAGCTAGTTGTACAACTGAAAAGGGAACAAGATCTAGATCCGTCAGCTGGATCTTAGATCACGTGGCTCCTAGGCTCACATAACATCACATGAATAACCTGCATAACCAATATAATTTGAATAAAATGAGATATATTTACTCCGAACATCACAAAACAAAAGATTCATCGCTTAAATCCTTGTATGCACAGAGCAAGCTCCACGCTCCTCTGACACGAGATCTAGGGTCCCGTGATTGCTAAATATTTACAAACTAGAAATAAAACTAGATATGCCTAGATTTATTTAATTAAAGCTTAAACCTTCTAGCTCAATATTTAATTAAAGCTTAAACCTTCTAGCTCAACAGTTCTAGTTTCACAACTTCTGAACCAGTTAAAAGCTAGATAGGCCTAGATTTATATAAATTTAGTCAACAAACTTTAAATCTTATAGATTTATATCCAATGAACATTTACAAACGATATTTAATCAAAAGGATTAACTATATATATATATATGTATATATATATATACTTATATATAATAAAGCAATAAAAAACCACAAATCTACGATCCAGGCACAACTAATCGAACTCCCGCATTTTGTTAACATACGGTCCTTTTTTTTAGAACAACTAAAAAAAATTATTATGGAACTGGAATTTTTACATAATACAGTGTTTTGGGCGTGATTTGGATACCTATACCAAAAATGTATATGCATGCCGGCAGATCGTATATACATTTTTGGTATAGGTATCCAAATCAAGCTTCAAAACATCAGACATGTAAAAATTCCAGTTCCATAATATATTTTTTTTTAGTTATTCTAAAAAAAGCAAAATAAAAATAAAAACATTCGGACCACATTCCCGGACTGGATCCATTTTCTATATATATATATATATATATATATATATATATATATATATATATATATATATATATATAAGCAAGAAAAAGCAACAGATCTGGAGATATCTTACAGTTTTGCACGAGATGAGCTATCGAAAGGCTTTAAGCGCCTCAAAACTCATTTTCCACCGATTAAAACTTGATATGTTGTAGTATATATGTATATAAGTGTTTACAAAGAATATTTACAGGATTTGAAATAAGATTTGAGCTATTTTACACTCTAAACTCGCGAATTTTTCTCGATTGGACCCTTTCTTTCTTTCTTTCTTTCTTTCTTTCTCTCTCTCTCCAGATCTGCTAAAATGACCTGATGGGGGGGATATATATATAAACCAAGCTTGAGGGGTAGGCTCATGGGCTTCAAGTAAGTATACCATGGAAATTTCCTAGGGGCCCCACCGTCTGGAAGGACGTGCAATTTGATCGATGCGCAGTCTGCTAAAATATCCATAATAACTTACAATCTAGGAATCCTATGAAGATGTGTCATACTATTCTGAAAAGCTCTTTTCGAGAGCTACACAATGACATAGGGTTTGCCCTTTTCTGAATCTGGGAGGATGAGTCCATGATCAAACTTTCATCTTTGGGTCTTCGCATGTAGTCAGTTGAGTTGTTTTACGTAGTTTGCACTTTCATCTTTCATCTTTGTAACCTTATTTGTAGCTATTTTGTGGTTTTTGAAGTTATTTAGTCAAAATGAACTTTTTACCCTCTCAGGGTTGTACCTGGGGTTGAAGTGGCTTTTGGTTGTCCCTCGGGGCTCTCTCTAGGTTTTAACTGTTGTTGATTCTGTCTTTCCTTGGGGTTATCTCCAAGGTTGATTTGATGTCCCACGGTGCTGTCTTAGGGGTTTGATTTGATGTTGTAGTCCTCCAGGGTTATCTCTGGAGTGTGAAAAGGACTTTTTTACCCTTTTGCATAGTTAGTAACAAAAAAATGAAATTTTGAG
This sequence comes from Panax quinquefolius, assembly GCA_020205615.1. Classification (NCBI taxonomy): domain Eukaryota; kingdom Viridiplantae; phylum Streptophyta; class Magnoliopsida; order Apiales; family Araliaceae; genus Panax; species Panax quinquefolius. The sequence goes on from CM035173.1 coordinate 54,250,767, forward strand.
TGTCTACGGATGCCCCTCTTTATCATGTTTATGCAATAAAATGGAATGAACATGATAAAGATTAATAGACACTTGAAATATGACAAGGTCTATTTAATGATGTAAATCGCAATGCAATGAATGTTCTGATGAATGTTAAAATGCTTTCGCAAATCACACTTTGTAAATCCTAGATCGCATTTCGCACTTCGTACTTTGCATTTGGCCAATTGCACTTCGCACTTCGCATATCACAGATTGCACTTCGCACATCGCAAATCACTTTACCATTACCGGTTATTGCTGATGCCTATCCTGGTGTTTACTATAACGTCCCCAAAATTCATACAATTTAATTCTCGACTTCAGTCGTTAACAATACATTTAACCTCTAATTTTACATCATTAAACGATAATACAACCATTGAAATTTGCGGAATAATTAAAATTTTCTATTACAAACTATTCTCGTTCCCAAAACTTTCAACCTTTACATCTAATTCTCAGAATCATTTTAATATTATAAGAGTTTACATCGTAAAACGACATTACAATTCAACATTAAGACATTATTCGGAACCTTAAACATGGTTCAAATAATAATAACACAGCCAAAGTGTATAAATCTTCAAGTATCACATCTGATTCATGTCTTTCAAGTAACACATAATTTTACCTTGAATCTTTAACCTGCAAAAGTGGTTATTTGCAAGGTTGAGCTCGACAGCCCAGCAAAATCTAACAGTTTTCATGCATCACGTAACACATAATAGCATGCTTATCATACATCTCATAAACTTTGAACTAACATAACATATATGCTGCAGTTCATATAACAAGTATAAAGATTGAGTTTCTTACTCAATCAACATGCTTTAATCAATCAACGTAGTCATAAATTGACTTTAACATTTCATACTTTCAACATATATATAACACATCATGCTCTTTGCAATAAAGATTTAAAACAGTTAATCATCAAGTTCACATAGCAAATAGGAACTAAAAGACTTGTCTGATTCGTAGTTTATGAACTACGACTTAACTGCTTAATGATTATTCGCACTTCGTGTATTCCTACACAGTTATATAATCATGGATTCACATCCATTAGTCATATATTTCATAAATTCTTAATATAATAGTAACGTTACATTATTTCCTGACTAGGTTTGTAAAACCTACCTTTTAATTTCTCATCATACTCTTAAAATAACTAGGCATGTATAGGTATACCTTAACCACTCATACTTGACATCAACATTCATATACATCATTCACACACTTGACTCGCTATGTGTTCGACAAATATTTAAAGTTCATAGATACGTGATCTACATCATTCTTACATTTTACAAACTTTAATAAAATTTAACAACTCTATGTTTTATATAACCATTACATGATCTCATGCTTAAACATCATCTATGTCAAGTATTATAGCTTTAGACATTCATTACACATGCTTTAAGGTTTAGATCAAAGTTAAAATAATCAGGCATTAGTGCTCAGGTGCGATTCATACTGGTTAGGCTTAGGGATGGCGCAAACATACTGTCCCCTAGCTAGACTAGGGTTGAGCTTGCAGTTCCTGTTTCTGTCCAACTCTAACACACCTATTCACTTATACTTTAACATACATACATGTTAGTGGTTCTTACATATGCATATGACCATTCTTGAGTTCATTTTTACAAGTTTTAGTTCATTACTTTCCAACATTACACCCACTTCTAGCTAAACATGTTATTTTAGTACAAGTCTTACACTACTATATATGTTTCAGAAATTCCAAGTGTTAACTTTACAACCTTTATCTACCATTCATTGTGTACACTAAGTTCTAACATATCACATTCGTAACTTACTAATCATTTTTACAACTTTGAAATTACTAACCGCATATCATGATCCTACTTTAACCTCGTCGTTACATATTTGACACATTAACATAACTTTAGACCAAGTTATAGTGGAGGTCCATAGTCTGCAGGAGTAGCAGACTTCATTGTCTCGCACAGTAGTATATATGCAATTTGCCGCTATACTTAAGCACAGGGATCGTGGCAGAATGCCATTTATTTCTTTATTTAGACTAGCATAGCAAATTACTTATGCAATGTATGACGAAACAGAGACGCAGTGTAACAGTGTTCCGTTTTTAGCCCAACTAACACGAATTTCACTTACAAAACAGTGAAATTAACATATACAATTGATATAAAACTATCACAAACATGATTCCTCACCTATTCAACCACTTAGAACAATTTAACAACAACTTTAACTAATTTAATTCCTTAAATTTCATGTTTTCATATAAAAACTCCATTTTTGAGTTCCTTCACAAAAATTAACACTGTGATCAAAATTCTACACCAAATTGCTTCATTCAAACTACATTATCTTCGTTTCTTAATGGACTAGCATAATCAAGACTCAATTTACATATTAATATACGAATTGACCACCCTATTTGGTACTTTCATAAACCATATGAAAAATATATACTGTAAATACTTTTCTTCTTTTTTAACCGTAATTAGCATAACAAATTCTTATCTAAATATAAACTCTAGCATTACAATTTCATACAATTGCAATCATTCAGTTGTATAGCAACAATTCGAAAAATAGAATTCATAGAATTTGAAGCTTCATTTTGTAAAGCCTATATATATATACATATAATATCAAAATTAAAGATAAATACCTTCTTATGCTTAGACAATCCTTGCTAACCAACTGAAATTGCTTTAAAATTCTTAGGTTTTCTCTCAATCTCTCTCTCTATCATCTCTCAAGTTCTCTGAACTTTTCTTCTTTTCTCTCTCTTGAGCTTAACAAATACTAACATGTAAAAGCCAAACCGATAAGCCAATAATAATAATGTATATAATCATAATATCGCCATAAAAATATAACGCTTTAGGTTATAAATATATTTAATTTATTATTTATTTTATTTATATTATAATTATAATTCAAAATTTAAATGCGATAAGGCTTTGTTTGGCAAAAGCTAATTAAAATAAAGACTTAATCATTCCTTAAGCCTTGTTTGGCAAAACAAGATTAAAACAAGAATTTCAAAAGCTCTAAGGCTTTGTTTGGTAAAACCAAATTAAAACTCTTTTAATCTATTTTCATAAGTTATTTATAATATAGTTTATTATCACACTTTATTTAAATAAATTCTCATATTCAAATTAAATTAAATCTAATAACAATTTATCAAATCAATTTACCACAAAACAATACAATAAAATTGTAATTTTAATATAATTATAATTTTATTTAATTAATTAACACATCACTTTGATTACAAAAATCAAATTAAAATAACATTATAATAATTCATTTAATCATAATATAGTTTGAACTTAATTTAAATTACCCAATATTTATAGGGTTAATTTCTCTCGCCACTAAATTCTTTATTACGACTAATTTCTTTTATCAATCTATCAAAATAGATTTTACGTTAATACTTTATTCATTCATGTGGTTCTATAACCACTTCTTTCCACAAAGATCTTTCTACAATTATTAAACTTTTCTATTAAAAGTTTTACATTATTCTTTGATAACTTATCTCATTCTCATTTCAAAATTTCTTTTCTCACTTATTCAATATATTTATCATTCAGTGTCGCATTCTATGACTTACTTCTTTCTAAAGAATATCATCATTACCACATTCACCTTTTAGAATAGCAAGAATCTTCCACAATTGCTCAATAATTGGGAAGCAGTATGAATAACTCAAGAATTTATAAAATTCCAAATCATGCTAAGAGGTCACAAGACCGTGAACTCTTCTCTAGGTTTACTAGTGCTTCAACACAATCCTTCACACTGCAAACCAGAGTGTTTATCAATCACAAATACTGAAAACACCCTCCACACGTACACTAGGTGGCTAGCGTGACACCCCCAAATTCGGGTTACCTGACCCCCGAGTTTGGTGTTCACGATCCACAATATAATAACATCTAACTACCCATTCATATAGAAATAGTAATACATAAGTCATTAACAGAGATTGTTAATACATTAGTCCCAGGTCCTCTAACCTTAACATTACAAACATACCCTTTAGATACACAAAAAGGGTTCATAAATACAACATAATAATAATATTCATAACTAATTTATAACTATGCCTTTGCCTTTATCCTTCGCAGCACCTCCTGCCACTTCGTCCCTAGCTAAAAAGTTTTATTTAGCAAGGGTGAGCAACAAATTTGCCCCGCAAGTTAAGACATACAATAAATGTATAAGAATTAATAAGAACAGACTATCTATTTTGATAGAATGAAACCAAATTTCGGGGAACTTTGAAATAGTTGAACAAATCTCCAATTTTCTAACAAGTCTTCACACAATCTACGCAACACAATAATTTGATAATGAAACAGTACAACGCTTTCAAAGTTTCTACGATATTCTAATGAATAATCAAGAATCAATTCTACGCAATAACAAAGTGGAATTTTTTTCCAGATTTATGTTGAGTGATCACAAAGGATCTAGCACTTCTTTTCTCAGGTATCTATCAAAGTTTTACTTTGATATATACGCAGGTGTATCAGATAACCATAAAGATTAAATCATACCCCTCTGCAAGTACTTAGAGTCAGCCAACTCCTTGTACCCTATATTATGCATAATACTTACACGCGCCCAAAGGTCGAATTTACTACCAATAAAATGTTCCCTTTGTATAAAAGGCTGTTCATCTCAGTCTCGGAATCAAAATTTGATTTAACAACGAAATACTATGATTTCAATATCTAATCACTTCTCTTTTCTTCTCTTCTCAAACCTATCAAGTTTTCTTTTTCGATCTAAATTAAACAACTGGCATTGATCTATCAATAATAATTGAATTCTCTTCTTCTTCTTCTCAACCTATCAAGTTCTAATAAATGTTCGCTCAGCCAAAACAATTAGCTAAGACATGTTTCAATACGATTAAACAATAGTATGAATTTAACTGCATTTATTTAAAATCAATAATAGCTTCTACGGATGTGAATATCCAACAACAATTATTCTACAAGTCTATTCTCAGAATCAATAATTCAATTTGAATTAATAAACATGCACTAACTGCGAATAATCAATAATAAATTATTGGACATGGTCTAATTAACAATAATTAAGCACCATAATAATTGAACAATATTAACTCAAGGTTGAGTTAAAGAAACTTGCCTTCCGCGTTGATTACAGCTACACACTATACTTATTTGCATTTGAAAGACCTATAATCACAATATCAGTCTCACAATTAGCATAATAATTCACAACACACAATTAACATATATCAAGTCTAACTATTTCGACCTGGTTGGACTACCCTAGACACATTACCACATAATGACATCAGTGTTTATAACCTATATAAACACTTACCAAGTCTAACTATTTCGACCTGGATGGACTTCGGTCTATTCTCGGTGTTCTGGTCACCCTATCCGACAATTAACATAGTTATTGTCAATTAAATTCGATTTCTAAGCTTCAATATTATTTTAGATAAGTCAATTATCCTTTATAATATTTTTCGTAAGCTTTTAATAATTTATAAACAGTTATTATAATTTGTAATAATTTTTCAAACACTTAAATTATTTTTAAATTATTTAATTATCAAATAATCTTATCATTATTAATATTTAATAATAAAAATATTAATGTTATACTTGTCAAAATATTAAAGTTATTATTAATAACTTAAAATATTTTTAAATCATCAATATTCTATTTAAATGATTTTAAAATTAATTAAAATCATTTTTAAACCATCACCATTAATATTTAAATATTAATGAAATTAGCATCAAAATATTAAAAGTTATTAATTATAACTTAAAATATTTTTAAATCATTTTTCTCAATGTGAACGAAAAATAACTAAAGTCTCACTGCATCATCCGTTACCCTGTTGTAATTGAATGTATCACAAATCAATAAAAAGTTTACCAAGTGTTCATTCGGGTCATCATTAGCCATTCCCTAAACTGTATCGAATTCTGAATCATCTGAATTATTCTCGACTTAATTTCAAAGGAATTAACAACAATGGCTGGCCTCGTGATGCTTGATTGGATCTCACCAATTGTCGGCATGGCGTAATCCCTTAACGACTTTTGAGCTTCGTCTGCCATATTTTCCCTTATTTTCTTAAAGAATTTCAATAATCGCTGAAAATGCCTTTCAATATCGTCATGTATGGTTCAAGTTCTGGTTGTTTTGACCATGATTGCATCCACTGATCAAAATTACCTGAAACAAGAAGAAAACAAAAATTAAAAAAATATGTTTAACTAAAACCAATTTAATTAAACTAATATTAAATGCAATAAACAAAATTTAAATTTTCCCGGCAACGACTAAAAACTTATTTTTCCCAAAATCTATACCAGCAATAATACGCAAGTATACGCAGTCCATAAGTAATATATGATAAGTCAAGTATCGTCCCACGGAGAAAATAAACTAAATTCTAATCTAACAACTATCAATTTTATATTATCTCTGTTTTATTAAATAGATGATCAATGTTGTGAAATTTGTGAAGCTAATTACTTACTTAAATTAAAGCTAATTACCACAAGATTTAATTAGATATTGGAGACTTAAGACTACAACTTCACTTATTGCTTCACTTAGTTCAACACACTTCCTGTTAAGTCAAACTAGTTATTTTGGATTGTTAATCAAGAACACGTTAATATATATGACCATCGCTCGATGCACCATAAACAAATCAACTTAAATCCACATATGATAAACTTAATAAGAAAACTGTAATTAACTAATCCACTATATCTCTATGTGAATTACAATTAAAGAGGATTTAAAGCACAAGTTCTTTAACAGATTACATGCGGTGCGTAGGTATATCTCTATCCTAAACACAAATCATGAATTCTAACACCACACAAAAAACACAATCAAATGATATTAAGGTCATATCTAAACCTATAATCCATCTCTCAAGTTCATATAGATTATCACAGTAATTACTGGCTAGATAATTAAGCAATTAAGTGCAAATCATAATAGACAATCAAATAATAACTCTTTATAAAGTAACAAAGAAGCATGTCAATCACAATTACACAATAAGATTCATTGCAGTCTTAAAAGGAAATTTAGTTCATCATCTTTGAATTAAAATCTAAAATCCATAATAGAGTAAGCATTCAGATTATAAAAGTAAAAGATAGGGAAAGAGAATAAAAACTTCGTTAACAATCCTTCTCATCTCCTCAGATTCTGCCTTGAATCCTCCTTGCTTGCTCAATGTCTTCAATTCTCCAATAATCTAATTCAAGTAAGGGGTTTTGAATGAAAAATAGAATGTTTATATACTAATGGACATAAACTGTAATTTAAAAGTTCTATTACAATTCCTAGTCCAACTATGAAATCCTATTCGCGTTACAACTCAATTGGTTAAACATAGTCAACTTCCGACCTGGCGCGACCGCTCTCTTTTTGAACTACCTTTGATGCGTAAGTGCCGCCTTACTAGTAAAAGAAGTTTTTAGTAACTAGAGACAGGGGTGGCCTTGCTGCACCTTAAGTCTTTTTGGGTGTGTTTGCGCTACTCCTGTTCTGTAATTTGTCTGATATTTTCATGTTGCTTCTTGCCAATTGTCGTCCACTCAGTTCCAAAACATAGGATCTACAAAAGAACACATGTAAGACCCCAACTTTTATGAATAAAGATGAATTTTCTATAAATATCATTTTTAAATATTATGGAGTGAATTTAATATAATGTTATAGTTGTGGGTAATATTTAGAAATTTTGAAAAGTATGCAAGTTGTTATATAATATTCGATTAGTCGAGGAATATTCGTTTTAACAGGAATATTCGTATTTACTGACAAGACAATCATTGGTGGACCCCAGCAATGTAATTATTGTCGATTGAGAAAATGACAAAAATATCTTTATAAAAATAACGGCGGAAGTTTTACCGTTAACTCGCTGAAACACCCAAAGGATAAAAGTACAATGTCGGCGTGATTGCATAGTAACACACTGCAGTATTGATTATTGATGCTTACGTGAGAAGTCACTCGCTTTTGTTCAATTATTGCTACAAAGAATTGCTTGCATAAGATCTCATGTTATTTGATTCAATTATTGTCAATATTTTATATATTATCAAATCAATAATTGAGATTTGACGACGGTTATTAACATTATTATTTGCAATATTAACGATGTTCAGAAGTTCTACCAAGGAGAGGTTTGGTCACCTAATTGCGCGCCAATAGGAGAAATCTTTATTGAAAGCCCTCTTCCTCGGGAACGACACAGTCGTCGATTAATAGTGTGAATTATAATAATGATGATGAAGTTTGTTTTATTAGTATTATTAATGTAATAAAATGAAAAACTTTTTATATAAAATGTAATACTTTTATAAAGTTATTTGTTTTATTAGACAATAATTAGAATATATTATATTTTATTATGCATAGTGTTTTGCATAGCAAAATCTTTTTATATAAAACATGATACTTTTATAAAGTTATTTGTTTTATTAGACAATAATTAGAATATATTATATTTTATTATGCATAGTATTTGCATAATAAAATCTTTTTATATAAAACATAATACTTTTATAAAGTTATTCATTTTATTAGATTATAAATAGAATATATTATATTTTTTTTAAAAAAGATTTCGTTTTATTAGAATATTTTATTAAATCAATCTGGACCGTTCGTTTAAAAGTGAATCAATCTGGAACGTTCATGAATTAGTTACTATTCAATCCATTCTCCTATAAATAGAAGCTCATTCCTTCATTATTTCTTACAAATTCACTGAAACTATAGAGAGAAAGAAGAAAAGTATTCTGCTACCACTACTCCTATATCCAGTTTCTTCTTTATAAGGTAAGGGATATTATTTCTTTCGTATTCATGAAGAGAACTTCTGTTATTCCATTCTTTATTATTTTTTTTTGGAATAACCTGTATACGGGGACTACCCTATACTTGGTGAAATTCTTCTGTTATTTCATTCCTTATTATTCTGTTGGAATAACCTGTATATGCAAAGTACCACATACATGGTGAAATTCTTCTGTTATTCCATTCTTTATTATTATGTTGGAATAACCTGTATATGCAAAGTACCGCATACATGGTGGAATTCTTCTCATATTCCATTCTTTATTATTCTCGCTTAATATCCATCTGTATGCGATATTATGCCGACAATTCCATTTATTTATTATTTTGTTGAATAACTCGTCTGCGTGTGGTCTATCGCATGCATGGTGAATTCATTGTTATTCCATTCTTTATTATTCTCGCCGGAATATCCTCTCTCAAGGCGTTCGCGTGACACCGTTCCATTATTTATTATTCTATTGGAATATCCCGCTTGGCAAGTGATTACGCCTAACCTGGTTCTATTATTTATTATTTTGTTGGAATAACCTGTCTGTGCGGTCTATCGCATGCCTGGTGATTTCTTTTGTTACTCCATTTTTTTATTATACTCAACTGGTTAAAGTTTTGGCTTTTATACTCCATAAAATTAGTAGAATATCCTTGATATTTGCGCTTCATCTAGTATCTTTTTATGGAAATATTCTTCTGAGCATTCTTAAGTTTTACCCCACAAAGCAGTATCATGTTGACAATTTGGACGTTATTGGTTCCTGGATAAACTAATTCTTGAACTTGTTTTATTGAATTCTTATATCATTGTCATCATCCTCATGCTTATATTGTGATGAAAGTCATCTTTGGCTTACGTGCATAGATGGACTTAGTATGATTATGTCCAGGGATCATTCGGTATAATCATGACCTGTAATGTTATAAATGATGTGGCAAAAGTCCTCGGTAGAGTTCATAATGCATTGATGGACGCTTTTTGGTATGATTATGACCTGAGGATTATTCTAAGATAGTCATGACCATTGATGATTTAATGAATATCCTTGGCCGTGGTACAGGGATGCTTAGATGATGTGGTTTATTTATTAAGCTGAGTCTCAGCGATAAAAATTGATGAAAATATTTTATATCATAGAAGATAGTAGATTTTATTCCCTACTTGACTCTTATAATGGATTGCTTGTTCCGCTGCAGTTAAACTTAATGTCTATTGTATTTTATAAGTTTAACATTGTTAAAGACTAATAATAATTTATTCTGCATTATCTTAGTCATAATATTTCTTACTGGGCTAGTTGAGCTCACCCTTTCTTTCACTATTCTCTTTAGGAAATGAGAACGTAGCCGGGACTAGTCAGGGAACGGAGTGATGGTCCGAGATGGTGTATTAGTAGTCCTCACTATTCTGTAAAATAGTGTGATAATAAATGTAATGAGGACTCTATTTGAGAGTGGATATTGTCTAGAAGGCAATATTCCTATTTAAACTCTCAGTTATGTATTGTCATATTTTACATGACAGTTGTATAATTAAGTTTTTATTTGTATTTTGTACCATGTATTTGGCGACTCAAGATGGGTGATGTATACCTATTTTGGGGGCATCACAACACAAATATCTTGAAAAGTAATTGCAAAACACAGGAATAAACAACAAATTCAATCAGTTGATATTTGATTCGTAGGTATGAAACCTACTTATCATAAACTATAACGATCCATTTATGGATTAAAGCAAGTTTCTCGAAGGTGGAACATCCATTTTAATGAGACAATCAAAGAGTTTGATTTTTTTTCAAAAATGAGGATAAATCATGTGTACAAAAAGGTTAGTGGGAGCGTTGTTTTATTCCTAGTATTATATGTTGACAATATATTACTGATAGGGAATATTATCCGTATGCTACAGACGATCAAAATATAGTTATCTAAACACTTCTCTATAAATGACTTGAAAGTAGTATGTTTACAAGCCAATCATGTTTGATGATAAAGCATATACTTTGTAACAATCTTATTCATTTATTAATAAAAGAATTATTTATTAAAGACATTTAATTTATCTACATGGTGCTGTTATATTTAATATGTGATAAACCTATATTTTTGAGCAATGCTTTTAGAATTATGATGATGATCATGTTAATGAGATCTAAATTCTTAGATAGCTCACAAACTAAAATTGTTCCCAATCGTTGAAATACTAAAAAGGGGATTAGTGAATTCGGATAGTTTGGTACATACATTGCTTTCTCATTAGATGAGGATGATTTATCTCATTATCATTTATGTGGAGACACTAAAGTAAGTATATATGTGCTTATTGGAGAATAAGTTCATTGAAAATGGCTCGCTAAGGAATACCTAATGGAATTTAACTTGCATGTCAATAGAAATTACTGTAGTGATAGTAGTAGAAGTTATCCTAAATCATCATAGTATCTTGTGTATGATGAGTTATACTTTGACATGTCCCTTAAGCCCTTTATGGTATATCAAAGGGTATGCTTGGGTATAATAAGTTGGACATGGAGATAATGAATGATTAATAAAGAATCTACCGCTTCTAGTAAAAGAAGTAAATGTCCCTTGTGATTCTATAAATGACAACCTTGGAATCCTTGGCCAAGGTGGAAAGAAATTAGAAAGGAAATTCTAATTTGCATTATTTGGGGTTGTGCATTTGGAAATCGAAATACATATCAAATGCAATCTCAATACATATAATTAAATAAAATAAGATTTTATAGTAATTTCATGTCTTATATTAATTAGGACATTGTATGGTGGAAGGATTGAATTGTACGGTAACTATTTACTCAAATGTTCTTTTATGATTAATGTTGAAATTTATATTACCTGGAAAGTAGTTGATCGTTAAGGAGGCATATTTTTATTGTAGAATAAATGTTATTTATTTAAATGAATTAATAATTTAATTTACTTATTTAAATAAGATTAGATTTTTTCTAATTGATTTATTCACAATCGGCTTAATATCGAGAACCTAAAGGGTCACACCATAAAAAGAAAATATTTATTTAAGAAGCAAATTGCATAATCGTAATAATAAGTTAAGTGTATTTAATTTAATCTATGGTGATAGTGTGACGCTCTCAAATCCGGGTCCCTTAAACCTTAGATTCGCTGCTCATAATACATCATACACATCACATTTATCTACCCATTCCTTATGAATTACATCATTAATTACAATTACTTAATACAAAATATATAATCATATAAAATTCTCGGTACTTACATTCTCCCCTCCTTATAAGGATTTTTTTTCCCGGAATCACTATCACCGTATATTCAAATTATGTATATCCTTAAACCTTTATTTATTAAGCTTTTTAACACTCAAAATGATTAGATCTATACATAAAAAACCCTAAAAAACCCTAAAAATGATATGTGCAGATTTATAGGGGGTATTTTGGTCATTTTGGAGGAGATGTTATATTTATGGCATTTTGTGATTATTAAATAAGTGAATTAGTAAAGGGTAAATAATTAAAATAAATTATTTATTGGTTTAGTAAATGATTAATAATATTAGAAGAGGATTAAAATATTATTAAATAATTAAAAATATTTGTAAATGATTAAGATTTTATTAAATTTTAAGAAGTGATTAAATATTATTAAGTGATTAATAATAGACAAAAGTTTTAAGATGGTGATTAAATGATAGTAATATTATTAAGAGATGATGATATTACTAGTGAGTTAAAGAATTATTCAATGTTCGATTATTTGGCTAAATGTTAGCTAATTTATTATTCAAGTAATAGTATTGTGAAATAAAGTATATTATGCTAATTAGAAGATCGATCTTATTAATGATATGTCTTTCATAAGAGATTAAATTAGATTGCTTAGCGGTAATCTGTGGTCAAGGAAAGTTTCCTAGCTCAAACTCAAGTTTTTATGTTTCAAGCATGCTCGTGGTTTAATTATTGATATTTATTCCACATCTATGATTATTGATTCACACTTAGTGTAAGATAGAAATGTTTAACTCGTATGAAAGACTGATCACCTTGATTACCAAAGTATTTGTTTATGGTCATTATTGGCCACTCAGCGTTATTGATTCAATCATTTATGTATTGAAATTTGATTCATGTTCTTTCACAATCATTTTATTTTTAAAATTTTGAAATATCTTTATTGTATTTAAAATATCTTTATTGTATTTAAAATATCTTTAACATGATATAAAATATACATTGTTTATCTCAAATATATCATGTATCTTTCCTTCAATCATGATATATCTTTATTGTATTTAAACTTGCAGAGCAAAGTAGTTGCTCACCCTTGCTATATCATGATAACATTTCAATTAAACCCGAGTGTTCAAAGAAGGATAAAGCCAAAGGCAAAGTTGGAGAATAGTTATATATGAACGTTTAGCTATTACAATTATCTTATGATTATATAAACATCTTGAGTTATTAAGGTTGTAGACCTTGGGAAATGTTGTACAATTATTTGAGATAAACAATGTATATTTATATTGTAAGACCCCGAATTTTATGAAATAAAAGTATTCCATTTTCTTATAATTATTATTTTATTTAGTAAATGGTTAAATTGATAAAAGGATTATAGTTATGGGTGATATGTGAAAATTTTGCAAAGTAAAGCAGGTTGTTATAAAATATTTGTTTGGTCGGAGAATATTCTTTTTGTCGGGGAATATTCGTACGACGACACAATCATTGGTGGACTCCACAACAAAATTATCGTCAGAGTTAGAAAACGACAAAATTATCTTTTTATAAAAATAACTGCGAAAGTTTTACCGTTAATTATTGAAATATCTGGTGATAAAAGTACAGTAATATGTGTGGTTGCATAGTAGCACACAATATTGATTATTGATGCTTACGTAAGAAGTCACTCAGTTATACTCAATTATTGCTACAGTAATTGCTGCATAGTATTTCACGTTATTGATTCAATTATTATCACAATATCATCTGCACAATATTTTATATTATTAAATCAATAATTGAGATAATAAAGTTATTCATATTATTATTTATATTATTGACGATGTCTAAAAAGTTCTGTCGAGGAAAGGGGTTTGATCACCTAATTGCAGCTACCATAAGGAGAAATCATTATTGAAAGCCCCTTTCTCCGGGAATGATCTCAGTTGTCAATATTGTGAGTTATAATATTAATGATGAATAATTGTTGAAAGATTAAAAAAAAATTGTTGATTGAAGATAAAATAATTTGTAGTAAATATTTATTCAATCTTTGATATAAATAAGAAGTCTGTTATGAGATGTTTGTTATAAATTTGGTTTATTCTATGAGGGCCCATATGTCATCATCTAAGAGTCACTTTTGCCAATAGTACTTGTCTTTACCAGACGTCGAACCACTTGTCGTTTCATATTACAGGCGTCGAACCACTTGTCGTTTCACATTACAGGCGTCGAATACAGGTACTTGAAATCTGAACTCGGTGTTTCACGATACCATTTCTATGAGCGGAATAATACTAATAATAATAACAATAATGTAAATAACAAACTTAATTTACATAATTATCAGAGTCAAGCTCCCAAGTACGTAACCTTTAATCATTCATTACATAGCATAATATATATATATATATATATCATTGTCTTAATAATATCAAACTATTACATAAACTACCACAAATCTTATTTGGTTAGATTTCCTTTTCCTTTGTTTCTACATGAGCCTTCTGGTTCTTCACACTTAGCTGAAAACATTTAAATTAAGCAAGGATGAGCATTTGAGTGCCTAGCAAGTAATAGCAATTATATATATAAGCTGAAAGAATTTAAATATTTTCTTTATACTACCCTTCTACAACAAATCAATAGTTGTGAAGTAATCTGAACCGATTATAATAACTTAACAACCCTCTTTCAAATATTTGAAACTACGTATTGGCTATAAATAGGGTTAAGGTGACATACTATGAACATTATTTTATTTTCGAAAAGGTTAAATGAACTTCATCTCAGAACCGTCATAACTTACTGAGCGGAGGGTGATCACCACAGTACTCAGTATTGATTAATACTACATGCAAGAACGATATTATCGTTCACTCTGGCTGCCTTGGGAACATGTGATTAAATACAATGATTATCCAATGGGATTAACAAAGGTAATTAACAAAGGTGTATCAACATGTGATTAAATACAATGATTATCCAAGTCGGGACACTTGTATAACCAATTATAGAAATTAACGAACAAAATATATATCTTAATTACCATATACTAACATGTTGATAATCAATGAGCGTATATAATATAGGGATAATAATCTATACAGTAATAATATAATTCTGAAACATTCTTACTCATGTCCATTGCATAAAAAAATGCAAAGGTAGGATACTTGCCTGGTCTGCTGCTTATAAAATGCAACTTAGTTTTATCTTTTATATCATGACCTATCATTAATCAGATCATTCGTTCGATTAGAACAAACAAGTTACTAAATCAACTCTACCTATTATTAATTGAAAATCTTTGTTGACTGATTGGCATAACAGTAGATGGTGACCATTGCAGCAGCAGTAGTAGCAGCCAAATGCTGGATTATGTGGTCCTCAAGTCCAGGCAATTTTTTTAATTTACATTCCCAGACATGAACCAAATTGACACTTTAGGCACATTGCAAGTCTAGAATACACAAAATAGTATGACCACATGGAAATCATAGTAATCCAAAAATAGGGATAAACTTGATATTACATTAATATGGGTCAAACTAATTTATTAAGAATGACTTATAAGTCATTTTTAAATAACTTTATTCTGTTTTAGTTCATAAAATATAATATTTTTTTTTCATCTTTTATGTTTTCTCTTATAACTAATAGTATTATAATTTAATTTTATAATATATTTGGGAAAAAAGGTAAAAGGAGAACTAGGAATAGCTAGGGGTATACCATTACTATTCTTCTTTTTATGTTTTATTTTTGGACTTAAAAATATGTTCATGATTTAAGTTGCTCCCTCCGTCTAAGAATAAAAGTTCTTAATATTTTATGTAATCTCAAGTTAAATATTTACTTATATTAAATAATTTATTTATTTTTATAATATTTTTTGCGTAATATCCTTAGTATTAAATGTCATATTTTTATTATTTATAAATATTTATATAATATCACTAGTCATGTATAGAAAAATATGCAATTAGATGAGAATTTAAATATGAATAATTTTATCATTTGACATTTTTTTTTAAATTCGCATAAAATCAATTATCATTTTCATTCTCGGAGTGAGGGAGTACTTGTAAGTATATCCTACTTCCATCTAGAAATAGAAAACATTGGAAGCATAGATATAATAATCAAGTTTGATGAGGTTGGGTTTATTTGGGTCGGAGGCCCGGAACTAACATGTTTGACAATCGGTTGTCATGAGTACTATTTCAACAACCATAATATATACTGTTGATCGCAACATTGGATGTCACGGGTACATCGGTTGTCATTGGATTTCATCTAATATTTAGATATGAATATTTTTTATAAATATTTATATGAATATTTATTTACATATATATATATATAAATATTCATAGTTACTTTATATATATTTAGTTTAATGTTGAGATTTGTTTAGTATTTTATTTAGTTTGACAGGAAATTTTGAAAAGAATATGTATATGTATATATATATATATATATATATATATATATATATATATATATATATATATATACACACACACATCAAGAGAATAAATTTAAAAATATTGGAGACTATAAGTTATGGCGTTAGTTTAGTTAACTAATAAATTAGAATGGCTCAGTGGTAGCTTAATGGCTCAATAACCCATAGGTCTTAGGTTCAAAACCTAGTTGTGATATTTTTGCTTCTTATATTATATTTTTTGTGTATTAGATAAATTCGATTATCATCTATATATATAGATAGCCATCTTAAATCTCCACATTAAACTAAACATATATAAAGTAACTATAAATATTTATATAACGTAACTATGAATATTTTAATATATATATATATATATATATATATATATATATATATAAATTTATCTCTAAATATTCTATAAATATTTATAAACAAATATTCATATAAATTTATCTTTAAAATTTATAAACAAATATTTATTTATAAATTTATAAATATTTCATCTAAACTTTAGATATGAATACTTTTTATAAATATTTATATGAATATTTAGAAATAAATTTATAAATATTTATGTGAATATTTGTTTACACACACACACACACATATATATATATATATATATATATATATAAAATATTCATAGTTACTTTATATATATTTTGTTTAATGTTGAGATTTGTTTAGTATTTTATTTAGTTTGACAAGAAATTTTGAAAAGAATATATATATATATACATATCAATAGAATAAATTTAAAATATTTTGATTTAAAACCTATTTGTGATATTTTAGCTTCTTATGTTATATTTTTTATGTATTAGATAAATTCTATTACCATATATATATATATATATATATATATACCCATCTTAAATCTCCACATTAAACTAAATATATATAAAGTAACTATGAATATTACTATGAATATTCATATAACGTAATTATGAATATTTTAATATATATATATATATATATATATATTTATCTCTAAATATTCATATAAATATTTATAAACAATTATTCATAAAAATAATTATGCATGAAATACAAATATACTATCTTATAATAATAACACACTAATTTGTCGTTTTATTCTGTGATATATAAGATCGTTAGTATGGAAAGACCTGTTTGACTTCTTTTTTTCCCTTTTTTCTACAAGCGTTAATTATTATATCAATTATTTTTTTTATAAAATAAAAAAAGCAGTAGATTTTTGGGAAACAATAGTAGGCAATGAAATATAGCAACAAAAAAACTTTCGTTGCCTACGATGAGGAGAAATCAAGTTGTTAGAAATTTTGCAACGAATTTCTAACGAATTTTGTTTCCAAATTTTGCAACGACTTATGAATTTCGTTGCAAAAAGTGAAAGCCTGACACAATCTGCAACGAATGACAAGTTTCGTTGCTAAACATACACTTTTAGCAACGACTTATAAAGTCATTTCCTGAAAAATCGTTGCTAAAGCCCCATTTTTAGCAACAAAAAAAACTCGTTGCTTGCACTTATGACGCCGTAAATCAAGCTGGTAGAAAATTTTAAACGAATTTCTAACGAACTTTTTTCACGCCAATGAATTAGCAAAGAAATTTTGCAACGACTTATGAATTTCGTTGTAAAAACTGAAAGCTCGACACAAATCAAGAATCGAACGACAACTTTCGTTGCTAAACATATACTTTTAGCAACGACTTATAAAGTCGTTGCCCAAAAAATCGTTGCTAAATGCCCATTTTTTTATAGTGATGCCTAGATTTCAGGTCTTCAAATTCCATCCGGTGTGCTGTCTTGTGTAGTAGTCACTCAGGATTTGAGCTATGGTTATTGTAAGACACTTCTGTGTGTTACGTATGTTGAATTGTTGTTGAGACGGCAAAAATGTGGGATTAATGAGGAAAATGATGATTTTACCCCTCACCGGAGTTATCTCCGATTTGGGCTGATGTAGCAGTCGTTGCTCAGGGTTATCTTTGAGATTGGGTTGTTGTAAGTGCTGAAGATCCTCAGGGTTGTCTCTGAGGTGTGCCTGACCTACCGGGGTTATCTTCGGGACTTTAACTGAGTGCCTCGGAGTTATCTCCGAGGTTGAAGCTGATTGCAAGGGGTTGAAATGAGCATTTTCGGGGTTATCTCTAGAACTGCAACTGCACTCCTCGGGGTTGTCTCCGAGGTTGGAACTGGAACTCCCGGGGTTGTCTCCGGGATTGAGTATCTTGGGGTTATCTCTGAGATGGAAAACTGAGGATTCTGGGGTTGTCTCCGGAACTGGAACACATTCCTCGGAGTTGTCTCCGAGGTTGAAACTGAAACTCTCGGGGTTATCTCCGGGACTGAAACTGGGTATCTTGGGGTTGTCTCTAAGATGGTAAAATTGATAATTCCGGGATTATCTCCGGAATTGGAACTGCTTTGTCCTCCACGGTTATCTCTGAAAGACGATTCTGCCCTCCTGTAATGTTCGTAATAGGAATGTAAAATTTCGAGTGTCTACAGATGCCCCTCTTTATCATATTCATGTAATGTAATGGCATGGATATGATAAAGAATACTAGACACTTAAAATGTGACAAGATAATCATGATGCAATGTATAAGCTCACAAGTGTTTAAAATGAGAAAGCACTCAGTTTATAGTGTGTATAAAGCAAAATGGACAGGGCTTCCTCGCCTTTTCTCCTTTCAAAATGGCCACCCCAAGCCCTCTATTTATAGAGGGGTGAGCCGCAGGTGTACTTGCAGATACCCGGGGTGCCCCCGTGCTCTGTGGGCCCCACCGTCTCGAATACGTGCACGCATGCAACACGTTATTCACTCGAACCTTCATAACTTTCAATTCGGACATCCGATTAAGGCGTATGATACCTTTCTAGAATGATGTTGTTGAGAGCTACACAATGACATCGGATAAGAGGGTGTATGAAGTCAGGTAGATAGGGCCATACCTAGATCTTTGGGTCTTCAAATTTCTTCTAGTGTGCTGTCTTGTGTAGTAGTCACTCGGGATTTGAGTTATGGTTCTTGTAGGACATTTATGTGTGTTATGTATGTTGAATTATTGTTGAGATGGCACAAATGTGAGATTATTGTGGCAAAATGATGATTTTGCCCCTCACTAAGGTTATCTCCGGTTTGGGCTGATTTAGCAGTTGTTGCTCAAGGTTATCTATGAGATTGGGCTGTTGTAAGTTCTGAAGGTCCTCGTGGTTGTCTTTAAGGTGTGCCTAACCTCCCGGGGTTTTCTCCGAGACTAGAACTAAGTGCCTCGGGGTTATCTCCGAAGTTGAAGCTGACTACAAGGGGTTGAAATGAGCATTTTCGGGGTTATCTCTAGAACTACAATTGCACTCCTCGGGGTTATCTCTGAGGTTAGAACTGGAACTCTTGGGGTTGTCCCCGGGATTGAGTATCTCGGAGTTATCTCCGAGATAAAAAACTGAGAATTTTGGGGCTGTCTCCGGAACTAGAACGACATTCCTCGGGGTTGTCTCCAAGGTTGAAACTGAAACTCTTGGGGTTGTCTCTGGGACTGAAACTAGGTATCTCGGGGTTGTCTCTGAGATGGTAAAACTAATAATTCAGTGGTCGTCTCCGAAATTGGAACGGCTTGTCCTCCAGGGATATCTCTGAAAGACGATTCTGCCATCCTTCAATGTTAGTAACAGGAATGAAAAATTTCGAGTGTCTACAAGTATATTAAAGCCATTGTCTCATATTCCTTATCCAAAAATTGCCTCAGCCGCATTTAGACCAATGGCCTATCCTTATATTGCTGAGAAACAAGAAAAGGCTAGAGTGATCATGGTTGAAGGGATAAACCTGTTACATTCTGGGATTATGCAGAAGCAGAGTCATTACAGGAACTGTCCCAAAGTGGCGCGGTCACGTCACTTCCACAGTACAAACCAGTGTTGTCGTGTTGGTCGATTTCGCAATCAATGAATACGTGCAAGTATACACGGTCAACAAGTAATAAAGAGTAAGTAGAGTATCGTTCCCACATAGAATTAACTAATAAAAATTACAAAGCACTAACCCGTAACCAACTTAATCTTATTTAAACTAATGATTTAATAATTTGAATGAAAATAAGTAATTAAATTAATGCTAACTACCCCTAGAATGAAACTAGATAACAAAGACTTGAGACTACAATTTTACCTATTGTTTCATTTAAATCAATAAACTTCCCGTTAAGACTAATTACGTATATCAGATTGTTAATCAAGAACACGAAGGTAAAATATGACCCTCTCTCGATGTACCATACCCATATCAACTTAAATCCACAGATGATAGAATTAAGAAGAACACCCTAAGTAACTAACCCACTACATCTCTATGTGAATTACAATAAAAGAGGGTTTAATCACAAGTTCTCAATTGATTACATGCGGTGCATGAAAGTAGTATGCACACAAGCCAATCATGTTTGATGATAAAGCATATACTTTGTAACAATCTTATTCATTTATTAATAAAAAGTATTAATTTATTAAAGGCTTTTAATTATCTACATGATGCTGTTTTATAATATGTGATAAACCCATAGTTTTAAGAAATGCTTTTAGAATAATGATGATGATCATTCTAATGAGATCTAAATTCTGAGAAAGCTTAAAAACTAAAATAGTTCCCAATCATTGGATTACTAAATTGGGGATTAGTGAATCCGGATAGATTGGTACATACGTTGCTTGCACATTGGATGAGGATGATTGATCTCATGATCATTTGTGTGGAGACAATAAAGCAAGTATGTAGGTGCTTATTAGAGAATAAGTTTATCGAACGTGGCTCGCTAAGGAATACCTAATGGAGTTTTATTTGCTGTCAATAGGAATTCTCAGTAGTGATAGTAGTACAAGTAATCCTTGGACTTGAGATCATCATAGTATCTTGTGTATGATGAGTTATACTTTGACTTATTCCTTAAGACCCTTAGGGTATATCAAAGGGTATGCTTGGGTATAATAAGTTGTACATGGAGATAATGTATGATCAATAAAGAATCTACCACTTCTAATAAAGAAGAGAAATGTCCTATGTGATTCGATAAATGACAACCCAAAGAGTCCTTGGCGTTAAGGCGTAATGAAATTAGAAAGGAGTTTCTAATTTGCATTATTTGAGTTGTGCATTTAAGAGTCGAAATACATATAATTAAATAAAATAAGACTTGACAAGAATTCCATGTCTTATATTTAATCGGGACATCAGATGGTGGAAGGATTGAATTGTACGCAGAACTATTTACTCAAAGGTTCTTTTATGATTAATGTTGAAATCTATATTATCTCGAAAGTCGCTGATCGCTAGGAGGCTTATCCCTATCAGAGAATAAATATTATTTATTTAAATAAATTAATTATTTAATTTATTTATTTAAATAAGATTAGAATTGTTCTAATTGATTTATTCACAACCTAGGTTTAATATGAAGAACCTAAAGGGTCACACCATAAAAGGAAGAATAATTATTTAAGAAGTTAATGGCATAATCGTAATAATATAGTTAAGTATATTTAATTTAATCTATGGTGATAGAATAAATTAAATAGCTTAATATTTATTATTTAATATTTTAGAAATATTAAATATAAATTAATAAGAGGAGTCTTATTAATATTATTACAATTATTATTATTTTAATTTCTAAAAGAGTTTAGGAATTAATTTAATATAAGTACTCTCATTTATTTCTAATTGGATTAGGAAGGAAAATTAGTTAAAGGAGTTTAATTAATTATCCCTAATAAGATTAGGGAGCTTAATTAATTAAAAGAATTTAATTAATTAAATAAATCCCAATTCCTTAATTGTTAAGGTGGGTTGCCCACATCTATAAATAAGAGGAGTCTTATTATGGGTTGTGGGGGTTGTTGGCTTTTTCAACATACGACAAAATTCCAATTGTTGGGAGAGTACACCTTTTCTATAGAGATAGAAAAACTAGGGTTTAGCAAACCACCCTTCTTCTTAAATTTTCTTCTTCCTTGGTGGATCACCTCTAGAGGCCAAACATTTGGGTGGCTAACGTTGATCAAAGGAAGGAACCAAACCCGGTGGATTCAAGATTGAACGCGAAAGGATTTGGAGGTGAACTTGTACCTGAGGAAGCTCGATCTTCAAGGGTATGATTTTATTCTTTATCTTTTCGCTTAATTAATAATTGTGCATAAAGGGTGATCCGGTATATGGTTTGTAAATTTTAAACTCGATTTTACACGCTTAGCATTATTTTTGCAATTTGATTGCATTATGAATATTCTAAACCTAACAAAGGCATCGAGCCAAACCTTTATGCTAATTATTAATTGTTTAATTTGATATGTATATTGATATGTGTTTAGAACAATTTAATTGGGCATAATTTTATTGTATAAAATTTATTTAAAAAAAAAAAAATACCGAAAATGTATTTTAAAATAAAAAAAAAAAAACGTGAACTACTTTTTTCTAAGAATCAAAGGTTGCAATGCACGGTTTTTTAAAAAAAAAGACCACGTGAATTTTATTTTTTTTAAAGGAAGGAACGTGTAGCAAGATATTGCAATATGGTTGCAATATGGCAACCATGTTATATATATATTCTATGGTGCTTTAACTAACTATTTTATTATTATATATATATATATATTATGTATATATTATGTATATAATATAAAAGTAATATATATTACATGGTTACCGTAATATATATATATATTATGTATATGTAATATATATATTTTTAATTATTTTATAATTAAAATAAAAGTTTATTTTAATTTTAAAATAAAAAGTTTATTTTAATCTTAAAATAAAAGGTTATTTTAATTTTAAAATTAAATTTCATGCTAACTAATTAGAGTTGGAATTTGATTCCATGATAACTAATTAGAGTTGAAATTGGATTTTATTTTTCTAAAATAAAGGAGTTTATTTGTGAATAGGGAAGTAAATCCATCTTTCCTTAAATAAAGGAGTTTATTTAGATATGAAATAGATTTCATATTATTCAAAATAAAAGAGTTTATTTGTGAATAGGAAAGAGAATCCATGTTTCCTTAAATAAAGGAGTTTATTTAAATATAAAATAAGATTTCATATTATTCAAAATAAAAGAGTTTATTTGTGAATAGGAAAGAATATCCGTGTTTCCTTTAATAAAAGATTTTTATATATATGGAATTGGATTCCATAATTAATTAAAATAAAGGAGTTTATTTTGATTAAGATTTTGATTAAAATAAAATAGTTTATTTTATTCAAAATTGGATAAATTAAAATAAAATAGTTTTATTTTGATTTAAATTTGGATTGAAATAAAGGAGTTTATTTGAATTCAAAATTAGATTTTATACTAACTAAATTTTCCCATTAAATGATATCAATATATATATTAAATGTTTATTATTCATGAGATGAATGTTATTTATTGATGCGTATGGTGATGTGTATGATAATAAATGGGATTGATTATGGACTATCGACTAATATGATTGGATTTTATTTTAGTTGGATGCATGAATGTATGGGTTTTATTAAATGGGGTCTGCAGACTCGCCTTCTCTAATTTTTCTTAATGTAAATTCTATCTCCTCCTATGTACTTCCCTCGATCACGATCAAGGTTTCTATTTATTTTAAATAGTTTTGTAATAGGAATAGTTAGAATTAATTTTGAAGAATTAGAGATCAAGGATCAAAGAGCAAGGAGCGCTTGAAGACCCGCTTGTGATGGAGCCCTAGGTTTAAATGTAATAGTTATATTTAAATATTATTTCTTGCACCCCTAGGTTTGACCTTTTGGTTCACTTGGTGGCTCTAGTGAACCAAACTAGAATAAAAGTCCATAATCAATCCGGGTAGAATATAGTATTCTATATGTGCATGCTTATACTATATATTTTATATATATTATGCAAACATGCTTCGCATGTTCATTAATATAACGCCATATTTATATATATATATGTATGCGTGCTAAGCAAGATGAGACAAATTAATAACAAACCCTCAATTTTTATATTAAGTCCTAAGCGTTCAAAGATATTTGGAATATCGAACGTCGCCTTCTAGCATGATAAAATTAATAGAGTATTAAATATTTAATATGAGTTTGTTGTGTCACCACAAGGCAAGTATTAAGTATTTAAGATGTTAATTTATCACATTTGATGCTTATAAAGAAAATTGAACAATATTGTTTTGTTGTGTCACCACAAGGATGATATTTTTCTTTTTTGAATATATGGAGTGCTAGGTCGAACTTAACTTGGACAATTTTGATTCGGATGTGCCACCACTTGATCAAAATAATCTAAGAGGCAAAATACAAGGAGTTGCATAGTTGATGTAATTGACAAAAGTTGTCTACCTATTTATTTATATATAGTTTGTTATGTCACCACAAGGCTATATACATTTGAAATGGGATCCTTATTCTCACTAGCAGATCTTTAATTAGATTTTGCCGAACTATATATTGAGGGTAATATAGTTTGAAGAAAATAGTGGGAGATACCAATTTAAAACAAGACCTAATTTATTTTGGTAATTAATAAAAGAATGTATGTTAAAATGTTGTTAATTACAAATTCATTTACAAAATTTTATAATGTCTAAATTACTATCACTGCGAAGCATATTAGATGCTAAATTAACCAGACCGAATTAAATGGATTGGTTAAGGAATTTGAGAATAGTTCTTGAAAGTATTATGCATACAAGCCAATCATGAATGATGATAAAGCATATACTGTGTAATCAATCTTATTTATTTATTAATAAAAGAATTATTTATTAAAGGCATTTATTATCTACATGGTGCTGTTTTAATAATATGTGATAAACCCATAGTTTTAAGCAACGCTTTTAGAATAATGATGATTATCATTCTAATGAGATCTAAATTCTTAGAAAGCTTAAAACTAAAATAGTTCCCAATCATTGGATTACTAAATTGGGGATTAGTGAATCCGGATAGATTGGTACATACGTTGCTTGCTCATTGGATGAGGATGATTGATCTCATGATCATTTGTGTGGAGACACTAAAGCAAGTATGTAGGTGCTTATTAGAGAATAAGTTCACTTGAACGCATTGACTCGCTAAGGAATTCCTAATGGAGTTTTACTTACACCGTCAATAGAATTCTCAGAGTGATAGTAAGACAAATGATCCTTAGACTTGAGATCATCATAGTATCTTATATATAATGAATTACACTTTGACTTATTCCTTAAGACTCTTAGAGTATATCAAAGGGTATGCTTGGGTGTAATAAGTTATATATGAAGATAATGAATAATCAATAAAGAATCTACCACTTCTAGTAAAAGGAGAAATGTCCTATGTGATTCGATAAATGACAACCCAGAATCTTTGGCGAGGTGGAATGAAATTAGAAAGTAGTTTCTAATTTGCATTCATTGGGAGTTGTTCATTTAGGAATCGAAATACATATAATTAAATAAAATAAGACTTGACGGTTATTCCATGTCTTATATTTAATTGGGACATAGTATGGTGGAAGGATTGAATTATACGGTAAACTATTTACTCAAAGGTTCTTTTATGATTAATGTTGAAATCTATATTATCTGGAAAGTCGTTAATCTATTGGGAGGCTTATCCTATTGTAGAATAAATATTATTTATTTAAATAAATTATTTGTTTAATTTATTTATTTAAATAAGATTAGAATTGTTCTAATTGATTTATTCACAATCGGTTTAATATGGAGAACCTAAAGGGTCACACCATAAAAGGAAGAATAATTATTTAAGAAGTTAATGGCATAATTGTAATAATATGTTAAGTATATTTAATTTAATCTATGGTGATAGAATAAATTAAATAGCTTAATATTTATTATTTAATATTTTAGAAATATTAAATATAAATTAATAAGAGGAGTCTTATTAATATTATTAATATTATTATTATTTTAATTTCTAAAAGGTTTAGGAATTAATTTAATATTAGTACTCTCATTTATTCCTAATTGGATTAGGAAAGAAAAATTAGTTAAAGGAGTTTAACTAATTATCCCTAATAGGATTAGGGGCCCATTTAATTAAAAGAGTTTAATTAAATAAATAATACCTTATTTTAATTAAAATAAGATTATATAATATCTTTATAAGAGGAGTCTTATATGAGATATGAGATATACGTAATTCCTAGATTTGGAGAGTACACCCTTTTCTTATTCAGATATAGGAAAAACTAGGGTTTGAGCCAAATCCTTCTTCTTGAAAAATTCCTCTTCCTCGGTGGATCACCTATAGAGGCCACACACTTGGGTGGCTTACATTGATCAAAGGAAGGAATCTACCCGAGATTCAAGGAGATCATGAGAGTAGTAGGAGGTGAACTCGTATACTGAGGAAGCTTCGTTTCTACAAGGGTATGATTTCATAATTTCTTATTCTTCGTTTAATTAATAATATGCATAAAGGATGATCCGGGTAATTGGTTTGTGAAAAATTTTAAAATCGATTTTATCTCGCTTGCTTATTTTTGCAATTTTGATTGCTACTTTGATTTTCATAAAACCTAACAATGGTATCGAGCCAAACTTTATGCGAATTATTAATTATTTTGATTCCATATATGTATGGGTATGTATTTTGAATAATTTATTAGGCGTAATTTATTGTATAAAATTATTATTAAAAAAAAAAAAAAAAAACTGAAAACATTTTTTCTAATCATGCCGCATCCGTGATTTTTTTTTCCACAAGGGTTGAGTCTGATTAAGAAATTTCATTAGCATGATCGCCGAAACAAACAAAAAAAAAAAAAAAAAAAGTAACTTTGATGGTCCACGGTTTTGTCCGTGATATTAAAATCGTCTGGTTTTTTTGTGCAAAGCAACGCAGCGCGCTTTTATTTTTTATTTTTGTTAAGGGCTTTTATTCATGCAAATAATTTTTTTTTCGCGTGAATTAAAAGTGGGCCCGTGGCGCTTTTTTGTCCAAAGAAATTTATAAAGCATAGTCCTACCATGTAGCAAAAAGCAAGTTCATTGGAGATTTTTAAAAGTGTAGGACTTTTATTATATATATATAATTGTTATATATATATTAATCTTAATAATTTTATAATTAAAATAAAAGAGTTTATTTTAATCTTGAAATTGATTTCATGCAACATAAAATTGCCCATTAAATGATACTCATATATATATGGAATGATTTAATTTATTGATACATATGATGATATATGTATGATAATAAATGGGATTGATTATGGACAATCGACTAATATGATTGGATTTATTTTAGTTGGATGTTTGAATGAATGGGTTTTTTTATTAAATGGGGTCTGCAAGTGCCTCGTCTTTTCTCGGTTTTCTTCTTGATGTAAATTCTATCTCTCTCTATGTACTTCCCTCGATCACGATCAAGGTTTCTATTTAAATTAAATAGTTTAATGTAATAGGATTAGTTAGAATTTTTTGAAGAACCGGAGGATCAAAGATCAAGGAGCGCTTGAAGACCCGTTTTTAATGGAGCCCGGTTTAAATGTAATAGTTATATTTAAATGTTTATTCTTTGCACCCTAGGGTTTGAATTTTGGTTCACTTGGTGGCTCTAGTGAACCAAACTAGAATAAAAGTCCATAATCAATCCGGGTAGAATATAGTATTCTATATGTGCATGCTAGTATTATATATATTATATATTATGCAAACATGCTTCGCATGTTTAATAATATGACGCGTATTTTATATATATATTTGCATGCTACTAAACAAGATGAGACAAATAATAACAAATCCTCAAAGTTTTTATTTATTAAGTCTTAAGCGTTCAAAGATATTTAGAATATCGAACGTCGCTTTCTAGCATGATAAAATTAATAGAGTATTAAATATTTAATATGAGTTTGTTGTGTCACCACAAGGCAAGTATTAAGTATTTAAGATGTTAATTTATCACATTTGATGCTTATAAAGAAAATTGAACAATATTGTTTTGTTGTGTCACCACAAGGGCGATATTTTTCTTTTTGAATATATGGAAGTGCTAGGTTGGACTTAACTTAGATAATTTTGATTCGGATGTGTCACCACTTGATCAAAATAATCCAAGAGGCAAAACATAAGGAGTTACATGTTGATGTAATTGACAAGGAGTTGTCTACCTATTTATTTATATATAGTTTGTTGTGTCACCACAAGGCTATATATATTTGAAATGGGGTCCTTATTCTCACTAGCAAAAAAACTTTAATTAGATTTTGCCAAACTATATAAATGAGGGTAATATAGTTTGAAGAAAATAGTGGAAGATACCAATATAAAATAAGACCTAATTTATTTTGGTAATTAATAAATGAACGTTTGCTAAAATATTGTCTTTTTACATGCGTAATTTTGAAAATGTCACATTCACTAATTTCAATCTGCTAAGCATACTTGATGCTAACAAACCGACGGATCAAACTACACCTGGATGGTTGAGGAATCGAGAATTGTTCTCATCTTTGAAAAGATTTCTTATGTCCTAAATTCGCCTGCACTGCAAAAAAAGTTGCGAGAGATGTACCGAGGAAGAGATTGCTACTTTTAAATAAAGGGCAAGATGATGCATCTGTGGCTCAATGCATCATGCTCGCATCCATGAGTAACGAGCTTCAAATCAAGATGAAAACATGGATGCTCCTACTATGCTACTTGCACCTTGGAGAGTTGTATGGTGAGCAAAGTAGACCGCTAGATATGAAATATCTAAGGAGCTCTTCCGATCTCTTGGATGACCGAGGGCACCGCCATTGAGACTCATGTCCCAAAGATGATCAATCTGATTGAACGTCTTGGATGTATTGGGTTCATCATGGATGGGGAGTTGAGTCAAGATTTAGTCTTGCGCCACTCCCACACCTTCTCACAATTTGTTGTGAATTTTCACATGAACAAGTTGGATGTCACTTGCTCAATTACTTAACATGTTGAAAATCTGTCAAGGTCACTTCCCATCCAAGAAGAACCATGTCTTCATCGGTGGACGATTCTTCCAAGAAAAGGAAGAGGCCCAAGGTATCTTCCGAAAGGAAGAAATCCAAGAAGGCTAAGGGAAAGGCGAAAGTGAAGGATCAAAAGAAACTCGATCCATTTAGCAAAAGAATTTGCTTCCATTGCAATAAGTCGGGTCATTTGGAAGAGGAACCGCAAGGATTATCTCGCAGAGAACAAAAGTAGAAGAAGCTTGAGAAGCTTCAATCCTAATCAAGGTTTGTTTATGATTGAAATTAATTTTTCCGAAAGTCAATCTTCTACTTGGGTATTGGATACCGGGGATGTGGTTCTCACATATGTAATAATATGCGGACTTGTCGAAGTAGAAAAGTCGAAAGAAGGATGAGGTCGTCCTACGAGTGGGAAATGGAGCAAAGGTTGCTGCATTAGCTGTAGGGACTTATTGTTTAACACTGCCTACGGGCAAGTTCATTAATTTAAATAATTGTTATTTTGTTCCAAATATCATTAGAAACATTATTTCTATCTCTCAGTATTGATATGGATGGTTTTAATATTATAATAAAGAACAACAGTTGTTCCATTTATAATGATAATGTTTTATATGGTGTTGGTAATTTGCGAAATGGACTTTATATACTTGACTTGCATGAAAATATATTTCAAATTGAACAAACTAATAAAAGGAAAAGAGATGATGTTAATTATACCTTCATGTGGCACTGTAGACTCGGTCATATTAATGAAACAAGATTATATAAGTTGCATAAAGATGGGCTCCTAGAGCTATCTGATTATGAATCATATCCAACCTGTGAATCTTGTCTCATGGGTAAAATGACTAAATCTCCTTTTAGTGGAAAAGGAGAAAGAGTTACTGAGTTGTTAGCGTTAGTACACACGCATGTATGTGGACCCATGACAACGAATCGCACGAGGAGGGTATTCTTATTTTATTACATTCACCGACGACCACTCAAGATTTGGATATGTGTATTTAATGAAATACAAATCAATCATTTGAAAAGTTCAAAGAGTTCGAAGTGAAGTTGAGAAGCAAACCGGTAAGAGTATTAAGATTCTTCGATCCGATCGAGGAGGAGAATACTTAAGTGGTGAGTTTCTCAATTGTCTCAAAGAAAATGGTATAATCTCACAATGGACTCCACCAGGGGACGCCACAGATGAATGGTGTATCTCGAAAGGAGAAATCGAACATTGTTGGACATGGTTCGATCCATGATGAGTTTTACCGACCTTCCAGCTTCCTTCGGGGATATGCCCTAGAATCGGTGATACCTACTTAACAAGGTACCTACAAAATCCGTCCCCAAGACCCCATATGAGTTATGGGATGAGGAGGAAAAACCAAATCTTAAGCATGTTAAGACTTGGGGTTGTCCACTTTTATGTCAAAAGTTTGAAAACGATAAGTCGCAGACTAGATCCGACAAATGTAGATTTGTGGGATATCCTAAAGAAACATCGGGTATTATTTCTATCATCCAACCGATCAAAAGGTGTTTGTTGCGAAACATGCCGCTTTCTTGGAAAGGAGTTTATTCTTGAAGGGGTCGATGGGTAAGATATATCTTGAAGAAGTTCAAGAACCACAAAATACTACAGATCAAAGTGAGGTACCTAACCAAGTAGAGATTCCTTCCGTACACACACACCCTATTCATAACTGGAAGAGTACCAAAGATACCAGACAGTATGGACTTGTCATAGAAGATGACAATGAGAGGTACGATCATAGATAATTATGATCCATTGAATTACTTAACAAAGCTATGAGTTGTAAAGACTCGTAGAAATGGCAAGAAGCCATGAAATCCGAGATGGACTCCATGTATGAGAACCAAGTATGGACTTTGGTCTCACCACCAAGGCATTAAGCCTATTGGGTGTAAATGGGTCTTTAAAAGAAAGATCGAGCAGACGGGCAAGGTAGAGACCTATAAGGCCCGGATTTGGTTGCAAAAGGTTTCAAACAAAGACAAGGAGTTGACTATGATGAAACCTTCTCACCAATAGTAATGCTCAAGTCCATTCGGATTTTGCTTATGATTACAACTTACCATGACTACGAAATCTGGCGGATGGACGTGAAAACGGCCTTCCTCAATGGGAAACTTGAGGAGGATGTGTATATGACACAACCGTGAGGGATTTGTTTCAAAGGTTGGAACAAATCAAGTCTGTAGCTTCTACAACGATCCATTTATGGATTAAAGCAAGCTTCGTAGGTGGAACATCCGTTTTGATGAGACAATCAAAAGTTTGATTTTATCAAAATGAGGATGAACCATGTGTACAAGAAGGTTAGTGGGGAGCGCTATTTCATTCCTTGTATTATATGTTGATGATATACTACTTGATAGGGAATGATATTCCTATGTCCGCAAACAATTAAAATCGGTTATCTAAACACTTCTCCATGAAGGACTTGGGAGAAGCATCCTATATTTTGGGGATAAAGATCTATAGAGATAGATCTAATAGGATGCTTGGCTTATCCCAAGAACGTACATTAACATGATGCTAAAAGGTTTAGCATGGAAGATTCCAAAGAGGTCTCATGCCGATGAGCCATGGAATACATCTCTCCAAGAAACAAGCCCCAAAGACACTGAGGAGAGAAACCGTATGAGTAAGATTCCTTATACTTCAAAGAATAGGATCTATCATGTACGGTATGATATGTACTAGACCGGATGTCGCCATGCATTTATTGTAACGAAAGCGATATCACTTAATCCAGAGAAGAACACCGGAAGGCAAAGTGAAAATATCCTAAAGTACTTAAGAAGAACTAAGGATGTATTTCTTGTTTACGGTGGTCCGAATTAAAACCAGAGGGCTTCACGGACTCAAGTTTTCAAACGCACCAAGATGACAAGAATCCATTTCTGGGTATGTGTTTACCTTAAACGGTGGCGCATGTTGAGTTGGAAAAGTTCCAAGCAAAGAAACAGCTTTGATTCAAAGGATGAGGCAGAGTACATAGCTACAAGTGAAGCCGCAAAGAAGTCGTTGGATGAAGAAGTTCATTACCGAACTTGGTGTGGTTCCTAGCATTAAAGGACCAAAGGTTTTATTCTGTGACAACACTGGAGTCATTATGCAAGCTAAGGAACCCAGTCTCATCGTAAATCCAAACACGTGTTGCGGCGATTTCATTTGATCGAGAGATCATTGAAAGAGGAGACGTCCACCACAGAGCGTGTGGACTCTCAAGACAATATATGCAGATCCATTTACTAAAGCGCTAACACAATGACAGCTTTGATCGTCACTTAGAGAAGATGGGTATGAGATACCACGGCGATTGGCTTTAGTGCAAGTGGGAGATTGAAAGTATTATGCATACAAGCCAATCATGAATGATGATAAAGCATATATCGTGTAATCAATCTTATTTATTTATTAATAAAAGAATTATTTATTAAAGGCATTTATTATCTACATGGTGTCGCTTTTTAATAATATGTGATAAACCCATAGTTTTAAGCAACGCTTTTAGAATAATGATGATGATCATTCTAATGAGATCTAAATTCTTAGAAAGCTTAAAACTAAAATAGTTCCCAATCATTGGATTACTAAATTGGGGATTAGTGAATCGATAGATTGGTACATACGTTGCTTGCTCATTGGATGAGGATGATTGATCTCATGATCATTTGTGTGGAGACACTAAAGCAAGTATATAGGTGCTTATTAGAGAATAAGTTCATGAACGCGACTCGCTAAGGAATTCCTAATGGAGTTTTACTTACCCGTCAATAGGAATTCTCAGTAGTGATAGTAGTACAAATGATCTCAGACTTGAGATCATCATAGTATCTTATATATAATGAATTACACTTTGACTTATTCCTTAAGACTCTTAGAGTATATCAAAGGGTATGCTTGGGTGTAATAAGTTATATATGAAGATAATGAATGATCAATAAAGAATCTACCACTTCTAGTAAAAGGAGAAATGTCCTATGTGATTCGATAAATGACAACCCGTGAATCCTTGGCGAAGGTGGAATGAAATTAGAAAGTAGTTTCTAATTTGCATTCATTGGGAGTTGTTCATTTAGGAATCGAAATACATATAATTAAATAAAATAAGACTTGACAGCTTATTCCATGTCTTATATTTAATCGGGACATAGTATGGTGGAAGGATTGAATTGCACGATAACTATTTACTCAAAGGTTCTTTTATGATTAATGTTGAAATCTATATTATCTCGAAAGTCGTTGATCGCTAGGAGGCTTATCCCTATTGTAGAATAAATATTATTTATTTAAATAAATTATTTGTTTAATTTATTTATTTAAATAAGATTATAATTGTTCTAATTGATTTATTCACAATCGGTTTAATATGGAGAACCTAAAGGGTCACACCATAAAAGGAAGAATAATTATTTAAGAAGTTAATGACATAATTGTAATAATATATTAAGTATATTTAATTTAATCTATGGTGATAGAATAAATTAAATAGCTTAATATTTATTATTTAATATTTTAGAAATATTAAATATAAATTAATAAGAGGAGTCTTATTAATATTATTATAATTATTATTATTTTAATTTCTAAAAGGTTTAGGAATTAATTTAATATTAGTACTCTCATTTATTCCTAATTGATTAGGAAAGAAAAATTAGTTAAAGGAGTTTAACTAATTATCCCTAATAGATTAGGGAGCCCATTTAATTAAAAGAGTTTAATTAAATAAATAATACCTTATTTTAATTAAAATAGGGTTATATAATATCTTTATAAGAGGAGTCTTATATGAGATATGAGATATACGTAATTCCTAAATTTGGAGAGTACACCCCTTTTCTTATTAAGATAGGAAAAACTAGGGTTTGAGCCAAATCCCTTCTTCTTGAAAAATTCCTCTTCCTTGGTGGATCACCTATAGAGGCCACACACTTGGGTGGCTTACATTGATCAAAGGAAGGAATCTACTCGGAGATTCAAGGAGATCGCGGAGAAGTAGGAGGTGAACTCGTACCTGAGGAAGCTCATTTCTACAAGGGTATGATTTCATAATTTCTTATTCTTCGTTTAATTAATAATATGCATAAAGGATGATCCGGGTAATTGGTTTGTGAAAAATTTTAAAATCTGATTTTATCTCGCTTCCGCTATTTTTGTAATTTTAATTGCTACTTTGATTTTCATAAAACCTAACAGTTCTCATAGCTGAAAAGCTATCTTATGTCCTTAATACGCCTATCCCTGCAATGGTTGCAGACAATGCCTCTGAGGAAGAGATTGCTACTTTTAGAAAGTGGCAAGATGATGCACACCTTAGCTCAATGCATCATGCTCGCATCCACGAGTAACGAGCTTCAAATCGATTTAAACTATGGATGCTCCTACTATATTCTCAGTATATTAAGTAGTTGATGGTGAGGAAAGTAGGACCGATAGATATCGAGATATCTAAGAAGCTCTTCCGATCTAGAATGGCCAATGGCACTATAAGAGGTCCTTAACATTATCAATTTGATTGATCAATTAGACAACGAAGTTTTGTCATTGATGGAGAGTTGAGCCAAGATTTGATCTTGCACTCACTCCCGGACTCCTTTCACAATTGTTGTGAATTTTTCATATGAACAAGCTAGATATCAGCCTCGCTGATTTGCTTAACATATTGAAAAATGTTGAGAGTCACTTTCCAACTAAGAAAAACCAAGTCATACTGGTAGGGGCCAAAGGATCTTCTGAAAAGAAGAATGATTCAAAGAAGGTAAATGAAAAGGCAAAAACAAAGGATAATAAGAACAATACTGATACGGATAGCAAAGGAGTTTGCTTCCACTACAATAAGCCTAGACACTGAAAAGAAACTGCGAGAAGTATCTTGCAGAGGCTAACCAAAGAAGCTTAGTGAAATTTCGGTTACAATACAATTTTTGTTCATGATTGAAATAAATTTTTTTTAAGTCAAGGTTCTACTTGGGTATTGGATACCGATTTTGGTTATCATAAATATAGATTTATGAAGGGACCAAGCAGAAGTAGAAAGCTAAACAAATATAAGTAATTCTATGTGCGGGAAATGTAGCAAAGGTTGCCATATTAGCCATAGAAACTTATAGTTTAGCAATGCCTACGGGCAAATCTATTAAATCAATAAGTTGTTATTGTATTCCAGTTCTTGTTAAAAATATTATTTCCATTTTATTGTTGGACAATGAAATCTTTGGTATTATAATTAAGAACAATTGTTGTTCTATTTATAATAATAATGTTTTGTATAGAACTGGAATATTACTTAATAAATTTTGTATACTTGACTTACGCGAAAATAATTTTGCAAATTGAACAAACTAGTATAAGAAAAGGAGATGGTCATTCAAAGAGTTGAATGTGTGTATTTGCTGAAATACAAGTGTGAATTATTTGAAAGGTTCAAAGAATTCAAAAGTGAAATAAATTGACAAAGTATTAAGATTCTTTGATTAGATCAAGGAATAAATACTTGTGCAATAAGTTTCTAGATCATCTCAAATGGTTTTCTCATAATGGACACATCCTGATACACAATAATTGATTGATGTATCTGAATGAAAAATCGTACCTTGTTGGACATGGTGCGGTCCAAAATGATTTTACCGACATTCCAAAGATCCTTCCGGGATAATGTCCTAGAAATGGTCAGATATCTCACGAAAATGGTAACCTCAAAATTCGGCCCAAGACTCCATAAAAGTTATGGACAGGGAGGATTCCTAATCTTAAGTATGTTAAGATAAGGGGTTGTCCAACTTATGTGAAAAGGTTTCAAAGGATAAGCTTGGGACAAGATTTGACATGTACAGATTTGTGGGACATCCTAAAGTAAGTTTAGGGTATATGTTCTATAATTCTACTTAGCAAAAGGTGTTTGTTACGAAACACGCTGCCTTCTAAGATAAAGGTGTTTATCATTGAAAGGGCTGGTGGGAGAATAATAGATCTTGAAGAGTTCAAGAACCACAAAACACTATAAGTCAAATAAGAGGAACCTGTAGATAGACCTATTGTACCACAACTGAATCGTAAATGAATAGCACCAAGATACACGGGAGGTATGGATTCATCATAGATGATGATGATGAGGTACACATCATGAAGATGATGATCCAGATTATATACGATGAGGTAAGTGTTATAGACACTCAGAGAAATGGATTGAAGCAAGTTTCTCAAATATGGAACATTCGTTTGATGAGGCAATCAAAAGAGTTTGATTTTATCAAAATAAGAATGAACATAGTGTGTACAAAAGGGTCGATTAGAGCATCGTGACATTCCTAGTATTATATGTTGATATATTATGGATAAGGAATGACATACCAATGCTACAATCAAGAAAGATAAAGTTGTCTAAACATTCCTCCATGAATGATTTGGAAGAGTATCTTAATTGGGGATATAAATCTATATAGATAGATTTAAGAGGATGCTCGACTTAACCCAAGGAACGATATTCATTTGATGCTAAAGTCGTTTAGCATGGCAAACTCAAGAGAGATGTCTCATGTAGATGAGCTATGGAGTGTATCTCTTAATAGTCCCCACGCACTCTCGAAAAGAGAGGTCGCATGAGTGACTATCATGTATGCAATGAAATATACGAGACCCGATGTTGATCACCATATTCGGAGAAGTTCACTATGAGTCGCTGAAAATATCTTAAAGTGCTTAACTCCGCTAAAGATATGATCATATTCATGGTGGGTCTAAATTAAAACTAGAGGGCTTAACAGACTCAAGTTTTTCGAGATGCACTAAGATGATGAAAAATCCACTTTAAGATAAAGCGTTATCTTGATCAGTGGTGCAGTGAATTGGAAAGGTTCCAAACAGCAAAGAGTTGCTGGTTTAGTGATAAAGACAAAGTATATAGCTATAAATGAAGCTGCAAGATGATTGTTTGGATTAAAAGTTCATTACAGAACTAGGAATAGTTCCTAAGTCTCATCTTGGATCTAAACATGTGTTGTGGCACTTTCATTTGATTATTAGAATCATTGAAAGATGGGAAATCACTATAGAGATAGTGGACTCTCATAAACAACATTACATATCCATTAACTAAAAGCTTATCCAATGCCAGGATAATCGCCACTTAGAGAAGAAGAGTATGAGTTACCACGACGGTTGGCTTTAGTGCAAGTGGGAGATTGAAAGTAGTATGCACACAAGCCAATCATGTTTGATGATAAAGCATATACTTTGTAAATAATCTTATTCATTTATTAATAAAAAGTATTAATTTATTAAAGGCTTTTAATTATCTACATGATGTTGTTTTATAACATGTGATAAACCCATAGTTTTAAGCAATGCTTTTAGAATAATGATGATGATCATTCTAATGAGATCTAAATTCTTAGAAAGCTTAAAAACTAAAATAGTTCCCAATCATTGGATTACTAAATTGGGGATTAGTGAATCCGGATAGATTGGTACATACGTTGTTTTACACATTGGATGAGGATGATTGGTCTCATGATCATTTGTGTGGAGACACTAAAGCAAGTATGTAGGTGCTTATTAGAGAATAAGTTTACTGAACGTGGCTCGCTAAGGAATACCTAATGGAGTTTTATTTGCCTGTCAATAGGAATTCATGTAGTGATAGTAGTACAAGTAATCCTTGGACTTGAGATCATCATAGTATCTTGTGTATGATGAGTTATACTTTGACTTATTCCTTAAGACCCTTAGGGTATATCAAAGGGTATGCTTGGGTATAATAAGTTGTACATGGAGATAATGTATGATCAATAAAGAATCTACCACTTCTAATAAAAGAAGAGAATGTCCTATGTGATTCGATAAATGACAACCCAAAGAGTCCTTGGCAAGGCGTAATGAAATTAGAAAGGAGTTTCTAATTTGCATTATTTGAGTTGTGCATTTAAGAGTCGAAATACATATAATTAAATAAAATAAGACTTGACAAAGAATTCCATGTCTTATATTTAATTGGGACATTGTATGGTGGAAGATTGAATTGTACTGTAACTATTTACTCAAAGGTTCTTTTATGATTAATGTTGAAATCTATATTATCTGGAAAGTCGTTGATCGCTAGGGAGGCTTATCCCTATTGTAGAATAAATATTATTTATTTAAATTAATTAATTATTTAATTTATTTATTTAAATAAGATTAGAATTGTTCTAATTGATTTATTCACAACCGGTTAATATGGAGAACCTAAAGGGTCACACCATAAAAGGAAGAATAATTATTTAAGAAGTTAATGGCATAATCGTAATAA
The DNA here is from genome assembly GCA_020205615.1 of Panax quinquefolius. Classification (NCBI taxonomy): domain Eukaryota; kingdom Viridiplantae; phylum Streptophyta; class Magnoliopsida; order Apiales; family Araliaceae; genus Panax; species Panax quinquefolius. Next base: position 54,289,656 of record CM035173.1, read on the forward strand.
TATATTAAGTATATTTAATTTAATCTATGGTGATAGAATAAATTAAATAGCTTAATATTTATTATTTAATATTTTAGAAATATTAAATATAAATTAATAAGAGGAGTCTTATTAATATTATTACAATTATTATTATTTTAATTTCTAAAAGAGTTTAGGAATTAATTTAATATAAGTACTCTCATTTATTCCTAATTGGATTAGGAAGAAAAATTAGTTAAAGGAGTTTAATTAATTATCCCTAATAAGATTAGGGAGCTTAATTAATTAAAAGAATTTAATTAATTAAATAAATCCCAATTCCTTAATTGTTAAGGTGGGTTGCCCACATCTATAAATAAGAGGAGTCTTATTATGGGTTGTGGGGGTTGTTGACTTTTTCAACATACGACAAAATTCCAATTGTTGGGAGAGTACACCTTTTCTATAGAGATAGAAAAACTAGGGTTTAGCCAACCACCCTTCTTCTTGAATTTTCTTCTTCCTTGGTGGATCACCTCTGAGGGCCAAACATTTGGGTGGCTAACGTTGATCAAAGGAAGGAACCAAACCTGGGATTCAAGATTGAACGCGAAAGGATTTGGAGGTGAACTTGTACCGAGGAAGCTCGATCTTCAAGGGTATGATTTTATTCTTTATCTTTTCGTTTAATTAATAATTGTGCATAAAGGGTGATCCGGGTATATGGTTTGTAAATTTTTAAACTCTGATTTTACACGCTTCCGCATTATTTTTGCAATTTGATTGCGTTATGAATATTCTAAACCTAACAGTGCATATGAATATCTCTATCGTAGGCATGAATCATGAATTCCAACGCCATGTAAAAGTCACAGACACATGTTATTATGATCAGATCTAAACCCATAATTCGTCTCTCAATTTCATATGGATTATTACGGTAATTGTTAGCTAGGCAGTGAATTAATTAATCACAAACCATAATAGACAATCCAATAATAATTAATTAAACTAACAAGGAAGCATATCACAATAAACTACACAACAAGATCCATTATAATCTCAAGATGGAGTTTAATTTAGGATTAAAGTGAAATCCATAATCCATAAATGAATAAATATTGAAAGACACAAAGAGAGAGGAAGAGAATTTAGGGTTTGAGGTAAGCAAATCTGAATTCCCTTGCTTCAATTCTGAATCTCCAATGATCTTCAAGAACATTAATCTCCACTTTCTAATCTAATCTAGGGTTTTCTAGTCTACTATAATCTAATCTAAGATAGAAGGAATGTACAGGATGGATCTATTCTAAAGAGGGATTTTATTTATTGAATGGTCTAGCTCCCTTCTATCAGTTGAAAATATGCCTAAATACATCATAATTCTCAACCCCTTTCTCAAGCTATAATCTAATTGGTCATTTAAGTGAAAGTTAAAACTGGGTCGACAGGGGAATTGCGGCGCATGCCACCACAGTGGAAATTCTCGATGTGGATCAAGCGCGCCACGCATGCATACCACAAGCCAATTATGGCGCGGTCGCACCATACTTCAGTTTTCATTTTCTGGTTCTGCTGCTGTTGCTTCACTTCACTTGCCATCTCCTTAATACTTAATCACATTAAGCTCTCAATACATCCAGTTTATCCTAAAATGCTACCAAGCAAGTTCCCAAGTATGCAACCTACAAAATGAAAATAAAATGCATGAAAAGATACTTATAAACATGGGATTAAGCAACAAATGAATTAGTTGATACCTGATAAGTAGGTATAAATCCTACTTATTAGGTCGCACCGACTGCCAGTGTTTGAAAACTATTTTTAATTATTTCTGATATTTTAAACATGTTAGTTTGACTTAAATATATATGAAAATAGGCTTGTCATGTGATCCAAGTTTCCTTGCATGTAGTAAGTTGCATTAACTTGTTTTAGTTTGAGTTTTTTAAAGAAAACTTAGAAGTTTTGAAAACATACCTTGATGAACCTTGTGTCCTTTGAGTTCTGACCTTTTTAGCATGTGTATATGGCTTAGTTATTTTTATAAATGGGTATGAAATGTGATTCAAAGTTACATTACATATATTAGGTTGCTTTAGCTTGGTTTAGAATGATTTTAAAAGAAAACTTGGATGTTTTAAAAACTAATATTGGTAAGCATTGTGTTAATTATATTTTGACCTTATAAGATAACATGTTAGGACATTTTATGTCTCTAAACATGACTGATATGCTCACTCATCTAGTTAGGCACAATTTGAACTACTCAAACATGATTTACAATAACTTTAAAGAGTAAAGCTAAATTAAACTTTGAGTGCATGAGTTGAATGACTTTGAACATCTGTGTTAAAGGATTATTAGCCTCGTTATATGGTTTAATGGTTATCATAGTTAGTCCTTTGTTACATGAACCCAATTAGCCTTGTTAGATGGAAATTTCAAATTGAAAACCATAACATGGGAAAATAAACTTAAATTGAACATAAGAGACATCAAACCTAGTCTAAGACCTCTTAACATGCTTACATTATATGTATCATTATCCATGTATGCTAGATATTAAGCTGGAATCAAGAAATCTCAAAATCAACTCTGGTTTGATTAGGGAATAACGTGGCTACGCCACTCCCAGGTCATAATGCAAATGAATAATACCAAGATGCCGCTTTTGATTGACTATTTTAAACTGTAATCTGAACCTTGAAGCATGTTTATATTGATATCCTAAGTTATAAAAAAGAGTTTAAGTGATGTTTTAAGTGTTGAATTGTGTAGTGATTATATAGAATCAAGATTTTAAAAGTTTATAAAAGGTTTCTAAATGAAGCTTTCGAAAGCAAAGACAATATTGATTATTAAACTACGTGGTTTGATAGTGTACTAATATGTGGCCTAATTGTATAACAAAGATAAGGCTAAAAATATGTGCTTATCATACGTGATTGAACATGTGTATAATATGTGTGTAGGATAGTTGGATTATGTACCAAGTGTGTAAAACTAATGTGTATTTATATATATAACTATGATAATAGGATATTAAAGTGACATTAAGCTATAAGTTGGTAATCGATGCAAAAGGCAAGTTCCCTAACTTACACAACCTTGAATGTTGTGCAAGTTTCTGACTATGTTATATCAACTACATATCTTAGCAATTTCACTTGTTAATTGTATAATAATTCTATAGGATAATTCTTGTGTTATCTATATTATTAGAAATTCTTATTCATACTATGAAGCTTAATGTTTATTCATAATTATATTCCTTGAATCATGTTGCAAGCTTCGAACTTATAAATTGTTCCTAAATGATTTGAGAAATGTGTCTAAGCCATTTGATTCGGCTAGACCAATATCTATAAGTTAGAAAGCTATCCAAACCAATTTCTTTGGTGCGGACTCTTATAATCTGCTGAGATGAAAAAACCTCTTAGAAGGAAAAAAAAATTATATTGTTTGAGTCCGACTTACGACAAACAACATGTTTAAATATTTTGCATAATGTAGGCTACTATGTAAATCGATCACCTATCAGACTTGTTTTTATTGGATTATCGCGAAATACTTGTATCAGCAGAGTTCTTGGTCCATAGTGACTGCTCAATATTAAAACCTTATCGATCTATTGAAAAATGTTGAAACTTTTGAATTCTTTTGATATACTTTGGTCTATAATGACTTCCTGTTTACAATTCAAAAGAAAGATTTGGAACTATTGAGATTTCTTTGTTTACAATATTATTCTTTAAACTCTCAAGCTATCCTTTATCATTATACCTTTGAGATTATTATCTTGATATTTATGTCTGTAATTCACCCTTATTATTATATTACTTGTTGGAAAAATTTGTTTCTCATTCTTGCTTTTCTTAAACCTTTCAGTTAATGCAAAACGGGGTAAAACACCAGGCAAGGATAAGGGAAAGGGCAATGCTATAGAGTAGCTTAGTCCTCTATGTTAGGATTTTAATTATTATGTTGTATTAAGACTTAAGTATGGTTATGTAATAAGTATGTTATATTTTAAGTTATGTAATGTGTTAGTTATGGTTGCGAGACTTGGGAAGAGAATATTTATATTAAATCAATGTAAATTATTTTATTATTTTGTTGTTTAAGTTATTGGTATATTAGATCATGAAGCAACACATTCGAGATAGATGTATCTGAATTTGGTGGCATCATAGCATCATTCAAGCCCGTTACGACTCGTAATCGTAAAAACAAAATTCCAAAATTTCATTAAATTCGATCGTATATATATATATATATATATATATATATATATATATATATATTCATACATGGAATCATCAAAATTGATAATTAGCACAAAGTTAGGCTCTTATACCACTTTTAATTTGTATATAGCGCGATCATGTAATCAATCACATAAACGAAGCGGAAGTGCAATAAAATGGAATTTAAAATTTTTATTCAAACCATGATCATGCTTTGTGCTTAATTATCAATTCAATAAAAAAGAGATAGAGATCAGATTCACACCCTTGTAGAAACTAGTTTCCTCATGTATGAGTTACCCTCCAATTCTTTTTCATGTTCAACTTGAATTCACTGGGTTTGCTTCCTTCCTTTTATCAACGTTAGCTACCCATGCGTTTGGCCTCTAGAGGTGATCCACCAAGAAAGAATAGTTATTTAAGAAGATGACCTTTTGGAAAAACCCTAATTTTATCTCTATAGAATATGTGTACTCTCCCAACTCTTAGAATAAAGCATGTAACAAGCTCATATATAAATTAACATATATAGCTTGAATATTGTCCTTGAATGATAAATTAAAAGATTTATATCTTTAAGTGATTATTTGATATGACTTATATAAAGTGATTATATGAATGTGTAATAATTTATCAAGCCAATTAGGGTTAATTAAGTTAATAAATTAGTGGAACAAAAAGGAAAGCCAAGAAATAAGAATATTAGATTATTTATCAATGTATTGAACACTTTGTGACATATAAAGAATGAATATGTGATTAAATGAAAATAATAATTATTTATCAATGATGGTAAATATTTTGTGACTCATGCGAGATATGTATATGATGAAATATATATATATATATATTGTAAATATGTATAAATATTTATTTGTTATTAAAGAGAATTAAAAGAATAATATATAACCTAATATTATATGTTAGGAATGTGAATTAAATAACTTAAGGGTTATAGAATTGAAAAAAAATTAGTAATTAAAATACATACTAACCTAATAGATTAATTTTATTATCTCAATTTATTATTTATTGTAAACCTAATTAAAAAAAAGCTTAATTGAGTTATAAAATTAAATCTACATGAGTAATTATTTAAAATCCAAAACGAGTAGATTAGAAACCCTAATTAAATAATTAGGATAAAATAAAATAAATATGTTGGACCTATGCTAATTCAAGCGGCTCAAATAAATTAAATGGGAGCTCAAATAATTAAATGCAGTTGGCCAAAACCTAGCACATTTAAAATGGACCTTCTAGATAAATAAATAAGCAAATTAAATAATAAAAGAAAAATAAAAAATTGGGCAAAACAAGGAGGGAATGTCCGAATTTTGTAAGGATTTTTAGTCACATGGGCATTAAATTTTTAACCGCCTTGCAACCTATTACACCAACTCTTATAGCCTCATTAAACTAAATCCATAGCCTTTGAAATTCTTTAGATATACAAGATATTGGAGAGATTTGTTGGAAATTTATAAATACATACATGTGTTATATACATGCATTTTGACTAACTATAAAAACCCCTCATTTCCTTACTCATTAAAAGTTTAGTTCATTTTCTTTCATTTCATTCCAAAAAGCTAAGAAAGAAAAACAAAATAGAAAAGAAATAGAAAAGAGAAAGAGAGAGAAAACCATGGGTTACATAGAGGAAGAAGAGAAGAAATTTTCTTAAGTCATCTAGCTTCATAAACTATTTTAGAAGGAGGAGAAAATTTTCTCGTAGAACAAGGTATTAAAAATCCTAACCATAAACTTTTTTTTACATTCTTTTGATGGTTTGATGAAATAAAAATCTTATGTTTTTAAACTCAAAAACCTTGGATCTATATATTAAAGAGTTTTTTATGTATAGATCTAATCATTTTGAGTGTTAAAAAGCTTAATAAATAAAGGTTTAAGGATATACATAATTTGAATGTATGGTGATAGTGATTCCGGGGAAAAAAATCCTTATAAGGAGGGGAGAATGTAAGTACCGAGAATTTTATATGATTATATATTTTGTATTAAGTTAATGTAATTAATGATGTAATTCATAAGGAATGGGTAGATAAATGTGATGTGTATGATGTATCATGAGCACCGAATCCAAAGTTTAAGGGACCCGGATTTGGGAGCATCACACTATCACCACAGATTAAATTAAATACACTTAACTTATTATTACGATTATGCAATTTGCTTCTTAAATAAATATTTTCTTTTTATGGTGTGACCCTTTAGGTTCTCGATATTAAGCCGATTGTGAATAAATCAATTAGAAAAAATCTAATCTTATTTAAATAAGTAAATTAAACTATTAATTCATTTAAATAAATAACATTTATTCTACAATAAAAATATGCCTCCTTAGCGATCAACTACTTTCCAGGTAATATAAATTTCAACATTAATCATAAAAGAACATTTGAGTAAAAAGTTACCGTACAATTCAATCCTTCCACCATACAATGTCCTAATTAATATAAGACATGAAATTACTATAAAATCTTATTTTATTTAATTATATGTATTGCGATTGCATTTGATATGTATTTCGATTCTCAAATGCACAACTCCAAATAATGCAAATTAGAATCTCCTTTCTAATTTCTTTCCACCTTGGCCAAGGATTCCTAGGTTGTCATTTATAGAATCACAAGGGACATTTACTTCTTTTACTAGAAGCGGTAGATTCTTTATTGATCATTCATTATCTCCATTTCCAACTTATTATACCCAAGCATACCATTTGATATACCATAAAGGGCTTAAGGGACATGTCAAAGTATAACTCATCATACACAAGATACTATGATGATTTAGGATAACTTCTACTACTATCACTACTGTAATTTCTATTGACATGCAAGTTAAATTCCATTAGGCATTCCTTAGCGAGCCATTTTCAATGAACTTATTCTCCAATAAGCACATATATACTTACTTTAGTGTCTCCACATAAATGATAATGAGATAAATCATCCTCCTCTAATGAGAAAGCAATGTATGTACCAAACTATCCGAATTCACTAATCCCCTTTTTAGTATTTCAACGATTGGGAACAATTTTAGTTTGTGAGCTATCTAAGAATTTAGATCTCATTAACATGATCATCATCATAATTCTAAATGCATTGCTCAAAAATATAGGTTTATCACATATTAAATATAACAACACCATGTAGATAAATTAAATGTCTTTAATAAATAATTTTTTTATTAATAAATGAATAAGATTGTTACAAAGTATATGCTTTATCATCAAACATGATTGGCTTGTGTACATACTACTTTCAAGTAATTTATAGAGAAGTGTTTAGATAACTATATTTTGATCGATCAGAGCATACTGATATTATTCCTATCGTTAATATATTGTCAACATATAATACTAGGAATAAAACAACGCTCCCACTAACCTTTTTGTACACATATGATTTATCCTCATTTTTGAAAAAAAATCAAACTCTTTGATTGTCTCATTAAAATGGATGTTCCACCTTCGAGAAACTTGCTTTAATCCATAAATGGATCGTTATAGTTTATGATAAGTAGGTTTCATACCTACGAATCAAATATCAACTGATTGAATTTGTTGTTTATTCCTGTGTTTTGTTGTTTATTCCTGTGTTTTGCAATTACTTTTGAAGATATTTGTGTTGTGACGCCCCCAAAATAGGTATACATCACCCATCTTGAGTCGCCAAATACATGGTTCAAAATACAAATAAAAACTTAATTATATAACTGTTGTGTAAAATATGACAAAACATAACTTAGATAATGACTAAGATAATGCAAAATAAATTATCATTAGTCTTTAACAATGTTAAACTGATAAAATACAATAGACATCAAGTTTAACTGCAGCGGAACAAGCAATCCATTATAAGAGTCAAGTAGAGAATAAAATATACTATCTTCTATGATTTAAAATGTTTTCATCAATTTTTATCGCTGAGACTCAACTTAATAAATAAACCACATCATCTAATCATCCTTGTACCACGACCAAGGATATTCATTAAATCATCAATGGTCATGACTATACCGAATAATCCCTGGTCATAATCATACCAAAAACTGTCCATCAATGCATTACAGGCCACTGAGGACTTTTGCCACATCATTTATAACATTATAGGTCATGATTATATTGAATGATCCCTGGACATAATCATACTAAGTCCATCTATGCACGTAAGCCAAAGATGACTTTCATCACAATATAAGCATGAGGATGATGACAATGATATAAGAATTCAATAAAAACAAGTTCAAGAATTAGTTTATCCAGGAATTAATAACGTCCAAATTGTCAACATGATACTGCTTTGTGAGGTAAAACTCAAGAATGCTCAGAAGAATATTTCCATGAAAAGATACTAGATGAAGCGCAAATATCAAGGATATTCCACTAATTTCATGGAGTATAAAAGCCAAAACTTTAACCACCTAAGTATAATAAAGAATGGAGTAACAAAAGAAATCACCAGGCATGCGATAGACCGCACAGACAGGTTATTCCAACAAAATAATAAAGAATAGAACCAGGTCAGGCGTAATCCGCACCGATAGGATATTCTAACAGAATAATAAATAATGGAACTAGGTCATGCGTAAACGCACAGAGAGGATATTCTGACAAAATAATAAAGAATGGAATAACAACAGAATTCACCATGCATGCGATAGACCACACAGATAGGTTATTCCAATAGAATAATAAATAATGGAATCAAATCGGATATAATACGCATGCATGTGATATTCCGGACGTAATAATAAAGAATGGAATAACAGAAGAATTTCACCATGTATGTGGTACTTCGCATATACAGGTTATTCCAACATAATAATAAAGAGTTATTCCACCATGTATGCGGTACTTTGCATATACAGGTTATTCCAACAGAATAATAAGGAATGGAATAACAGAAGAATTTCACCAAGTGTAGGGTAGTCCCCGTATATAGGTTATTCCAACAAAATAATAAAGAATGGAATAACAGAAGTTCTCTTCATGAATACGAAAGAAATAATAGCCCTTACCTTATAAAGAAGAAACTGGATATAGGAGTAGTGGTAGCAGAATACTTTTCTTCTTTCTCTCTATAGTTTCAGTGAATTCGCAAGAAATAATGAAGGAATGAGCTTCGATTTATAGGAGAATGGATTGAATAGTAACTAATTCATGAACGGTCCAGATTGATTCACTTTTAAACGAACGGTCCAGATTGATTTAATAAAATATTCTAATAAAATGAAATCTTTTTAAATAAAATATAATATATTCTATTTATAATCTAATAAAACGAATAACTTTATAAAAGTATTCTGTTTTATATAAAAAGATTTTACTATGAAAATACTATGCATAATAAAATATAATATATTCTAATTATTGTCTAATAAAACAAATAACTTTATAAAAGTATTCTATTTTACATAAAAAGATTTTACTATGCAAAAAACGACTATGCATAATAAAATATAATATATTCTAATTATTGTCTAATAAAATAAATAACTTTATAAAAGTATTCTGCTTTTATATAAAAAGCTTTTCCTCGTTTTATTACATTAATAATACTAATAAAACAAACTTCATCATCATTATTATAATTCACACTATTAATCGACTGTGTCGCTCCTGTGAAAGAGAGGCTTTCCAATAAGGATTTCTCCTATCAGCGCCGCAATTAGGTGACCAAACCTCTCCTCGGTCAACTTCTGTACATCGTTAATATTGCAAATAATAATGTTAATAACTTCGTCGCCTCAATTATCGATTTAATAATATATAAAATATTGACAATAATTGAATCAAATAACATAAGATACTATGCAGCAATTACTATAGCAATAATTACAAAACTGAGTGACTTCTCACGTAAGCATCAATAATCAATACCGTCTGCTACTATGCAATCACGCCAGACATCGTACTTTTATCAACGGGTGTTTCAACAAAGCTAACTGTGAAAACTTCTGCCATTATTTTCATAAAGATATTTTTGTCATTTTCTCAATCCGACAATAATTCCGTTGCGGGGTCCACCAATGATTGTGCCGTCATACGAATATTCCCTGTTAAAACGAATATTCCCCGACCAATCGAATATTATATAACAACTTGCATACTTTTCAAAATTTCTAAATATTACCCACAACTATAACATTATATTAAATTCAATCCATAATATTTAAAAATGATATTTATAGAAAATTCATCTTTATTCATAAAAGTTGGGGTCTTACATGTGTTCTTTTTGTAGATCCTATGTTTTGGAACTGAGTGGACAATAATTGGCAAGAAGCAACATGAAAATATCGCATAAATTGCAGAATCGGAGCAAATAAGAAACACACCCAAAAGACTTAAGGTGCGTAAGGTCACCGCCTCTAGTTACTAAAAACATCTTTACTCGCTAGGGCAAAGCGTGCGTTCTATACCAAAGGTTGTTCAAAAAGAGAGCGGTCGCGCCAGGTCGAAAGTTGACTATGTTTGACCAATTGAGTTGTAACGCGAATAAGATTTCATAGTTGGACTAGGAATTGTAATAGAACTTTTAAATGACAGTTTATGTCCATTAGTATATAGACATTCTATTTTTCATTCAAAACCCCTTGCTTGAATTGGATTATTGGAGAATTAAAGACATTGAGCAAGCAAGGAGGATTCAAGGCAGAAGCTGAGGAGATGAGAAGGATTGTAACGAAGTTTTTATTCTCTTTCCCTATCTTTTACTTTTATAATATGAATGCTTACTCTATTATGGATTTTAGATTTTAATTCAAAGATGATGAACTAAATTTCCTTTTAAGACTGCAATGGATTTTATTGTGTAACTGTGATTGACATGTTTCTTTGTTACGTTATAAAGAGTTATTATTCGATTATCTATTATGATTTGCACTTAATTGCTTAATTGTCTGGCCAGTAATTACTGTGATAATCTATATGAACTTGAGAGATGGATTATAGGTTTAGATCTGACCTTAATATCATTTGATTGTGTTTTTTGTGTGGTGTTAGAATTCATGATTTGTGTTTAGGATAGAGATATACCTATGCACCGCATGTAATCTGTTAAAGAACTTGCGCTTTAAATCCTCTTTAATTGTAATTCACATAGAGATATAGTGGATTAATTAATTACAGTTTTCTTATTAAGTCTATCATATGTGGATTTAAGTTGATTTGTTTATGGTGCATCGAGCGATGGTCATATATATTAACGTGTTCTTGATTAACAATCCAAAATAACTAGTTTGACTTAACAGGAAGTGTGTTGAACTAAGTGAAGCAATAAGTGAAGTTATAGTCTTAAGTCTCCAATATCTAATTAAATCTTGTGGTAATTAGCTTCACAAATTTTACAACATTGATCATCTATTTAATAAAATAGAGATAATATAAAATTGATAGTTGTTAGATTAGAATATAGTTTATTTTCTCAGTGGGACGATACTTGACTTATCATATATTACTTATGAATCACAGATACTTGCATATTATTGTTGGTATAGATTTTGGGAAAAAAAAGTTTTTAGTCGTTGTCAGGAAAATTTAAATTTTGTTAATTGCATTTAATATTAGTGTAATTAAATTGGTTTTAGTTAAACATATTTTTTTTAATTTTTGTTATCTTCTTGTTTCAGGTAATTTTGATCAGTGCATGCAAACATGGTCAAAACAACCAGAACTTGAACCATACGTGACGATATTGAAAGGCATTTTCAGCGATTATTGAAATTCTTTAAGAAAATAAGGGAAAATATGGTAGACGAAGCTCAAAAGTCGTTAAGGGATTACGCCATGCCGACAATTGGTGAGATCCAATCAAGCATCACGAGGCCGGCCATTGTTGTTAATTCCTTTGAAATTAAGTCAGGAATAATTCAGATGATTCAGAATTCGATACAGTTTAGGGAATGGCTAATGATGACCCGAATGAACACTTGGTAAACTTTTTAGAGATTTGTGATACATTCAATTACAACGGGGTAACGGATGATGCAGTGAGACTTTGGTTATTTTCGTTCACATTGAGAAAAATGATTTTAAAATATTTTAAGTTATAATTAATAACTTTTAATATTTTGATGCTAATTTCATTAAAATTTAAATATTAATGGTGATGGTTTAAAAATGATTTTAATTAATTTAAAAATTATTTAAGTAGAATATTGATGATTTAAAAATATTTTAAGTTATTAATAATAACTTTAATATTTTGACAAGTATAACATTAATATTTTATTATTAAATATTAATAATGATAATATTATTTGATAATTAAATCATTTAAAAATAATTTAATTGTTTGAAAAATTATTATAAATTATAATAACTGTTTATAAATTATTAAAAGCTTCCGAAAAATATTATAAAGGATAATTGACTTATCTAAAATAATATTGAAGTTTAGAAACCGAATTTAATTAACAATAACTATGTTAATTGTCTGATAGGGTGACCAGAACACCGAGAATAGACCGAAGTCCAACCAGGCCGAAATAGTTAGACTTGATAAGTGTTTATATAGGTTATAAACACTGATGTCGTTATGTGGTAATGTGTCTAGAAGAAGACTGACTGTAAATTACAATGTTGTATGTTGTGAATTATTGTGCTAATTGTGAGACTGATATTGTGATTATAGGTCTTTCAAACGCAAATAAGTATAGTGTGTAGCTGTAATCAACACGGAAGGCAAGTTTCCTTAACTCAACCTTGAGTTGATATTGTTCAATTATTATGGTGCTTAATTATTGTTAATTAGACCACGTCCAATAATTTATTGTTGATTATTCGCAGTTAGTGCATGTTTATTAATTCAAATTGAATTATTGATTCGGAGAATATACTTGTAAAATAATTGTTATTGGATATTCACATCCGTAGAAGCTATTATTAATTTCAAATAAGATGCTTAAATTACATCTATTGTTTAATCGTATTGAAACATGTCTTAGCTAATTGTTTTGGCTGATTTAACATTTGTTAGAACTTGATAGGTTCGAGAAGAGAAGAGAAGAGAATTCAATTATTATTGATAGATCAATGCCAGTTGTTTCGGCTAGATCGAAAAAGAAAACTTGATAGGTTTGAGAAGAGAAGAGAAGAGAAGTGATTATATACTGTAATCATAGTATTTCATTGTTAAATCAAATTTTGATTCTGAGACTGAGATGAACAACCTTTTATACAAAGGGAATATTTTATTGGTCATAAATTCGACCTTTGGGTGCGTGTAAGTATTATGCATAATATAGGGTACAAGGAGTTGGCTGACTCTAAGTACTTGCAGAGGGGTATGATTTAATCTTTATGGTTATCTGATACACTTGCATATATATCAAAGTAAAACTTTTATAGATACCTGAGAAGAGAAGTTCTAGATCCTTTGTGATCACTCAGCATAAATCTGGAAAATATTCCACTTTGTTATTGCGTAGAATTGATTCTTGATTATTCATTAGAATATCATAGAAACTTTGAAAGCGTTGTACTCTTTCATTATCAAATTATTGTGTTATGTAGATCAGAGAAGACTTGTTAGAAAATTGAGATTTGTTCACTATTTCAAAGTTCCCCGAACTTTGGTTTCATTCTATCAAAATAGATAGTCTGTTCTTATTGATTCTTATATATTTATTGTATGTCTTAACTTGCGGGGCAAATTTGCTGCTCACCCTTGCTAAATAAAACTTTTTAACTAGGGACGAAGTGGCAGGAGGTGCTACGAAGGATAAAGGCAAAGGCATAGTTATAAATTAGTTATGAACATTATTATTATGTTGTATTTGTGAACCCTTTTTGTGTATCTAAAGGGTATGTTTGTAATGTTAAGGTTAGAGGACCTGGGACTAATGTATTAACAATCTCTGTTAATGAGTTATGTATTACTATTTCTATATGAATGGGTAGTTAGGTGTTATTATATTGTGGATCGTGAACACCAAACTCGGGGGTCAGGTAACCCGGATTTGGGGGTGTCATACTAGCCACCTAGTGTACGTGTAGAGGGTGTTTTCAGTCTTTGTGATTGATAAACACTCTGGTTTGTAGTGTGAAGGATTGTGTTGAACCACTAGTAAACCTAGAGAAGAGTTCACGGTCTTGTGACCCCTCAGCATGATTTGGAATCTTATAAATTCTTGAGTTATTCATACTGCTTCCCAATTATTGAGCAATTGTGGAAGATTCTTGCTATTTTAAAAGGCGAATGTGGTAATAATGATATTCTTTAGAAAGAAGTAAGTCGTAGAATGCGACACTGGATGATAAATGTAATATCCTAGATTTTTCCATGTAATTAAACAATTTCAATAAACAAACTTATGTGAAATTCTTATGTGATAATTATTTTTAGATGAATTATTTATTTTATTATATGTTATGTGATAAGATGCATATTAATGGTTGTTACTACAGTTAGGCCAATTATTTAAATTGGTTAAGGATGGAATTAATTCTAATTAATTTTGTGGACGACTTACAAATATGAGTTTGAGTTTGAGCGGAATTTAGAGACGCCATTCCGCGTATTGAGTCCAAAACGTCGAAATTATGCGCAGATAGATCAGAACCACACGAAAAGTGTCACTAAACCGAGACATGCCTCATAATATTTTTAAATGTGTCACGAAAATGAGACATGCCTCATAATATTTTTTATATATCCACCATTCTCTTTTTACAATGCTCTTATTTATAGATATATGGACTTGAAAGTTTCATGACGTAAAATATCACATACAACAAATCTCTTCTCTTGAACTTTATTAGATATAATATTATCTTAAATTTAGCCCAAGCACACTTTGGAGCGATTTAATTGTCAACTACTTAATTTTGAAGTTGTGTTTGACGAAACGGAGAGTTCCATGACGTCCGGACGTCAACTTTAGTAGGAATCGATATAAGTATCGGCATCGCTTGACTACTTGAGGCAAAATGGTCAAAATAACTTGTTAATTGATTAAATGATTAAAATAATATTTTATTTACATGAAGTTCCGTTGCTGGGAGTTCTTGTGACAATCTATATGGGACAAGGGAGGGAGTATACGTACTATAAGGATTATTGAGGGAGGAGGGGGGGGGGGGTTACTCTTGTGTTATTAAACAAAAACCTTTCATTTTCTTAATTCCTACCCATAATTAGCCTAATGAATTGTTAGGGTAATGATATCTGATCATGGGGGAGTTGTAATGGGCTGGAGATTTCAGTTTTATTACACTATATATGAGGTATATACATTCCATTTAAGCCTCTTCTTCCTTTCACAACAACTTTCTAATTAGAGAGCAAAAATAAAGAAAAGAGAAGAAAATATTGAGAGTAATAGATGTTGTGGTGATTTCTGGAGATTTTGGAGAGTCTAAGCAAGCAAGGAGTGAGTCTCTAACAGATTAAATCAAGAGGAATTAGCCAAAGAGGTAAGCTATGAACCCATTCTCTATGTTCTTCCAAAACTATGAGAGAATATGCATATGAGACCTTTATAAATGGTTTGTTTTGGAGTATGTGATGTTGGGTAATTGTGGTCTGATTGTTATGGTGTAATAAGAACATAAGTTCTGGACAATCATGCCATGTATGCTTTAAAAATCCAAAGAGTTATGCCTTGCAGATGCTAAGTGTTTGATATTATGCATCTTAGTTGCTAATTTGATCAAAACATGAAAAGTTAGAGAAATGAATTGTTGTAACATGTATATATATGTTATTAGAAGTGGTCTGGATAATAGGAATCAAACTCATGCATGCTAGAATCAAAATCATGATTTTCTCAGAAGTTGGGTTAAACTAGTTTGCATGATTTTTCAGGATTTTTGGTCACTCAAAATCATGTCTTAGAAAATCCATTTGTTGCATGTAATAATTCTGTAAAATAGTATATAGCATGAGGTATAACATGTCCAAATTTCATTCGGATCGAAGCTATATTGAGTGAGATATGAAAATCGTAAGGTCACAGAAATAAACATGTTAGAAACCGAAAAAAATTGTGAACCGCTGACCCTAAGAACAAATTCGGGACTAGCTACAGTTTCTAAAAAGTTTTGGGCTTTTGGGATATTATAGTTCACTAAATAAGCTTTCCATAGACTCCGGAACGGACTAATTCCGACTTTGGAGCAAGGAGTTATGACTTTTCAAAGTAGTTGTGTCAAATCTGTCCAACAAATTCGGAGCAGTCTCCTTGCACGGATTTTCTGGAATTTTGTGCTCGGAATTTGAAGATGGTCCATGAACGAAAGTTGTATCCCCAGAAGTAAGCTTCGCGTGGGCGCAAGAATCGCTCAAAAATGTTTTAAAACGAATTAGTTATGACTGTTTTAGCGAGATATGGTAAAGCTGAGAAAAAAAAATTTAAAAACTGTTATGTTTGGGCATTTTTAAGTTCTGCTTTAAATCGCCTATGATATCTAAAATGGGTGGCATATATTTTCTAAATATATTCTATTATGATGTTTATAGCATATCCAATAGGAGATCCGCTTACTTCAAACTAGATTGTGTATGAATGGTGATTAACAGACACATGTGATTAGGTTATGTGAAGGTTAATCGCTAGCGTTAATCAGAGCGCAGCTTATCGTGCAAGTTTCCTAACCCTAATTTCTTTTGGGTATTTATTAAATCCTTACTAATATTATCGCAGTAAGGGTAAGTATTGACTTGTGTTAGTTATTTATTCGCAAAGTTTCTTCGCTGAAAAGTCATACAAACTCCAATTATCTTGCAAGCTTTTCAATGGTTATTCGCTTATTATTCTAACTACTATGCTTTTAAGTTTCATGTCATCATAGAACTGTTTCTATGTATGTTCCTAGACTTTGGTTCCAGCTAGTTATTATTGATGAAAAATGATTTAAAACACATCTTTCGAAGCTATTGAATGTTTACCAATCCAAGTTGCCTTGGTGAGGTCTCACGTGATTACTAAGATGAACAACCTGAATAAACGGGCAAACAGATGTCGGGCAAATAGTCCCATTTCGCTTATGCAGCTTAAAACTTAATACTTGTGCACAACGTAGGGTACAGTGGGCTGATCACCTGGCATACTTGCAGAGATCGTTTACAGTCTACATCCCTTAGTATGATATTGAAAATTCTTAAATTCTTATTCTCGATGTTCTTCTTTAACACTTGATAATCTTTCAACTGTTGAGATCTAGTAATTCAAATGCCTTTATCCTGATGTATATTTCCCATTTATTCAGATATACTTACTTTGGGCAATTTGTGCTCATTCTTGTTTAAACCTTTCAGCTTAAGGATGAGAAGGCCGAGGGTTCTAAAGCGAGACAAGGGAAAGTCCAAGATGAAGTGATGCTAATGGTTATGTAATAAAATAATTATTTCAAGATATGTGTATTGTAGCGATAAACGCTAAGACTAAGTTCCAAAGATGTTTTAAGGTTGTAAAGACTTGGGATTTTATTTTGAATAATTATGTAATAGTTAATATTATTATTCCTTATTGTTAAGGTTTACTTAGTTAGATAATGGTGTATGTTGTATCGTGAGCACCAAGTTCTGTAATCGATGATTACACGGATTTGGGGGCGTCACAAGTTGGTATCAAAGCTGTAGGTTATAAACCTTAGGTTAGAGTACCTTAGGCTATAACCTTAGAGAAGAGAGGTGAAGATAATGAACGAATACACTCAAATAGAGTTTGAACAATAAGAAGTAATTTAAGAAATTTATATAGAAAGAATTAAAACATGTGTGAGAGGATTCAAAGAAGAATCTCGCAGAGTTATGGAGTTACCCAACTCCAATAATAAAAATGTAAGGTGGTAACAAATAGACAATGTCTATAAGAAGAGATTGGTAACGAAGTTAAGAATGAAAAGTTATAGTTAAGTATAGTACAGTTGTACTCTTTAGTAGTTGAGGTATGGTATCTGGGCTAAACGATTCCTTCATAGAGCTTAGGTATATACGAACTAGTAACTCGAAACCTAGTTTGTTGGTTGTTTGTGGGAAACCACTCAGTGTACCATATTGAAACTGTTAGAGACTCGATGTGTACCAAGTGTAGAAATGGATACATATGATGAAAGTGTAGAACTCGAATGAAATTTTGAGCGATGTAAATGAAGTTAGAAATTCTTAAAGGAAGAATTTTTTTTATAAACAAGAAGATTCAAGGAATAATTTAAGAGATATAAAGATAAGAAATGGGAGTTTTCTAACTCCAAAAGCCAAGATAACGAATAATGTCGTAGATGATGAAAAAGAGATAGAAAGAAGATCGTAAAACAAAACGATCACGAGTTAAGAAAAGAATTTTAAGGGAGATGATTATAGAATAAGATCACGACGTGGTCTGTTTAAGTTATAAAAGAAAGATGATCTATAATGTTTGAATAATTATAGCTTAATGCTATGAAGATGGAGTACTATGAAATAGTACGAGATAACTCATGAGGAGTTATAGATGATGTGATACGAGGAATTCGTATCGAGCAAAGAGCAAGTTATAAGCAAGATAGAGTTAGATGGGATTTCAATTGAGGACTCGTGTGATGGCTGAGTTGTACAAACCTTTGTATGGGCGAAGGTTTT
Source organism: Panax quinquefolius (assembly GCA_020205615.1). Taxonomy (NCBI): domain Eukaryota; kingdom Viridiplantae; phylum Streptophyta; class Magnoliopsida; order Apiales; family Araliaceae; genus Panax; species Panax quinquefolius. The sequence continues at coordinate 54,308,464 of CM035173.1, forward strand.
GTGCTTGCTTGCACTTTATCACATTGATAATCATTGGAATGTTTGTGTCGCGCTATTTGCTATATGCCTGTTGAGAAGGTGATTCTTTTCTCATGTGTATAACAGATAGGTAGAGTATAGTTAGAGAATATTATAAGGTTAAGTGCGGGTTCTTAAAACTAATGCATATGGTAAGTTCGTGACTCATAATAATATGGTATGTTTTGAACCCCTCAGCGAATGGACGCCTATGGTCTGACTAGGATAAGTTCGTAAACTCATATTATTGTGGCAAGTCCTGAACTTCCAATGTGCGGTAAGTTTGATGAACTGGGGTATAATTAAGTTATGAATGAAGAATTGAGGGTTATGGGAATAGATAGAATTATTAAGCAATGGATCAGTATAGAAAGTGGAGACATAAGTTTTTCCAAATCTTCTAGCTATGCTAGACTTCAAATTTTTGACATCAAGCTAAATTCGCACTATGTGCCTTTTTAAAATGAATTTTTACTCTCAACGCATGGTGACAAATGTGTATGTGTGGGCTTCGGACACCGACACATCGTTACTGCCGAGATATGATATCATCAAAATCGATTTTCAAAGATTTTAAACTATTTAAAGAATAGTCTATGCTAATTATTTCTGGCTAGACGAAAAATGATTTAAAAATATCAAATGTATTTTATATCATTAATGCATCATGGAACCCGTGCAAAGATGATAAAAATGATGGAGTTATCAATGCAAATTTCTTAGTGTTGGATGTGATCTAAGGATCGCCACCACACTATGGTATGATGTGTAGTATGACAAAGTCACAAAATGACGGAATCCTCAAACGAATCAGAAATACAAATGCGGCATCATGACGTCATAAAAAGATTTTTGAGGTTTCTTTAAGATATGAGAATATATATATATACGTGTATATGTATATTTTGATTGATGTCCGAATTGTTGTAGAAATCTATGCTACTTGATTCAGCTAGACGAATATTGAAAGATGTTCATGAAATTCAAGTATTTCTTGTGAAGTTATGCCAAACCAAATTATTTTGGTGCAGATTCAGATGTTAAAAAGCTGAGGTGAACAACCCTGTAAAAAGGGGACATGTTATCAGAGACAATGGTTCCGAAAGTAACGCATATAGTCGTTACGATGTTAAGATGTAATACGTTGTGCACGACGTAGGGGTACGATAGGCTGATCACCTAGAGTACTTGCAGAGAGTGTTTTCAGTCCGTGTGATTGCTAAACATTCTGTTAAAGATGGTTTATAGTGGTGATGCACTGTTAAACCTGGAGAAGAGTTCAAGGTTCGTATAGTCTTATGACTATTAAAGGTTTAAGTCGAGATACTTGATAACCTAGAGACGTAGTTCAAGGTCTTATGACCCTCAAAGATGATTTGGAAACTTTTAAATTCCTCATTATTCATATCGCTTCCCAATTATTGGGCAATTGAGGAAGATTCTTGTAATTCTGAAAGGTGAAAGTGGAAAGGATGAGACAATTAAGCAAAGCATAATAATTTCAAGAAAGAAATGAAATTTCAGAAAGAAAAGAAATGTGAAACTCTTAAAAGAGGATGAGGTGAGGAATATGATGATCTTAGAAAGATCTGTAGAGAAAGAATTTGGTTGCAGAACCTAATGAATAAATAGATATTAACATAAAATCTATTTTGATAAATGGAATGAATGAAAATTAGTAAGTCAAAAAAAAATTCGAGGACAAAATTCTTAGAAGAAGGGGTGAATGTAATGTCCCAAGAGTTTGAGAATATAGTATATGATAATGATCCTTAGGGAAAGATAATGAACGGGTCAAAGAATATGTAATACTCAAATATAATTGAGTCTAAGTAAATGTTATGAAATAAAACATACAAAAATTTATTATCAAGAATGGTGGGAGTAGGAAATATAAAACCTATATTATGGTAATGTGTTGAAGTTATTCAACGAAGAGATTTGATGAAAACCTGGGTAAGGTAGGGTTTCGATGATTCCGAGGACGGAATCCTTATAAGGGAGGGTGAATGTAATATCCTAGATTTTTCCATGTAATTAAACAATTTTAATAAACAAACTTATGTGAAATTCTTATGTGATAATAATTTTTAGATGAATTATTTATTTTATTATATGTTATGTGATAAGATGCATATTAATGGTTATTACTACAGTTAGGCCAATTATTTAAATTGGTTAAGGATGGAATTAATTCTAATTAATTTCGTGGGATGACTTACAAATATGAGTTTGAGTTTGGGCGAATTTAGAGATGCTTGATCAAGTATTTGAGTCCAAAATGTCGAAATTACGCAGGATAGATCAGAACCACGAAAAATGTGTCACAAAACTGAGACATGTCTCATAATATTTTTAAATGTGTCACGAAAATGAGACATGCCTCATAATATTTTTATATATCCACCATTCTCTTTTACAATGCTCTTATTTATAGATATATGGACTTGGAAGTTTCATGACGTAAAATATCACATACAATCAAATCTCTTCTCTTGGAACTTTATTAGATATAATATTATCTTAAATTTAGCCCAAGCACACTTTGGAGCGACGAATTGTCAACTACAAATTTTGAAGTTGTGTTTGACGAAACGGAGAGTTCTATGACGTCCGGACGTCGAACTTTAGTAGGAATCGATATAAGTATCGACACGTTTGACTACGGAGGGCAAAATGGTCAAAATGACTTGTTAATTGATTAAATGATTAAAATAATATTTTTATTTACATGAAGTTCAGTTGCTGGGAGTTCTTGTGACAATCTATATGGGACAAGGGAGGGAGTATATGTACTATAAGTATTATTGAGGGGGGGGGGGGGTTACTCTTGTGTTATTAAACAAAAACCTTTCATTTTCTTAATTCCTACCCATAATTAGCCTAATGAATTGTGAGGGTAATGATATCTGATCATGGGGGAGTTGTAATGGGCTGGAGATTTCAGTTTTATTACACTATATATGAGGTATATACATTCCATTTAAGCCTCTTCTTCCTTTCACAACAACTTTCTAACTAGAGAGCAAAAATAAAGAAAAGAGAAGAAAATATTGAGAGTAATAGATGTTGTGGTGATTTCTGGAGATTTTGGAGAGTCTAAGAAAACAAGGAGTGAGTCTCTAACAGATTAAATCAAGAGGAATTCGCCAAAGAGGTAAGCTATGAACCCATTCTCTGTGTTCTTCCAAAACTATGAGAGAATATACATATGAGACCTTTATAAATGGTTTGTTTTGGAGTATGTGATGTTGGGTAATTGTGGTCTGATTGTTATGGTGTAATAAGAACATAAGTTCTGGACAATCATGCCATGTATGCTTTAAAAATCCAAAGAGTTATGCCTTGCATGCTAAGTGTTTGATATTATGCCTCTTAGTTGCTAATTCGATCAAAACATGAAAAGTTAGAGAAATGAATTGTTGTAACATGTATATATATGTTATTAGAAGTGGTCTAGATAATAGGAATCAAACCCATGCATGCTAGAATCAAAATCATGATTTTCTCAGAAGTTGGGTTAAACTAGTTTGCATGATTTTTCAGGATTTTTGGTCACTTGAAATCATGTCTTAGAAAATCCATTTGTTGCATGTAATAATTCTGTAAAATAGTATGTAGCATGAGGTATAACATGTCCAAATTTCATTCGGATCGAAGCTATATTGAGTGAGATATGAAAATCGTAAGGTCGCAGAAATAAACATGTTAGAAACCGAAAAAAATTGTGAACCGCTGACCCTAAGAACAAATTCGGGACTAGCTACAGTTTCTAAAAAGTTTTGGGCTTTTGGGATATTATAGTTAACTAAATAAGCTTTCCATAGACTCCGGAACAGACTAATTCCGACTTCGGAGCAAGGAGTTATGACTTTTCAAAGTAGTTGCGTCAAATCTGTCCAACAAATTCGGAGCAGTCTCCTTGCACGGATTTTCTGGAATTTTGTGCTCGAAATTTGAAGATGGTCCATGAACGAAAGTTGTATCCCTAGAAGTTAGCTTCGCGTGGGCGCAAGAATCGCTCAAAAATGTTTTAAAACGAATAAGTTATGACTGTTTTAGCGAGGTATGGTAAAGCTGAGAAAAAAAAAATGTAAAAACTGTTATGTTTGGGCATTTTTAAGTTCTGCTTTTAAATACCTATGATATCTAAAATGGGTGGCATATATTTTCTAAATATATTCTATTATGATGTTTATAGCATATCCAATAGGAGATCCGCTTACTTCAAACTAGATTGTGTATGAATGGTGATTAACGAGACACACGTGATTAGGTTATGTGAAGGTTAATCGCTATCGTTAATCAGCAGTTTATCGAGCAAGTTTCCTAACCCTAATTTCTTTTGGGTATTTATTAAATCCTTTCTAATATTATCGCAAAGAAGGTAAGTATTGGACTTATGTTAGTTATTTATTCGCAAGTTTCTTCGTTGAAAAGTCATACAAACTCCAATTATCTTGCAAGCTTTTCAATGGTTATTCGGTTATTATTCTAACTATATGCTTTTAAGTTTCATGTCATCATAGAACTGCTTTCTATGTATGTTCCTAGCCTTTGGTTCCGCTTAGTTATTATTGATGAAAAATGATTTAAAACACATCTTTCGGGCTATTGAATGTTTACCAATCCAAGTTGCCTTGGTGAGGTCTCACGTGATTACTAAGATGAACAACCCAATAAACGGGCAAATGATGTTGGGCAAATAGTCCCATTTATGCTTATGCATTTTAAAACTTAATACTTGTGCAACAACGTAGGTACAATGGGCCGATCACCCATGTATTTGCAGAGAGATCGCTTACGATACACCCCTTAGTATGATATTGAAAATTCTTAAATTCTTATTCTCGATGTTCTTCTTTAACACTTGATAATCTTTCAACCGTTGAGATCTAGTAATTCAAATGCCTTTATCCCGATGTATATTTCCCATTTATTCCGTATACTTCTTTGGGCAATTTGTGCTCATTCTTGTTTAAACCTTTCAGCTTAAGGATGAGAAGGCCGAGGGTTCGCAAGAAGACAAGGGAAAGTCCAAGATGAAGTGATGCTAATGGTTATGTAATAAAATAATTATTTCGGCATATGTGTATTGTAGCGATAAATGCTAAGACTAAGTTCCAGTATGTTTTAAGGTTGTAAAGACTTGGGATTTTATTTTGAATAATTATGTAATAGTTAATATTATTATTCCTTATTGTTAAGGTTTACTTAGTTAGATGATGGTGTATGTTGTATCGTGAGCACCAAGTTCTGTAATCGATGATTACACGGATTTGGGGGCGTCACAATAAATATATTGAATAAGTGAGAAAAGAAATTTTGAAATGAGAATGAGATGAGTTATCAAAGAATAATATAAAACTTTTAATAGAAAAGTTTAATAATTGTAGAAAGCTCTTTGTGGAAAGAAGTGGTTATAGAACCCAATGAATTAATAAAGTATTAACGTAAAATCTATTTTTATAGATTGATAAAAGAAATTAGTCACGATAAAGAATTTAGTGGCGAGAGAAATTAACCCTATAAATTTTGGGTAATTTAAATTAAGTTGAAACTATATTATGATTAAATGAATTATTATAATGTTATTTTAATTTGATTTTTGTAATCAAAGTGATGTGTTAATTAATTAAATAAAATTATAATTATATTAAAAATTACAATTTTATTGTATTGGTTTGTGGTAAATTGATTTGATAAATTGTTATTAGATTTAATTTAATTTGAATAGGAGAATTTATTTAAATAAAGTGTGATAATAAACTATATTATAAATAACTTATGAAAATAGATTAAAAGAGTTGTAATTTGGTTTTACCAAACAAAGCCTTAGAGCTTTTGAAATTCTTGTTTTAATCTTGTTTTGCCAAACAAGGCTTAAGAAATGATTAAGTCATTATTTTAATTAGCTTTTGCCAAACAAAGCCTTATCGCTTTAAATTTTGAATTATAATTATAATATAAATAAAATAAATAATAAATTAAATATATTTATAACCTAAGCGTTATATTTTGTAACTGATATTATGATTATGTACGTATTATTATTAGCTTATCAGTTTGGCTTTACACATGTTAGTATTTGCTAAGCCTAAGAGGAGAAAAGAGAAGAAAAAGTTCAGAGAACTTGAGAGATGATAGAGAGAGATTGAGAGAAAACCTAAGAATTTCAAAGCAATTTCAGTTGGTTAGCAAGGATTGTCTAAGCATAAGAAGGTATTTCTCTTTAATTTTGATAATATATATATATATATATATATATATATATATTTTTACAACATGAAGCTTCAAATTCTATGAATTCTATTTTTCGAATTGTTGCTATACAACTGAATGATTGCAATTGTAAGTAATTGTAATGCTAGAGTTTATATTTAGATAAGAATTTGTTATGCTAATTACGGTTAAAAAAGAAGAAAAGTATTCACAGTATATATTTTTCATATGGTTTATGAAAGTACCAAATAGGGTGGTCAATTCATATATTAATCTGTAAATTGAGTCTTGATTATGCTAGTCCATTAAGAAATGAAGAGAACGTAGTTTGAACGAAGCAATTTGGTGTAGAATTTTGATCACAGTGTTAATTTTTGTGAAGGAACTCAAAAATGGAGTTTTTATATGAAAACATGAAATTTAAGGAATTAAATTAGTTAAAGTTGTTGTTAAATTGTTCTAAGTGGTTGAATATGTGAGGAATCATGTTTGTGATAGTTTTATATCAATTGTATATGTTAATTTCACTGTTTTGTAAGTGAAATTCATGTTAGTTGGGCTAAAAACGGACATCGTTACATCAAGGCTCTGTTGTTCACATGCACTAACAGCAGCAAGGCTACAACAAAAGCCAAGGCTAAAAACGACGCACTGCTACCGTCCTGTGCTTAAGTATGGCGCAAATTGCAAGCATACCCTGGTCTGAGACAATGAAGTCTGCTACTCCTGTAGACTATGGACCTCCACTATAACTTGTTCTAAAGTTATGTTAATGTGTCAAATATGTAACGACGAGGTTAAAGCAGAATCGTGATATGCGGTTAGTAATTTCAAAGTTGTAAAAATGATTAGTAAGTTACGAATGCTATATGTTAGAACTTAGTGTACACAATGAATGGTAGATAAGTGTTGTAAAGTTAACACTTGAAATTTCTAAAACATATATAGTAGTGTAAGACTTGTACTAAAATAACATGTTTAGCTAGAAGTGGGTGTAATGTTGGAAAGTCATGAACTAAAACTTGTAATAATGAACTCAAGAATGGTCATATGCTTATGTAAGAACCTCTAACATGTATGTATGTTAAAGTATAAATGAATAGGTGTGTTAGAGTTGGACAGAAACAGAAAGTGCAAGCTCAACCCTAGTCTTGCCAGGGGACAGCAAGAAATTGCGCCATCCCTAAGCTTTCCAACTGTATGCTTGAATCGCACCACAAAGGCAATAATGCCTAATTATTTTAACTTTGATCTAAACCTTAAAGCATATGTGTAATGAATGTCTAAAGCTATAATACTTGACATAGATGATGTTTAAGCATGAGATCATGTAATGGTTATATAAAATATAGAGTTGTTAAATTTTATTTAAGTTTATAAAATGTAAGAACGATGTAGATCGTGTATCTATGAACTTTAAATATGTGTTGAACACATAGCGAGTCAAGTGTGTGAATGATGTATATGAATGTTGATGTCAAGTATGAGTGGTTAAGGTATACCTATACATACCTAGCTATTTTAAGAGTATGATGAGAAATTAAAAGGTAGGTTTTACAAACCTAGTCAGGAAATAATGTAACGTTACTATTATATTAAGAATTTATGAAATATATGACTAATGGATGTGAATCCATGATTATATAACTGTGTAGGAATACACGAAGTGCGGATAAGCATTAAGCAGTTAAGTCGTAGTTCTTAAACTACAAATCAGGCAAGTCTTTCAGTTCCTATTTGCTATGTGAACTTGATGATTAACTGTTTTAAATCTTTATCGCAAAGAGCATGATGTGTTATATATATGTTGAAAGTATGAAATGTTAAAGTCAATTTATGACTACGTTGATTGATTAAAGCATGCTGATTTAGTAAGAAACTCAATCTTTATACTTGTTATATGAACTGCAGCATATATATTATGTTAGTTCAATATTTATGAGATGTATGATAAGCATGCTATTATGTGTTACGTGATGCATGAAAACTGTTAGATTTTGCTGGGCTGTCGAGCTCAACCTTGCAAATAACCACTTTTGCAGGTTAAAGATTCAAGGTAAAATTATGTGTTACTTGAAAGACATGAATCGGATGTGATACTTGAAGATTTATACACTTTGGCTATGTTATTATTATTTGAACCATGTTTAAGGTTCCGAATAATGTCTTAATGTTGAATTATAATGTCGTTTTACGATGTAAACTCTTATAATATTAAAATGATTCTGAGAATTAGATGTAATGGTTGAAAGTCTTGGAACGAGAATAGTTTGTAATAGAAAATTTTAATTATTCCGCAAATTTCAATGGTTGTATTATCTTTTAATGATGTAAAATTAGAGGTTGAATGTATTGTTAACGACTGAGGTCGAGAATTAAATTGTATGAATTTTGGGGTCGTTACAGTAAACACCAGGATAGGCATTAGCAATAACCGGTAATGGTAAAGCGATTTGCGATGTGCGAAATGAAATTTATGATATGCGAAGTGCGAAGTGCAATTAGCCAAATGCAAAGTGCGAAGTGCGAAATGCGATCTAGGATTTACAAAGTGTGATTTGCGAAAGCATTTTAACATTCATCAGAACATTCATTGCATTGCGATTTACATCATTAAATAGACCTTGTCATATTTCAAGTGTCTATTAATCTTTATCATGTTCATTCCATTGTATTGCATAAACATGATAAAGAGGGGCATCTGTAGACACTCAAAATTTCATTTTTTTGTTACTAACTATGTAAAAGGGCAAAAAAGTCCTTTTCACACTCCAGAGATAACCCTGGAGGACTACAACCTCAACGCAAACCCCTGAGATAGCACCGTGGGACATCAAATCAACCTTGGAGATAACCCCAAGGAAAGACAGAATCAACAGCACTCAAAACCTAGAGAGAGCCCCGAGGGACAACCAAAAGCCACTTCAACCCCAGATACAACCCCGGGAGGGTAAAAAGTTCATTTTGACTAAATAACTTCAAAAACCACAAAATATCTACAAATAAGGTTACAAAGAGTCATTGAAGCACTTTTGAGCACAAACTACGTAAAACAGCTCAACTGACTACATGCGAAGACCCAAAGATGAAAGTTTGATCATGGACTCATCCTCCCGAATTCAGAAAAGGGAAAACCGTATGTCATTGTGTAGCTCTCGAAAAGAGCTTTTCAGAATAGTATGGCACATCTTCATGGGATTCCCAGATTGTAAGTTATTATGGATATTTCAGCAGACTGCGCGTCGATCAAATTACACGTCCTTTGAGATGGTGGGGCCTCCAGGGACTTCCACAGGTATACTCGCAGAAGCCGCAGGTCTACCTACTGAAGCCCGGTTCTATATATATCAGCCCCCATCAGGTCATTTTAGCAGATCTGGAGAGAGAGAGAAAGAAAGAAAGAAAGAAAGGGTCCAGTCAAGAAAAATCCGCAAGTTTAGAGTGTAAAACAACTCAAATATTATTTCAAATCCTGTAAATATTCTTTGTAAACACTCATATACATATATACTACAACATATCAAGTTTTAACTGGTGGAAAATGAGTTTTGAGGTGCTTAAAGCCTTTCGATAGCTCATCTCGTGCAAAGCTGTAAGATATCTTCAGATCTGTTGCTTTTTCTTGCTTATATATATATATATATATATATATATAATGGATCTAGTCCGGGAGTCTGGACTGGAGTAAAATGCGGTCCGAATTTTTTTATTTTTTTTTTGCTTTTTTTCAGAATAACTAAAAAAAATATATTATGGAATCGAATTTTACATATCTGATAGTTTTATGCGTGATTTGGATACTATATACAAAAAATGTATGTACAATGTGCAATCGTATATACATTTTTTGGTATAGTATCCAAATCACGCCCAAAACACTGTATTATTTAAAAATTTCAGTTCCATAATAATTTTTTTTAGTTGTTCTAAAAAAAAGAAAAAAAAAAGTCCGTGTTTTAACAAAATGCGGGAGTCCGGACTGGATCCGGACTCTCTCTCTCTCTCTCTCTCTATATATATATATATATAAGTACACATATATTTATACCGATTAGTTGTGCCTGGATCGTAGATCTGTGGTTTTTTATTTCTTTATTATATATATATATATATAGTTAATCCTTTTGATTAAATATCGTTTGTAAATGTTCATTGGATATAAATCTATAAGATTTAAAGTTTGTTGACTAAATTTATATAAATCTAGGCTTATCTAGCTTTTTATTGGTTCAAAAGTTGTGAAACTAGAACTGTTGAGCTAGAAGGTTTAAGCTTTAATTAAATCTAGTTTTATTTCTAGTTTGTAAATATTTAGCAATCACGGGACCCTAGATCTGTGTCTAGAGGAAACGTGGAGCTTGGCTACGCGCATACAAGGATTTAACTGATGAATCTTTTGTTTTGTGATGTTCAGAGTAAATATACTTGTTTTATTTCAGTATATTGGTTATGTAGGCTATTCATGTGATGTTATGTGAGCCTAGGAGCCACGTGATCTAAGATCCAGCTGACGGATCTAGATCTTGTTCCCATGATGGACCCTTTTCAGTTGTACAACTAGCTTGCAAATTTTGTACTTGTAAATCTAGGACCTTAAAATGGTTATCCGGATGTAAGGTCCCCGTAATAGTGAAAATCCTATGTGTGGTGCTCGGGCATACTTTGATGGCTTTCATATCCATAAGGAGCCCGACACTTATATATATATTATTTTGTCGAAGATGCTTCGCATCTCGAGAATAAAATCAAAATAAGTTGAATACGGAATAAAAGGGAAGTATCAAAGGCCTCAATACCTATGCAAGCATAAGGGTTTGAAAACCTATTTTCAAAACATCATTTTATATGCTTTGTATTAAAATTGAACTTTTATACAAGTCAAACCCTTTGTATATAGGTGAAAAAGAGGCATAGAACTACTTCCAAATAAAGCACTTAGGAGCAATTAACTGCAATACACATATACACATACACACAAACTAGAGAACAAAAAGCGCGATAACCGTGTTTCACGGAAGTCATGAGGTGCCTAACACCTTCTCCCCGCTTAAGCAAGCCCCCAAACTCCATGAATCTCGGGTTCCAGACCAATTAAATAGAGTCCAATTATTGGCCATATTGCAAAACCTTTCAAAATTCAGTTGAGTTGGTACAACCATTTTAACTCTTACAAACTGGAAGCTCTGTCTAATTCGGACAAATTAAAATCAATCTTTTCAAATCATCGACATTATATGTTGGTCTTTTCCTGAGAATCTCACCCTTCAGATCAAACAATTCACAAATAGAAAACATAAAGGGTAGAGAACCAAACTTTAGGAATTAGAATTTTCCCGGCGTCGACATAGTCCAAGAATAGATCAGGGACTGTCATTACTCTTAGGGGTTCAAAAACATACCACACAATTGTGAGTCACAAACTTACCATAAGTATGAGTTTTAAGAACTCACACTTAATTCTTATATTTTCTACCTATCCGTTATACACATGAGAAAAGAATCACCTTCTCACCATACATATAGCGAATAACACGACACCTGATTCTTATGATTATAGATATAAAAAGATAAGTGGTTGTCGAACCAAACACAATCTCCTGCCCATATAACGAATTGATCAACTTAACCCCTAATCAATATAGGAAGTTAAGAGATTGTTAAACCAAGGACAAATCCCTTGCCCATACATGGAATTATTCAACTCAACCACTATATCAATATAGGGAGATAAGTAGTTCTCAAACCAAGCACAAATTCTCCGCCCATACAAGGAATTATACAACTTAGCTATTAACATGAGTCCTTAATTGAAACCCCACATAATTATAATCTTATCTTGCTCCTTGCTTACTACGAATTTTCTTTAATCTATATCTTAGCATTCATTACTCTTTCATGAGTTTACATTGTACAATTTCATAGTAAATTATCTTTATAGCGTCATGATATATCTTTTTAATCATTTAACATATCATATGTTATTCAACAATTTAATCTGATCACGTTGTAATCTTATTTTATACATATTTTTAATTACGATCAACTTTACTCTTCACTTTAATCATATTATATTATGATTTAATTTACATTTTTCATCTTGTAGACATCATCTATTTATTATCACTTTTCATAATTTACAACTTCATCCAGATCATTTCATATGTTTATCAATAATTTATTGATAAACTTGATTATTTAAAACCTTAAACATTTATCTATTCCCAAAACCACAATCTTTACATTGCTCTATAAAAACTCTTTACCATATACATTATGATTTAACACTTCATATTTTATAAGTTATTCTTTATAATCTGGTAAACCGAATACCAATCCATCAAACTGGATTATCCAAACACACCAATCCAGTAACTTGGATTATCCAAACAGACCAATCCAGTAACCTGGATTATCCAAACAGCTTGATGTTTTCCAACACAACAAACTGAAATATCTAAACAGCAAATTATTATACTAATACAGCAAACTGTATACCAATTCAACAAACTGTATTCTAATACAGCAAATTGTATTCCCTTTTTAAGCATACTGAATTCCAATTCAACATACTATATACCCAATATAGTATATTGAATGTCTAATTCAACATATTTTGTTTCTTAAAATAACTTATCTTCTCTTTATTATCAGAGTCGAGTAACTCCAGATTCTTATCTTTATAACTCTTCGAGATTCTTCTTCGAATCTTATTTATCTTCTTCTTTACTGAATAATTAATTTTTCGAATTCATCTCTTAGCACTCTAAACTCTATTTGAGTTTATTCCTTATCCTTATCTCTATGGTTATAGCCTAAGGTATCCCTAACTAAGGTTTATAACCTATAGCTCTGATACCAACATGTAGCGCCCATAAATCCGAGTTCCTTGAACCTCGAATCTGGTGCATCACGTTACATCATCTTCTTACACATTCTATAAACTTAAGCGAAATATATATGTGACTCCCCCAAAATAGGTCCACATGACCCATTTTGAGTCGCCAGATATCACACTACAGAAATTTAATACAAACTTTATTTATACAACTGTTGGACTGTCGTGCAGAGTACAACAACACATAAGCTATGATTTTTAATACAAATATATGTAACTCTCATGGTGCCTCGACCACAACACCTTACAATGGTACTTTACATAACAGTGCAGTCAATAACTGTTTTAGAAATTAAAATCTTTGGAAAATGCTCAAGGAAACCTTCGTACATGAGAGGCCATGCATCTAAGTTATGATAGATATCATATGACTCGTGAATTATCCTTGGTTGACCCAATCGACCCCAAAGAAAAACGAGAAGATTACTATCATGTTCTTTCCAATGGTGAGTCTTCTCTTGACATATAATTATCTCCATTATCTCCAAGTGAGAATTATATTTCAACCAACCTCCAAGATTATATAAGTAGTGCTCATAGATATAATCAGCAAGTGCATGTGCACAACCTTATCTTATGATAACACGAGGTCGCCTCATTTAGACATCTTGTGTATGTGAAAAGGCAAAACGCCTTCTTCCAAAGTTGGGTTCACCTCACCCTATTCGGTTCACCAAAATCAATCTGTTAAAATGATTTAATAAAATACGACGCAATTATCTATAATTCTCAATAAAATTATTTCCATACTATTTTAGGGAAACCTCAATGTTATAGACCATCATTTTATTCCCCTCATACTTCTCTGCTTCAATTCAAATTTACTACACTTTTATTACCTGAAAGGAATTGTGAAGCAAAAGGGTGAGTACAACTAGCTAGTAAAGAATATCATGACTAAAGATAATTAAATTATCAATAGCCTTCGTCAGAAATAAATCAGAGATTTAGAATATATGGTAGATGATTAAACTTTTCAACCATAATAGTAGTGGAACGAGCAATCCATTAGAAGAGTCAAATAGACCATAAAGTCTATTATCTTATCCATGTTAAAAGTCCACCAACCATGTTTTATCCTTGTAACATCAATCAATAGTTCTTGTCCCCAATTATTCATTATCATAATTGTGATTCTAAATTTCTCTTCACACCCAGGACGAAGATAATTTTCATCACCTGTCTTTACTTAAAACATCAAAGATTATGGTTATACCAAATCACAGTTCCTGTTCATAATCATACTAATAAATTCATCTTTGCACTATGGGACGAAGATATTCATTAACAGTTCATCTTTGCACTACATGCCAAAGACATGCAACTGTATTTTTAGAAGAGTTAAGTAGAGCATAATATCTACGATCTTTTATGAATTAAAAGTTTATTATCAATTTTATTGCTAAAACTCATCTTTAATAAATAATCCACATCACTGAATTATACATGCACTATGGGCCAAGGATATTCTTTAGTATCACAACCACGAATTATCCATGTACTACGGGCCAAGGATATTCGTGTTTTCACCAATGGTCATGATCATTCCAACAACTGTCCATCAATGCACTACGGGCCAATCAGGACTTTTACCATATCATTTGTAACATTACGGTCATGATTATACTGAATAATCCTCAATCATAATCATACCCCGGCCAACAATAATATGTGCACCCTGGTCAAGATGACTTTCATCACAATATAAGCATGAGGATGATGACAATGATATAATCATTAATCAAACGAAATCAAGGATAATTATTAAAGACTTTAAATTTATTCAGAGTTTAATAATGTCCAAATTATCAACATGATACTGCTTTGTGGAGTTAAATTCAAGAATAATATTGTATCAAAAATGATTTGGACATAAAAGAAATCAAATTTTATCATGAATAGTACCCCAGTTGAATAGTACACCGTGAATAGTACTTCGAGAATAGTACCCTGTGAATAGTACTCCGGCATGAAAATGTTAAAACTTATCAAGAATGCTCAAAATAATATTTTCATGAAAAGATATTGGATGAAGAGAAAATATCAAAGAATTTCTGATCATTTCAAGAATTATAGAAGCAATACTTACCATAGTAAGTTTAGAGTTAGGAATCTGAAATGTACAATATACGAAACTATAAATGGATTTTCAACTGTCATGCGGTAGTCCGCGTAGACAGATCATTTCCATAATTTAATAATAAATGAATACGAAAGGTTATTCATCAGGCATGCGGTAGTCCGCATAGACAGGTTATTCCTACAAAATAATAAAGAATAGAATAACAAAAGGATTTCACCATGCATGCGGTAGTCCGTGAGAGACAAAGTTATTCCAATGTAATAATAAAGAATGGAATAACAACCCTTACGAGTATTGAAAGAAATAACTCTCTTCATGAATACGAACGAAATAATAACCCTTACCTTAGTAGGAGATTGGATACTGCAATAGTGTAGTAAAAGAATATTCTTCTTCTTTCTATCTGATTCTCTCTCTATAGAATTCTTTTGTGAACCGTAGTGAATTGGTGAGAATGAAAGAAGAAATAAGCTTCTATTTATTGAAGATTTCTAGCTTAGCCCTTGTAATGGGAAGATGCAAGTGGCTTGACGACTGGTGATGTGAAAAGAAAATTGGTTTGACGCCTGTAATGTGAAACAACAAGTGGTTCGACGCCTGTTATAACAACCCAATATTTTCTATACAAATAAATCAGAAATTTTGCGTATAAATTTTTTATTATTATTTATTAAAATAAATATAGGGAATATGTGCCAAGATAATGTGTATGTATTTATGTGATGAATATAAAATATATTTATTACATGAATATTTACAAATGATTTTATTTTAGAATTTTTGATAATTATAAATTATATTCTTATAATAATTAATTTTATAGTAAAAATATTTTTATTAATTATTTTCTATGAAAATATGATTATTATATTATTTAAATAATATATGATATAATTATAGAATTATTATAATAATTATTTTATTATATGAATTTATTTCAGAATAATTAAGTTAATTATTTAACTTGATTGGTAACGGTATTTATATGCAAGAAAATCAGATATGGAATCCAAACCCTAATTCTGGTTTTGGAGCAAGGAATGAGAATAATAACATTATATTATTATTTGTCTGTGTTATAGAAGTGTACTGTATGTGTGTAATGTTAATATGTGGAACAATTTTAATGTTACTGATAAACTCTAGTTTTGAAGTCAAATGAGACTTTAAAAATCTGTTTAGTAATTATGTTATGTGATTAATGACATTTATTATAATATTATTTTATTTCAGTGTTGTAAATATGTACCGTATATGCAGACCAATAATGGTTGGTCAATTATGATGTATTATGTCAAACCGTAGTTTTACTGTGGGAAACCCTAAATTGAAACTCAATTGTGAGTTTAAGACTATTATATAACTGTGTATATATGATTTTATGATTAATTAGGTTAACCCTAATTAACATTTGGATATATTAATTTCTAGAAACCCTAATATTTGAATTATAAACCCTAATTTTGATTTGGAACCCTTATTACCAAAATTATAAGCCCTAATTGCTAAATTAGCAAGGTTAATTAAAATTAGTATATAATACCCTAATGTTCATGTATAATTAGAACCCTAATCTAATTAAGGAAACCCTAATTATAAATTTTAGAAACTAAAATTTTTATTTTATACAAACCCTAATTGGAAATCCTACAAATACTATGTGCTAAACCTTAGGGTTAAACCCTAAGGGTTTGCCAAGTTTACATTTATGCCATTAAACTCTCAAGCCAAAAGACTAAATTGCCCTTTTGTGCATTAAAGAAGCTAACATATAGGTTTTGACCTTAAGACAAGTTGTTCACCAAATCCAACAACCCCATGTAGGTGTGTTCACTGAAATCGATATTTTCAGTTTTTAAGGTGAACCTAATTAGATCTCAACCCAGGACAATTCTAAGTACCAAAAAATCGGCTACGGACCCATTCTAAGACAAATCCGGTTTTTTGTACTTTGCCTTGCTATTTATATTTCATAGGCCCTAGATATACTTGGACCAACCTATTGTACAAAATCCAAATTCTTTTTTAAATAAATTTTTAACTTGCCTTGTAGAATTGGCTTAAATAACACAAAAAAGAGTATTTAGGACTTGATGGAGTTTAAATTGGTGGTCTCCTCTATTTATAAAATAGAGGTAAGACAATAAAACACAAATTAGACAATGTGGGATGCCATGTTGGTAAGACAAGAGAACCAAGTGAAGGTCAAGTCCCACATTGGTTCACTTCTAAAAGTCTAAGGAAGTTTTCCTTATAAAAAGACTTCTAAGTGAATCCTTAATATCTAAGTCCCACATTGATTCACTTATAAAAGTTTAAGTAAGTTTTTCTTATAAAAGGACTTCAAAGTGAAACATTAATAGTCAAGTCCCATATTGGTTCACTTATAAAAGTCTAATGAAGTTTTCCTTATAAATATTGGTTCATAAGTTTTCCTTAATAGAAATTTCAACATTGGTTCACTTATAAAAGTCCAAGTCCCACATACTTTGGAAAATCTTAATAGTCAAGTCCCACATACTTGTAAAAGTCCAAGGAAGACTTATAAAAGTCCCACATTGGTTCACTTATAATAGTCTAAGGAAAGTGAAATCTTAATAGTCAAGTCCCCACATTGATCATTTTATAAAAGTCTAGTCCAAGGAAGACTTATAAAAGTCCCACATTGGTTCACTTATAATAGTATAAGGAAAGTGAAATCTTAATAGTCAAGTCCCACATTGATTATTTTATAAAAGTCTAAGGAAGTTTTCCTTCTAAAAAGACTACAATTGTGATTTTAATAGAAAAGTCCCACATGGGTTATTTTATAAAAGTCTAAGGAAGTTTTCCTTCTTAAAAGACTATCAAGTGAAGTTTTTCTTGAGACCTTAATAGCCAAGTCCCACATTGGTTGTTTTGTAAAAGTCTAAGAAAGTTTTTCTTATAAAAAGACTTCCAAGTCTTTAATTTTTTTTTATATTGGGCTTGGTACAAGTCATAGGCTACTTGACCTTTAGCCGAATTTTGGCTCAAAAACAGGTTTGGGCTGCTCTTTATTGGGCCGGTTTTTGTTAAAAATTGGGCTGAGTTTTGTTTAAAATGGGTCGGTTCTAGTAAGGTAAAAAGCGTATCGAACCCACCAAATCGCTAATCGATTCTAAGATACCATCTCAACCTAGCATGCAGTATCGGTTCTCTATTTTGCGGACTTTTGGTATTCGGTTCTGTTCAGTTTGGACCGATTCGGTCCAGTTTTTTACCAGTGAACACCCCTAACCCCATGTGCTCTATAATTTCCAGCACTCAGCCTCTATATCAAACATACAAGTATCTTGGACTTCTATAAATAGATTGAGAGAGAGAAAAATTGAACATTCATTCTCATTTTTATACAAACCCTTAGCCTATCTCTCTCAACTCAAAACCCATGAAATCCTTTGCTAAGATCAGTCACAAATCGAGCCCCACTAACAACCATAACCATATCAGTGGCCTAGAATCAAAACTTGTTCATAGAAGGTATAAAACTAACTTGAAAATATGATCTTAGTTGCTATGTTAGAAGTTAGTTTTTATATGTTAAACATGTTGTTAGTAGTGTATAATGATGATCTGGGTTGATAGATGTTGGATCCATAACATCTATAGGCTCAGATCTAGCATTTTTCAAAATCTGGAAAATTTTCTATTGTGGTCTGACAACCGAATGTCAGACGTTCTAGATCTCAGTATGTTCATTGCTTTGGTGTTTTAAGTGTTGGATATTGAAGTGTGTATACGATCTTTACTCTGGATCTCGAATCAAGGCCATAGCTTGAACAGATTGCAAGATATTGTTAGTTAAAGGTCGTTGACCGACCATGACTGAACAAAATCTAGGTAACCCAGATCTTGCCCAGAAATGGTCTGATAAGACTTTTGACGCCACTGATCTTGTAAACTGTTGTTGATTTGTGTTTGTTGTTGTGATACGGTTATTGTATGGTAGTTATACTACATGTTAATGCTCTTAGATCGCTTTTATCACAAACATGCTGAAATTGGGGGATGGTCAAACCAAGCAGAAAGTCCACGGATGAGCTTTCTGGGTAACCCAGAAAGTTCATGAGTGTGGCTTCTGACATGGTTTGACCGGACAAGATCTCATTATTTTGTTGTTGTTTTGTTAATGTTTTGTAATAGATCTGTTGTTCTACATGTTGGCTACACACTGAAGCTTATATATCACAAAAACATTGCACGATCAGCATGTAGTGGGAGCCCAAAGGTCCATGCTCGAACTGTTCTTCATTTCTGGGCAACCCAGAAATGAGGAACAACCTCTGACAGCTACTTTGGGTACCTAGATCTCTATGGTTATGCATGATATGACTATGTTTGTTGTTGAATGGTGTAGTCATGCACTATTACTTTAAGATCTGACCTCAAGAATGCCTTGAATCATCATAGATTAAGAATAATAGTTGGTCAAAGTAATAACCATGATAGATGCATATGAGTTCTGGGTTTTCTTGATGAACATGAAGAATAAATATATATAGCCAGTTACTCGTCATTATATAGTGGTCTTTAATGACAATTATTTATAAAAATTATATTTTATTAAATAATTATAGAAAATTATTTTTAATTATTAAAATACAAAATAAATTATTAAAAATTATTTCAACGTCTCTAAAATTAGTTTTAATATATTTCATAAATATTTAATATTTTTGAAATATTAATGGTATTTAATTTTTATATTAAATAAATTATTTAAAATGATTTTAATACTTCAAAAATCATTTAAAATTATATTATGGTATAAGAAAATATTTTAAGTTATTTTAATGACTTTTAATATTTTGTGATGAAATTCATTAATAAATTAATATTAATGATAATTTAGATATTTAATAAATGAATTAAATAAATTAATTAAAATGATTTATTATATTAAAATCATTTTAAATAATAATAAGGTATTTAAAATATTTTAAGTTATAAAATATAAATTTCAATATTTAAAGGTAAATTTCATTAATTAATTATTATTAATGATATTAAAGTTATTTAATAATTATATTAAATAATTTAGTTTAAAAATGATTTTAATATTATAAAATTTATTTTAAATGAAAATAAAGTATTTAAAGATATTTTAAGTTATAAGATATAACTTTTAATATTTAAAGGATAATTTCATTAATAATTTAATATTAATGATATTAATTTAATATAAATGATATTAAATTTATTTAATAATTATATTAAATAAATGGTTTTATTAATTTAAAAATCATTTAAAAGGATATAAATGAATTAAAAATATTTTAAGTTATAATTAATGACTTTTAATATTTGGATAAATAATACATTAATATTTTAATATTAATGTTAATTATTTAAAATAATTTTAAATATTTTAAAAATCATTTAAGGGTAATATTAATATTTTAAAAGTATATTATAAATAACTTTAATATTTTGACAATGATTTCATTAATACTTTAATATTAATTAAATATTAATGATAATAGAATTATTTAATATTTAAATCATTTGATAATGATTCTGGTGTTTAAAAATTTATGATAAATTATAATAAATATTTATTAAGTCATTTAAAATAATATGACTGATACTTATTGATATTGAACTTCGGAATAGAGTCTTAGACTCGATAATTACCCGATAAAGCTATTTGCACAATCGGTTAATGCTTCTTTGAAATTGATATGGACTTAGATATTTTGATGATGTTAATGTTTGTTTGTGATTCAATGACTGTTGAACATGTGTGATAATGTGATTAGGTTTCGTACTGACTACGAAATAAGTACTATGTGTTATAGTATATTGTTCTAATCGAACGAATGATCTCAGTAATGATATGTCGTGATATAAAAGATAAAACTAAGTTGCATTTTATAAGCAGCAGACCAGGCAAATATCCTACCTTTACATTTTCTTTATGGAATGGACATGAGTAAGAATGTGTCAGAATTATATTATTACTGTACAGATTATTAACCCTATATTATATACGCTCATTGATTATCAACATGTTAGTATATGGTAATTCAGATATATATTTTGTTCGTTAATTTCTATAATTGGTTATACAAGTGTCCCCACTTGGATAATCATTGTATTTAATCACATGTTGATACACCTTTGTTAATTACCCGTATATATATGTTGAATTATAGATTATTGTTGAACAAGATAAAACCTACCTATTATCCAACCGAATTATTTTGGTTTGGAACCCCGACAAGTATGAACATCCCAAACATGGGAACATTTTTATGTGCCCAAGGCAGCCAGAGTGAACGATAATATCATTCTTGCATGTAGTGTTGATCAATACAGGGTACAACGGGTTGATCACCCTCCGTGCCTGTAAGTTATGACGGTTTACAGATGAAGTTCTGTTTAACCTTTTCGAAAATAAAAATAATGTTCATAGTATGTCACCTTAACCCTATTTATAGCCAATACGTAATTTCAAATATTTGAAAGAGGGTTGTTAAGTTATTATTATCGGTTCAGATTACTTCACAACTATTGATTTGTTGTAGAAGGGTAGTATAAAGAAAATATTTAAATTCTTTCAGCTTATATATATAATTGCTATTACTTGTTAGGCACTCAAATGCTCATCCTTGCTTAATTTAAATGTTTTCAGCTAAGTGTGAAGAACTAGAAGGCTCATGCAGAAACAAAGGAAAAGGAAAGCTAACCAAATAAGATTTGTGGTAGTTTATGTAATAGTTTGATATCATAGAAATGGTATCGTGAAGCACCGAGTTCGGGTTTCAAGTACCTGGATTTGGGGGCTTTACACTTGTAATGTGAAACGACAAGTGGTTCGACGCCTATAATATGAAACAATAAGTGGTTCAAAGTCTGGTAAAGGCAAGTACTATTGGAAAAAGTGACTCTTAGATGATGACATATGGGCCCCCATAGAATAAACCAAATTTATAACAAACGCCTCATAACAAACTTCTTATTTATATCAAAGATTGAATACATATTTACTACAAATTATTTTATCTTTAATCAACAATTTTTTTTTAATCTTTCAACAATTATTCATCATTAATATTATAACTCACAATATTGAAAACCAGATCATTCCCAGGAAAGAGGGGGCTTTCCAACAACGATTTCTCCTTATTGGCGCGCAATTAGGTGACCAAACCCCTTTTCTCGACAGAACTTTCTAGACATCGTCAATAATATAAATAATAATATGTATAACTTTATCGTCTCAATTATTGATTTAATAATATAAAATATTGTGCAGATGATATTATGACAATAATTGAATCAATAACGTGAAATACTATGCAGCAATTACTGTAGCAATAATTGGGTATAACTGAGTGGCTTCTTACGTAAGCATCAATAATCAATATTGTGTGTTACTATGCAACCACACATGTGACGCCCCCAAAATTAGGTATACGTCACCCATCTTGGGTCGCCACTTACATGGTACATAAATTTAAATACAACTTATTAACCTAACTGTTGTGTACAATACGACATAAACTGTGAGTTTGAATACAAATATTGTCTACTAGATATTATACAAACTCAAAAGGAGTCCTCATTACAACTATTATCACACTATTTCACAGAATAGTGAGGACTACTAATGCTATCCTCTCGACCATTACTCCGCTCCCGACTCGTCCCAAATTGTGTTCTCATTTCAAGAGAACAAAGTGAAAGAAAGGGTGAGCTCAACTAGCCCAAGAAGAAATATTATGACTAAGATAATGCGTAATAAATTATCATTAGCCTTCAACAATGTTAAACCGATAAAATACAATAGACAACCGGTTTAATCTAGCAATGAATATGCAATCCATTAAAAGAGTCAAGTAGAGAATAAAATCTACTATCTTTTAGGTTTTAAAAGGTTTTCATCAATTTTATCATTTGAGACTCACTTTTAATAAATAAACCACCACATCTAATCATCCTGTATTACACGGTCAAGGATTTACATCAAATTATCAATGGTCATGACTATACCGAATCACACCGGTCATAATCATACCAAAAACTATCCATCAATCACGCATTACAGTGCCACTAAGGACTTTTGTCACATCATTTATATCAAGTCATGATTATACCGAATGATCCTCGTCATAATCATACCGAGTTCATCTATGCATGTAAGCCAAAGATAACATAATATAACATGAGGATGATGACAATGACATAGTAATTCAATAAAACAAGTTCAAGAATTATTTAATCCATGAATTATTAACGTCCGATTGTCAACATGATAATCTTTGTTTAGAGAGTAAAATTCAAGAATGATCGTAAGAATATTTCCATGAAAAGATCTTTGGATGAAATGCAAATATCAAGGATATTCTACTAATTTCATGGAGTATAGAAGTCAATGTTTTAACCAACCGGGTATAATAAAGAATGGAATAACAAAAGAAATCACCATGCATGCGGTGCTTGCATGTATGAGTTATTCCAACAGTAATAATAATAACGGAACCAGTCGTGTGAAATTCACACCGACAGGATGTTCCAACAGAGAATAATAAAGATGGAACCGGATCCTGTGTAAAACACACGATAGGATATTCCAACACAATGATAAAGATTTTAACCAGTCCGGTGTAAAACACACGCATGGATATTCCAACGAGAATAATAAAAAGCGGAACCAGTCCTGTAAAAACACACGACGTGATGTTCCAATGTAATAATAGAAGAATGTCACCAAGTATAGGGTAAACCACAGATACAAAAGTTATTCCAATGAATAATAAGCAATGGAATAACATAAGGATTTCACCAAGTATAGGGTATGCCATGATACGAGGTTATGTATAGGGTATGCCACTTTTACAAAGTTATTCCAACAAAATGATAATGAATGGAATAATGAAGTTCTCTTCAAGAAGAAAGAATAACACCCTTACCGTAAAAAGAACCTAATATAGAAGTAGTGAAGTAGCGAATACTCTTCTTCTTTCTATAATTTTCTCTATAGCTTCTCTCTATAATTTCTCTCTAGAGTTTCAATGAATTAAATGAAAATAATGAAGGAATGAGCTTCTATTTATAGGAAAATGGAATGCATAAGTAACTAATCCATGAACGGTCCGTATCGATTTACTTTAATCTGACGGTCCATATTTAAAGAAAAATCTTTAAAATAAAATATAATATATTCTATTTATATAAAAACATTTTACTATGCAAACACTATGCAATACTATGCAAAACACTATGCAACACTATGCATAATAAAATATAATATATTCTATTTATAGAATAACTTTAATAAAGTATTCTATTTTATATAAAGATGTTTCGCATTTTATTACGTTAATAATACGAATAAAACAAAACGTCATTATCGCTATAATAATTCATATTATTAATCGACAATAATGGAATCAAACTGAGTGACTTCTCACATAAGCATCAATAATTAATACCGTGTGCTACTATGCAACCACACGACATCGTACTTTTACTACCGAGTAGTTCAACAAGAACCACGGTAAAAACTTCCGCCGTTATTTCAATAAAATATTTTTGTCGCTTTCTCAATCCGACAATAATTACATTAATAGGGTCCACCAATGATTGAGTAGTTGTATTTAATATTCCCTGCTAAACCGAATATTCCCAGACCAATCGAATATAATATAACCACTTGTATACTTTGCAAAATTTATAAATACTACCCACAACTATAATATTATCTCAAATTCACACCATAATATTAAAAATTATTTCGACAAAATTTAAATCTTTATTGATAAAATCTGGGTCTCACAATCTCCCCTCCTTATGGAATTTCACCCTCGAAATTAGGTACGTGACGATATGATAAAGAGATGAGGATACCTTGAATACCTTTATCGTTGAAAACATTAAATTCATTTTTACAATCCGGCCAAAGATATTCATTAACAATTCATCTTTGCACTACAGAAGCCAAAGATATACAAATCAGAAAATCAATAATGTCAAACTCGACAATAGTATCACGACCACGAATTATCCATGCACTTCTTCGCCAAGGATATTCGTGTTTTCAATCTACTACCATGATTATACCGAATAATCCGTGGTCATAATCATACCAAGTCTATCAATGCACTACTACCAAAGATGACTTTTACCACATCCATGAATTAATATTTCATTCTTTGAGACTCATTTCAATAATTAATCCACATCATCGAATTATCCACGCACTACGTGCCAAGGATATTCATTAGTATCACGACCACGAATTATCCATGCACTACTACCAAAGATAATCGTGTATTCATTAAGTATCACGACCACAAATTATCCATGCACTACGGCCAAAGATAATTGTGTATTCATTAAGTATCACGACCACAAATTATCCATGCACTACTACCAAAGATAATTGTGTATTCATTAGTATCACGACCACAAATTATCCATGCACTACTACCAAAGATAATTGTGTATTCATTAAGATCACGACCACAAATTATCCATGCACTACTACCAAAGATAATTGTGTATTCATTAAGATCACGACCACAAATTATCCATGCACTACTACCAAAGATAATTGTGTATTCATTAGTATCACCACCACAAATTATCCATGCACTACGACCAAAGATAATTGTGTTTTCAATTACGGTTATGATTATACCCTAACAATCCTCGGTCATAATCATACCAAGTCCATCTATGCACTTTCACAGAATGCACGAGATGACTTTCAACATAATATAAGCATGAGGATAATGATATAAAGAATCAATCAAATGAGATAAAGAATAAATATTAAACATTTATAATATAATTTATCCGAGATTCAAGAACATCCCCATGTTATCAATCACTTAATAATCTCATAATCTAATATCATTAATATTATAACAATATTTTAATCACTTCTTAAATTTATAAACAATTTATCTTAACTGCTTACGCTTTTACCATATAATGCATTTAATCATTCAAAAATGCCATACTCATAAGATATCATCACCAATTATCAAATCTCTCAAAAATATGCATATACTCTATATAGGATTCTCTAGCCATAAAATCCTATTTTCAACTTTGTTACTTCACATAACATATTTAACTCATATGTTCAGTAACTAAACTATTTTCATGAAAAATACCAAATTAGTCCCAAAAATATTTCTTTTCTGGGATTTAGCATAATATAGTCCCATAATGAAAATATATTTTTCTCGAATTTTAAAATTCATTTACTATTTTCAAAAATCAATTTCTAATTAATTCCTTAAGAAATTAGCTACCTCAAGTTTAACTCCAAAAATTCCCAAATCTTGGCAGGATCTTACACATGTTAACGTGAGCTTCTAGTTTAAATTTCATGGTCATCGGAGTTATAGAACTCCTAAGTTATAGCGTTTTAAATTTAAAAACCTAAATATTGAAATAGTCATAACTTGCTCATTTTAAGTCGAATGAGCTCATTTTTGGACAGGAGGTACTTTATACCATATACCTTCATGTCCCAAAAGGCCAGAATTTTCTCATAATTTAAGTGGCCAAAACAGTCCCTTAAAGTTTCGGCAAAGTAGCATTTTCGAAATTTATAGCTTTGGCCTCCTTTGCTAAAATCAGTCCACACAAAAATCTACAACACCTTTTCCAGTAATTCCACTTGTATTAGTTAGGTAACTCATAGATCTAACTCTAGGACTTGACCACACTCAAAAATTCAAAATATAATAGGAGATATGGTCAATTGAATTTCATGTTACGTTTTTCACCAAAATCTGATTTTTCAACCCTTTGTGATTTCTAAGAAACTTTCATGTTTTCACATAATAACCACATAACTCATCATAACACTTACTAATACTTCATATACCCATGATTTTCATTAGTCCAATGCTTTTATTATGACTTTCATCATAAACCACGTAAACTGTTCATTTTAGTTGAAGAAATATTTGAGGGTTTAAGAAATGGGTTTTTGTACTGGGGTCAATACAAAATTTGATTTTACGTTCTAGGTAGGCTAGGAAATCTTCAAGAATACGTCAAGAAATTTATTAAAGATAGAAATATCATTCAAAACTGTGACTTTCATCCAAGACTTGGATAGTACGTCACATTGATACCAACTGTGACTTCTATCCCTTAACCTAGATAGCACCTCACAATGATACCTATAAACTTGCCATCTTCATTCACGATGTCGCCATACAGAAGTCCGGCCGGTTGCATTGCACACAAGGAAGTCAACAACGAAAGGTTCGGGGCTCTTTACTTATGGCTTGATATGACAATAATTGACTTTAGTAGTTTGGTTATGAATATAAAAGCTAACAACCTTACGAAAAGAATGATGAGTAGTTAACCAATTGATTCCTAAAATACCATCAAAGGCAAATATTTTCAAAGAGATAATATCGACGGAGTAACGTGAAAGTGTTTATTTGAAATAACAAGATTAATAAACGATTGGAGGTAACGAAGGTTTCTCCCAACGAAGTTTCAACCAATAAGTTAAAGTCTAACTTCTCCGGAGTCAAATTTAAATGTTGAACGCAAGCAAGCGAGATAAAATAATGGGTAGAACCGGTATCTTATAAGGTATAGACTTCGCAAGAATTTATAATTAACTAACCCGTGCTAACTTCGTTCGAGTCACTTTGCTTTTTAAGAAGTCATGAAAACGCTCTTCATGAAACCACCGACTTTGTTTTATCCAGTATCCGCTTTGGTGCCACCGTCCCCAAATTGGACTTGACTTTGGTGCACGCGACAAAATCGAGCTAAATGACCTTCTCTTCTTGAAATTTCCACTTCTATTATCTTGGCCATGATTACCACCAAAGTGGTTACCATTCTTGGCATGATAATTTCTCCCACGATGGTCATCATTGTTCGATGGTCGCTTCTGCGCAGATGATTATTATCGTGTTGTTGGTCGTTACCTTTTGGTTGAGCTGACTCATTATCGCGCTCCAATAACCGAGCCCTATTCACAACATCTAAATACAAACACTATCACAAAACAAGGGTTAATTAACATGCAACATATTATCACTATACTCTGACCGACCAATCAAATACCAAATAAACTTAGGTAGGTCATACTAACGAAGGAATTCCCCGTCTCTCCCTTCCTAGTACTATTTTCACATCTTAGCCAGGGATCATATCCCTAAGCTTTGATACCAACTGTGACGCCCCCAAAATTAGGTATACGTCACCCATCTTGGGTCGCCACTTACATGGTACATAAATTCAAATACAACTTACTAACCTAATCATTGTGTATGCAATACTGACATAAACCGTGAGTTTGAATACAAATATTGTCTACTAGATATTATACAAACTCAAAAGGAGTCCTCATTACAACTATTATCACACTATTTCACGTAATAGTGAGGACTACTAATGCTATCCTCTCGAACCATTACTCCATTCCCCGACTGTCTCGGCTATGTTCTCATTTCACGAAGAGAACAAAGTGAAAGAAAGGGTGAGCTCAACTAGCCCAATAAGAAATATTATGACTAAGATAATGCGAATAAATTATCATTAGCCTTCAACAATGTTAAACCGATAAAATACAATAGACAACCGGTTTAATCTGCAATGTTGAATATGCAATCCATTAAAAGAGTCTAGTAGAGAATAAAATGTACTATCTTTTAGGTTTTAAAAGGTTTTCATCAATTTTATCACGAGACTCGACTTTTAATAAATAAACCACCACATCTAATCATCCCCGTATTACTTGGCCAAGGATTTTCATCAAATTATCAATGGTAATGACTATAATTTGAATCACCCCTCGGTCATAATCATACCAAAAACTATCCATCATCTTGCATTACAAAGCCATCGAGGACTTTTGTCACATCATTTATATTAAGTCATGATTATACCGAATGATCCCTCGGTCATAATCATACCGAGTTCATCTATGCACGTAAGCCAAAGATAACATAATATAACATGAGGATGATGACAATGACATAATAATTCAATAAAACAAGTTCAAGAATTATTTAATCCATGAATTATTAACGTCCGGATTGTCAACACGATCTTTGTTTCAGTAGTAAAATTCAAGAATGATCGTAAGAATATTTCCATGAAATGACATCTTTGGATGAAACGCAAATATCAAGGATATTCTACTAATTTAGTGGGAGTATAGAAGTCAAAGTTTTAACCAATTTGGGTATAATAAAGAATGGAATAACAAAAGAAATCACCATGCATGCGGTATTATGATGACAAAAGTTATTCCAATGTAATAATAATAACGGAACTGTGTCGGTGAAATTCACACCGACAAGATGTTCCAATGTAATAATAAAGATGGAACCCGATCCGGTGTAAAACATACGAGATAGGATATTCCAACGAGAATGATAAAGATTTTAAACCGTGTCCTGTAAAAAACACGATGTGGATGTTCCAATGCGAGAATAATAAAATCTAACCAGTCCGGTGTAAAACACATGCGATGGATGTTCCAAATGTAATAATAGAAGAATGTCACCAAGTATAGGTAAAATCATGATACAAAAGTTATTCCAATGTAATAATAAGCAATGGAATAACATAAGGATTTCACCAAGTATAGGGTATGCCATTATCAAAAGGTTATGTATAGGGTATGCCACTTTTACAAAAGTTATTCCAACAGAATGATAATGAATGGAATAATGTAAGTTCTCTTCAAGAAGAAAGAATAACACCCCTACCGTAAAAAGAACCTGAATATAGAAGTAGTGAAGTAGCGTAATACTCTTCTTCTTTCTATAATTTTCTCTCTATAGCTTCTCTCTCTATAATTTCTCTCTGAGTTTCAATGAATTAAATAAGAAAATAATGAAGGAATGAGCTTCTATTTATAGGAAAATGGAATGCATAGTAACTAATTCATGAACGTTCCAGATTGATTTACTTTAATCTGACGGTCCATATTTAAAGAAAAATCTTTAAAATAAAATATAATATATTCTATTTATATAAAAACATTTTACTATGCAAACACTATGCAACACTATGCATAATAAAATATAATATATTCTATTTATAGAATAACTTTAATAAAGTATTCTATTTTATATAAAAGATGTTTCGCTTTTATTACGTTAATAATACGAATAAAACAAAACGTCATTATCGCTATAATAATTCATATTATTAATCGACAATAATGGAATCAAACTGAGTGACTTCTCACATAAGCATCAATAATCAATACCGTGTGCTACTATGCAACCACACGTATTACTGTACTTTTACTACCGAAAGTAGTTCAACAAGAACCACTAGAAAACTTCCGCCGTTATTTCAATAAAATATTTTTGTCGTTTTTCAATCCGACAATAATTACATTGTGGGGTCCACCAATGATTGAGTAGTTGTATACGAATATTCCCTGCTAAACCAAATATTCCCCACCAATCGAATATAATATAACCACTTGCATACTTTACAAAATTTATAAATACTACCCACAACTATAATATTATCTCAAATTCACACCATAATATTAAAAATTATTTCGACAAAATTTAAATCTTTATTGATAAAATCAAGGGTCTCACAACACATATTCTCGTATTTTTTTATCACCGATATTTCAATAATTAATAAAGAAACTTTCGCCAAGTTATTTTTATAAAAAGATAATTTTATCGCTTTTCTAACTCAAACGATAATTACATTGTGTTGTCCACATTAACGATTGTGTCAATCGCCGCATCTGAATATTCCCCGACAAAAAGAATATTCTCCGCCCAAATAAATATTTTACAACAACCTGCTTTACTTTGCAAAATTTTCACATATCACCCTTAACTTTAATCCTTTTATCAATTTAACCATTTACTAAATAAAATAATAATTATAAGAAAATGGAATACTTTTATTTCATAAAATTCGGGGTCTTACAATATAAATATACATTGTTTATCTCAAATAATTGTACAATATTTCCCAAGGTCTACAACCTTAATTACATACCTTAATAACTCAAGATGTTTATATAATCATAAGATAATTGTAATAGCTAAACGTTCATATATAACTATTCTCCAACTTTGCCTTTGGCTTTATCCTTCTTTGAACACTCGGGTTTAACTTAAATGTTATCATGATATAGCAAGGGTGAACAACTACTTTGCTCCGCAAGTTTAAATACAATAAAGATATATCATGATTGAAGGAAAGATACATGACATATTTGAGATAAACAATGTATATTTTATATCATGATAAAGATATTTTAAATACAATAAAGATATTTTAAATACAATAAAGATATTTCAAAATTTTAAAAATAAAATGATTGTGAAAGAACATGAATCAAATTTCAATACATTAATGATTGAATCAATAACGCTGAGTGGCCTACAATGACCATAAACAAATACTTTGGTAATCAAGGTGATCAGTCTTTCATACCAGTTAAACATTTCCAACTTACACTAAGTGTGAATCAATAATCATAGATGTGGAATAAATATCAATAATTAAACCACGAGCATGCTTGAAACATAATAACTTGAGTTTGAGCTAGGAAACTTGCCTTGACCGCAGATTACCGCTAAACAATCTAATTTAATCTCTTATGAAAGACATATCATTAATAAGATCGATCTTCTAATTAGCATAATATATTTTATTTCACACTACTATTAATTGGATAATAACTTAGCTAACATTTAGCCACATAATCGAACATTGAATAATTCTTTAACTCACTAGTAATATCATCATCTCTTAATAATATTACTCTCATTTAATCACCATCTTAAAACTTTTGTCTATTATTAATCACTTAATAATATTTAATCACTTCTTAAAATTTAATAAAATCTTAATCATTTACAAATATTATTAATTATTTAATAATATTTTAATCCTCTTCTAATATTATTAATCATTTACTAAACCAATAAACAATTTATTTTAATTATTTACCCTTTACTAATTCACTTATTTAATAATCACAAAATGCCATAAATATAACATCTCCTCCAAAATGACCAAAATACCCCCTATAAATCTGCACATATCATTTTTAGGGTTTCAAAGCCATAAAATCACATTTTTGCCATTTATGACGTCGCATAACTTATTATTCTAATTTATTCATAACTCAATCATTTGCATGAAAAATACCAAATCAATTTGAAAATTTTTCTTTTATGGGAAATAATAGAATATGATTCCCTTATTAACATATATTTTTTCTGGAATTTTCTGATTTTATTTACTATTTTTAAATTGCTCAAATTAGCCGGATCTTGGAACATTTTTAATAAATCGAGATTTTGTTCAAAACTCATGCAATTTTCAGGACATACTCCTGTTATGAACATCTACTCCCAGTAAACATTTCACAGTTTTTGGAGTTAACCACAAAGAGTTATTCAAGTTTACTTTTAAAATAGTCATTTCTTGTAAAATCCATATCTTTCATTCTACACGTCTAAAAATCCCCATCTTTGGACCAGATCTTGATAACTTATCATATTAACATACCAAAGTTTTCCAGAATTTTAAAGCATAAAAAAAAGACAAAAATGCCCCTATAAGAAAATGGCTAGGAGTTGTCCTTTCCTTTTCTTCACAAGTTGGACTATTTTGACTAAAATAGCCACCATGGCTTGTAGAATCATCATTTTTGAGTGATACCACTTGGTTTTAAAAGCTAACTCATATATCTAGCACCTTTCTTTAACGGATCGCGAAAAGAATTTGTAGATCTTAAATGGTAGCTGATCAAAGTGGAAGAAAGAAAGGGTTTTCTATCCCTTTAGAACAAAGTTTTACATTTTCTTCATTTGATCCATACATGCAACACTCAAGATCCATACATGAAACACTCAAATACATGTAGATCTAAAGTTTTGAAGTTTAAAAACATCAACTCTTTATTTAATCAAATCGTCAAAAGAAATGAATACAAAAGAATATATATTAGAACTTTGGGATTATACATTGATTTAATGGCTACCCTTCTTTCTTTTCTAAAGTAGGAGATGGATTTTGGGAACATGAAGATCCAATCTCTCTCCTTTCTTCCCTTATACCCACGGTTTTCACTCTCTCGTTCTACCTCTTCTATTTTGCGTCTCTTGATTTTCTTTTAGTGGAGAGAGAAATTAAAAGGTAAAGTAATTTCTTACATAGTTAAAATGGAATGGTAATTGGTATTGCTGAAATAGTATAGATACAATTTGTGTATGTATTATCAATTGCCCAACATTTTTCGCACTCTTCCTTATTTATTTAATTTAATTACACACTTAACAATTAAAGTGGCTAAATGATGGAGTAACACATGAGGTAATGATTAAAAGTAAGGATAACATCACATGAGCTTCTCCCCTGCTAGTGGCCGAAAATATGGCTCCATTATCCACCAATTTTGGTTTATTTTTATTGCCCATATTTGCTTAGTATAATGACTAACAAGTTCCTCCCAAATTGGGCTAAGTTTGGGTCACTAGATTAATTTATTAGGCTTTATAAATTAAATGATTGGGCCATGTTTATAACCATGGGCTCAATACACAAATTTTATATTACCTTAATTATTTAATTAAGATTCACATCCCTCTCACTTGAAATTTAAATAAATAACCTTGCACATTTAATTTCTATAACCCAATTAGACTTACTTAAATTAAGAAGAAAAATAATAATTAGTCAAGATATATAAAATAAATCTCTTAGGGTTTGTTTACTAGTATAATTATTAAATATAAGCATTCTTTAATTACTATAACCCTTAAGTTATTTAATTTTCATACATAATGTGTATATTAGGTTATGTAACTTTCCTTTTAATTCTCTTTATAAAATAGATAAACAAACATATATACATATTATAATGTATATATTTATTTAAACACGTACACACTTTTCATGAGTCACAAAATATTTACCATATATTTACTCACTACATGTCACAAAATTTTCAAAAACATTAATATTTTTATTTATCGAGTGACTTAGAATTCTTGGTTATCATAATTAAATTGCCATTCAAGGTATAATTTTTCACAAGTTTCTATACTTAACCTTCTTATTTATTCTTGTATGATTAATTTTAATTAATCATTCCTCTTATTTAGCTAAAAAATATAATTAGCTCATTCTTAAGTATATATGTATCTATACATATACATGATTCCTTTAACTCTATAATATCTCTTCATTTGAAATTTATTCCTTAATAAATTTCCACATACATTATTACATAATCTCTTTCAACATTTAATTCACATAAATTTAAAGGTATCCTAATACCTTATCCTTAATATACTTTAAGTATATATTCACATAAATCTATTCTAGGGTTTTAGATTTTTGTAATCCATATTTTCTCACTTTTATTCTCTATCTTCTCATTTCTTTCATTCATATTTAATTTCTCTATATTCTTTTAAACCGTATAGATTTTAAAAAAAAATTAATCATTCCTCTATTTCAAGTCTAGGTTTTATTCTTTAACTTTTAATTTAATCGTTCAAGATTTTATTTATAAATCTTATAAATTTTTGGGTTGCCACACTTGTGTTATTTAAATTTGCATATTGCAATAGTCTAGAGACAATAGGCTCCTAGGAATATAATTTATTATCATAGCATCATGCATGTCCTACATGTGCCTTAATATGTGTTTACATCTTTTCGGCATATATCTTAACATAGCTAAGCATGCGTATAGGATCTTGTCATCTAACCAAGGAATTTTTTTTCCAAAGTGCCTTATATAAGATGGACTATCCACATACATGTAGGCATTCATTAAATTTTCGTCAATATGCATACAATCACAACCCAACTGTAACACACCGAATTATATGAAATAAAAATATCCAATTTTCATATAATTATTATTCTATTTAATAAATGATTTAATTGATAAAAGGTTAAAGTTAAGGATGATATTTGAAAATTTTACAAAGTAAGCAAGTTGATATAAGATATTCGTTGTGTCGGGGAATATTCGTTTGGTCGGGAAATATTCTTTTTGTCAGGAAATATCCGTACGATGATACCATCATTGGTGGACCGCATAACGGAATAACTGTCAGAGTTAGAAAATGACAGAAATAACTTTTTATAAAAATAATGGCAAAAGTTTTACCGTTAATTGTTGAAATACCCAGTGGTAAAAATTTAGTAATACGAGTGGTTGCATAGTAGCACACGGTATTGATGCTTACGTAAGAAGCCACTCAATTTACACAATTATTGATACAGTAATTACTTCATAGTATCTCACGTTATTTGATTCAATTATTGTCACAGTAACATCTGCATAATATTTTATATTATTAAATTAATAATTAAGATGACAAAGTTATTCATATTATTATTTGCAATATTGACGATGTCTAGAAAGTTTTGTTGAGGAAAGGAGTTTGGTCACCTAATTGCGTGCCAATAGGGATAAATCCTTATCAGAAAGCCCCCTCTTTCCTGGGAAAATCTGGTTGTTAAATATTGTGAGTTATAATATTAATGATGAATAATTGTTAATAGATTAAAAATATGTTTATTAAAGATAAATGATTTGTGGTAAATATTTATTCAATTTTTGATATAAATATAGGGATTTGTTATGAGGCGTTTGTTGTAAGTTTGACTTAGTATTTCAAAGGAAGATTTACTAATTTTATGAACCGTTGATGATGGTTTTAATAGTTAACCAATCTGGACCATTTATGGTGGTTTTAATAGTTAATCAATCTGGACCATTGATGGTTGTTGTAATAGTAAATCAATCTGGACCATTGATGGTGATTTTAAAAGTAAATCAATTTGGACCATCAGTGGTGGTTTTAAAAGTAAATCAATCTGGACCGTCGGTGGTGTTTTTAAAAGTAAATTAATATGGACCGTCGGTTGTGGTGTTAATAGTAATCAATATGGACCGTCGTGAATCAGCTACTATTTTGTCCATTCTTCTATAAATAGAAGCGTAATTCTTTTTTCATTCTCACCAATTCACTGAGATTCACAAGAGACACTATAGAGAGAGAAATTATAGAGAGCAAGAAGAAGAGTATTCTGCTACTTAACTATTATAGTATCCAGTCTTCTATTAAGGTAAAGGGTATTATTTCTTTCGCATTCATAAGGAATACTATTTTTCGTATTCATCCTTTAATATGTTGGAATAACTTGTCTACGCGGATTACATACCGCATGACAGGTGAAAATCTATTTGCAGTTTCGTATATTATTTCTTTTCATATTCTTAAATCTAAACTTACTATGGTAAGTATTGCTTCTATAATCCATGAAATTAGTGGAATATCCTTGAGTTTTGTGCTTCAACCAGTATCGTTTAATTGGAATATTGATCTAAACTTTTTTATTAAACATCAATATTTTTCCTAGGTTACTATTCATAGGTTACTATTCACCCAGGTATTATTCACTCTAGTATTATTCACTCGGGTACTCGGGTTACTTTTCATGTTGGGGTACTATTCACCCAAAAAAAATATTTCTTTTCTGTCCAAATTATTTTTGATATATGAATATTATTCTTAAATTTCACTCCACAAAGCAGTATCATGTTGACAATTTGGACATTATTAAATTCTGGATAAAGTAAATTATAAATCTTTAAAATTTATCCTTTGCTTTCATTTAATTGAATTCTTATATCATTTTCATCATTCTCATGCTTATATTGTGATGAAAGTCGTCTCTGGCCCGTAGTGCATAGATGGACTGTTGATTGGTATGATTATGACCAGGGATAATTCGGTACAATTATGACCTATAATGTTACAAATGATAAAAGTCCTCATTGGCCCGTAGTGCATTGATGAACAATTGTTGGCATGATCATGACCATCGATGATTACACGAATATCCTTGGTCCGTAGTGCAGGGATAATTCATGGACGAGATACTAATGAATATCCTTGGCCCGTAGCGCAGAGATGATTAGATGATGTGATTTATTTATTAAGCTGAGTCTCAGCGATAAAATTGATGATAAACTTTTTAAATCATAGAAGATAGTAGATATCATGTTCTACTTGACTCTTCTAATGGATGTCTTATTCCGCTGCAGTTAAACTTGATGTATATTGTATTTTATCAGTTTAATAGATAATTTATTCTGCATTATCTTAGTCATAATATTTCTTATTAGGCTGGTTGAGCTCACCCTTTTGTTTTCATTGTTCTCTTCAGGAAATGAGAACGTAGCCGGGACTAGTCGGGGAACGGAGTGATGGTCCGAGATGGTTGTTTTAGTAGTCCTCACTATTTAGTGTGATAATAAATGTAATGAGGATTGAATTTGAGTTTGGATATTGTTTATGACCCAATATTCATGTAAAAACTCTCAGCTCATGTTGTATAATTAAGTTTGTATTTGTATTCAGTACCATGTATTTGGCGACGCAAGATGGGTGATGTATACCTATTTTGGAGGCGTCACACCAACAATCAAATATGAAATTTAAATAATTTTCTAACGCATGTCAAAATGAACATCTTTAACGATTTCTAAAAATGATAACTCTTGCATTCAAATGGTCCATATGATGATATGTAAGCATGCATTACATTAAAACATGTTTATCAAGCTGTCTATGCATACATTTTTAATACATTGCGTTTAATGAAGAAATCGTGGTAAAATATTAAAAAAAACATAAAAGAAAGGTGGTTATACGTTACCTCTAGTGCACTGATCAAGTGTATGGTGATGGAATGCGCGAAATCAAGCCTCAATTGAGTAGATCTCGAGAATGAAACTTCGTAAATACCGAGAGAAAGCGCAAAGAAAACTTGAATAAAATGAGGAAAAAGGCCAATAGAGGGTATTAACCCATCCACGACTAAATATGAATGTAACACCGAATTATATGAAATGAAAGTATCCAATTTTCTTATAAGTGTTATTCTATTTAATAAATGGTTTAATTGATAAAAGGTTAAAGTTAAGGGTGATATTTGAAAATTTTGCAAAGTAAGCAAGTTGATATAAAATATTGGTTATGTCAGAAAATATTCGTTTGGTCGGGGAATATTCTTTTTATCAGGGAATATCCATACGACGACACCATCATTGGTGGACCCCATAATGGAATAACTGTCGGAGTTAAAAAATGACATAAATAACTTTCTATAAAAATAACGGCAAAAGTTTTACCGTTAACTGTTGAAATACTCGGTGGTAAAAATACAGTAATACGTGTGGTTGTGTAATAGCACACGGTATTGATGCTTACGTAAGAAGCCACTCAGTTTACTCAATTATTGCTACAGTAATTGCTGCATAGTATCTCACATTATTTGATTCAATTATTATCACAGTAAAATCTGCATAATATTTTATATTATTAAATTAATAATTAAGATGACAAAGTTATGAATATTATTATTTTCAATATTGACGATGTCTAAAAAGTTCTGTCTAGGAAAGGGGTTTGATCACCTAATTGCGCGCCAATAGGGAGAAATCCTTATCGGAAAACCCCTTCTTTCCTTGGAATGATCTGGTTGTTAAATATTATGAGTTATAATATTAATGATGAATAATTTTTAATAGATTAAAAATGTGTTTATTAAAGATAAATTTTTTGTGGTAAATATTTATTCAATTTTTGATATAAATATAGGTATTTTTTATGAGGCGTTTGTTGTAAGTTTGACTTAGTATTCTATGGGAAGATTTACTAATTTTATGAACCGTCGATGGTGGTTTTAATAGTTAACCAATCTGGACCATTTATGGTGGTTTTAATAGTTAATCAATCTAGATCATTGATGGTGGTTGTAATAGTAAATCAATTTGGACCATTAATGATGGTTTTAAAAGTCAATCTATCTGGACCGTCGGTGGTGGTTTTAAAAGTAAATCATTCTGGACCGTTGGCGGTGTTTTTAAAAGTAAATCAATCTGGACCGTCAGTTATGGTTTTAATAGTAATCAATATGGATCATCCGTTCTAATAGTAAATCATTCTGGACCGTTCGTGAATCAATTACAATTTAGTCCATTCTCCTATAAATAGAAGCTTAATTCTTCTTTCATTCTCACCAATTCACAGAAATTCACAAGAGACTAGAGAGAGAGAAACTGTAGAGAGCAAGGAGAAGAGTATTCTGCTACTTCACTATTGTAGTATCCAGTCTTCTACTAAGGTAAGGGGTATTATTTCTGCCGTATTCATAAGGAATAATATTTTTCGTATTCATCATTTAATATGTTGGAATAACCTCTCTACGCGGATTACGTACCGCATGTAATGGGACGAATTGTTGAGTTGTGATTATGGGGACAGAATCCTTTTAAGAGGGGAAAGATGTGACAATCGTAATTTTGTAATTTAATTTTAATATTTATTTGATTGAATAAATATTTTTTGATGAATTAATTATTAGATTAAATAATTAATTGATGAAGTTGTGATAGATTAATTTAATTATATGTGTTACATTTAATAAATTAATGTGGAGAATTATTTTATTCGAAGTATGTGATTATGTGAGCTTATTGGATTAAAAGAAATATTTAATAAGCCTATGTTATTTTAATTAATTTAATTATTAATTAGAAATTTAATAATTTGACATTATTAATCAAAGAGAATTTGAATTATGTGACTATGTGAATTAATGAGAAATTATAATATTTTATTTAAAGTAAATTAAATAAGATATTGGATTTATTTTATATGGATGTGACATTATTTAAACTATATGATAAAGCTTTATTAAATTAAATGATTTTTAAAACCTATTCTAACTAGCCAAACATGGCCTTAGAGGGAGTTGAGGGCAGTTACCCATGACTGGGTAACTGACCACAACTCGTCAGACGTCTTCTTTATTATACGCTTTCCCCTTCCTTTTTCTTCAGTAATTTTCCTAAGTCTAGATAGTGTCAGAGAGAGTTTCAGAGAAAGATACAAGAGAGAGTTGAGAATTCAGAGTTTTAGTGGAGGAGGAATTCACTTCCTAGTAAATTAATCTACGCTTGGGTAATCTCTTCAACCCAATTTATATATTTTATGTCTTTTAAGTTTCATGAATATGGCTTAAGTTTTCTGTGAGTCTCTGTATTTGGGAAATTCAGTTGTTATAAGAATATATGTAATAATCGAGTTGTATGGCATATTTTATGTATATATATTGTGGGTTTCCATATCTTCAGTTTCATGAAATTATACAGTAAAAGATTTCAGAGTACGTGATATGGCCATATGGCCTTATACGTGATTTTTATATGCCAAACATAAATTATTTTGCAAAATTCACACATTGATATGATTATGTATGTTAAAATGAACAAAATGAAACTTGAATGGTTGGATTTGGCTTTATAACGAATCCGTAGCATTAAAATCCATGTTTTTGTTCAAGAACTTCAAGAACATCAAGAACAGTCCAATTTGCATGCTTTAATTATGTGATTATGCGTTTTAATAGGTGAAAATCACTCCATAGATGTTAAGTATTGATTATGTACGAATTATAACATGTGGGTATGTGTAATTTGGTGAAATTAGTGTTAAGAAGTGTTGATTTCGCTGAATTCTGTGTTCTTCGCGAACTGGAAATTCAGAGTATGGGGTTTCGCACCGCGGTGCCAACTCCCAGTTCATTTCTCAAAGAATACACAGTGGCATAAGTATCGAAGTCAAATACACGTCACTAATGTCTTCAGCCAATAGCCAAGAGTTAAAACAAAAGTGGCGCCACAACGCCACTTAGCAGAATGTCCAGAAAATAATTTTTTTAAGTGTTCAAGTATAGAAATGTGTTAGCAACTTAGTCTAATCATTATAAAGACTTGTTAGACCTATAATGAGATGTTAAAATAAGTTCTTAACATGTCCATAACACAATTACGTGTGGATTGAATGATCGAAGGCATAATTAGTTATTTTTTGTGAAGTCTTAATTTTACACTAAGTGTAATAATTGACTAAGTATAGTTATGAATTCGAGTTAAACAAAGAATAACTTATGATGTTTAGTACGTTATTATTGACTGGTATTGTGAACATAATTGATATGTAGGATTTAATTCAAAGAACGAGTTTGTTTAAGTGTAATCTACGCACGAGGCAAGTTTCTAAACCTTATCTTGTTACATTGAGCAAGTTTTCTAACTCTACATTTATGTTGAGCATGTTTCTTACCCTAAACTTTCATTGAGCAAGTTTCCTAACCCTACTTATTATCGTTATAT
This sequence comes from Panax quinquefolius, assembly GCA_020205615.1. NCBI lineage: Eukaryota > Viridiplantae > Streptophyta > Magnoliopsida > Apiales > Araliaceae > Panax > Panax quinquefolius. The sequence goes on from CM035173.1 coordinate 54,349,909, forward strand.
AAGTTGATTAATTCATCTTTCGATATTGAGCAAATTCTCATTATTATTGATCAAGCATGTCTTGTATATTAAAGTTTATTAATCTTCAAGCATGATGTTGTTATACAATAATTATTCTACTGTATACTTTTGAGATTTCATCCAAGTTAAATTATCTGTTATTGTTAAACCTTGTAGACTAGCGAACCCTTATTGATTCGACTAGTCCATAGTTGATGAGCGTTCTAAATTTCAGAACCCCTTGATGAATTATCCAAACCAAACTTCCTTTGGTGCAGACTCGAATGTCAAAACTGAGATGAACAACCTCAGATAGGGGATTATTTATGCTTTAGCGTTAAGATATTGTGCACAAGATGGGTACTAAGGGCTGATCCCCTAGTGCGAGAAGAAGAGTCCATAGTCTTATGACTGTTAAAGGTTTCAAGTATAAACACTTGACAACCTAGGACATACTTCAAGGTCTTATGACCCTAAGAAGTTCTTTTGATTCTTGTTATTCATTCTTGATTCAAAAGTTGAGCTTTATTTCAGAAGTTGTTAATTCATTCGCATGTTATTATTAGTCATTTGTTATATCGTTATACTTGTGGGCAATTGTGTTCACTCTTGCGTAATATTAACATTGCAGTTAAAAACGAAAAAGCAGACGAACCTTCCACTAGTAAAGGCAAGGGCATGCTTAGCAAGTAATGAAGACTGATTATTTATGTGATTATGTAATGATATTTAGAATTGATGTTACTTAAGACTTATTTGTTTAAGATTCCGCATAGATGTTTTAAGGTTAGAGTAACCTAGGATTTATTTATGATGCAGTTGATGTAACCCCATAAGGGGAGAGATTTATTATTTATTTCTATCTATTGCATGGTTTGCATTTATTTATGGGTAGATAGATATATAGATGATGCTTATATAGTGAACACCAAATCTCGTGGAAATGGAAGTACTTGGATTTGGGGTGTCACAGGTTGGTATCAGAGCTGTAAGGTTATGAACCTTAGGTGGGGGAAACAACCTTAGGTAGTAGCCTTGTAGGAGATTGAGAACATAGTAGTGGTTGACTCTTATCGAGTTATAAGAAATGAATTTCTAAATTCATTGAAGATAATAAAAGACTTTATGTGCTTATGTGTTAATCTATGTGTTCGCTAGCACGGATTAGTAACTAAAACTTAAATTTTGTTGTCAGGATGTCGGATGCTGGAGGAGCTAGTGGAGCTGGGAAGGAGGAACCCCGATTACCTATAGAGGAGGAGCCCCGAGACATTCATGTCGTTAGGGAATAGCTTGTACAGAGAGATCCATCTCCGTTGATCACTGTTGCTGGTCAGGAGCATGAGCCGGAGACTGATCCAGAGGAGGATCCTGAGGAAGAGGAAGAAGAGGAGTTCCCACCGAACTCCATTGATGCAGAGATGTATGATGCACTCTATGATCGTAACGTAGAGTTGCAGGATACTATTCGGGATCTGACTGAGCAGGCGGTTAGTCAGCAGATTACTATTGAGCAGAAGGATAGAGAGATTGTGACTCTTCACACAAGTTTGGGAAACGTGGAGTGGGATCTGGTTCATGAGAAGAGTCAAACCGAGGATAAGTCCGCAGAAATAGAGAAGTTAAAGAAGGATCTAAAGGAGAGCTCAAAGAGGCTTGCCATAGCAGAGGAGGGCTGGGTACGAGAGTCACACTGTGCTGATCGTGTTGAAGATGATCGCCGTGCGAAGAAGGCTAAACTTGAGGAGACGTACTCTACACTATAAAATGCAATGGATGCGGTCCAAGATTGAGTTATGAAGTATCCAATCCAGTTTGAGCATCTACCATCATATATGCTAAATCGCAGAACGATGTCTCGCATCATGGAGGAGGAACGTAGCAAGGCTATCCAGCGCCTTAATAGACAATGATAGTATTAATTTAAATATGTGAAAACTATTTGATAGTTAATGATGTAAATTCTGATATGTTCATAAATAAAGGAATATTGTGATGTCTTAAATCCTGTAGATTCCTTATCTTGGGATAGTTGATGTAAATAGCAGTGATGCTATCTTATGATGTAAAGACTTTTGAATTAAATAAAAATGTCAGAGTTTATTTGAATTGATGTGTTAAGTGAGTTATGATTAAATGTTTAGTTAAGTCTTAAACATTTTAGAGATTGAGTAAAGACCTAATAAGCGTATATTCTTAATAGAAATATGCCGCCTAGAAGAAGACAAAACCGTCAGCAAGCACAAGAGGAATCGGTGAACAACAATGACGCCAACGCTAACCCTGTTCAGCAGTTGGTGAACCTTTTAGCTGGAGCGATTACCAATCAACCACAATTTCTACCAAATACTTCGTTTAAGGACTTCAAGGCAGAGGGACTGCCAGAGTTTAAGGGTTCCATAAACCCAATTGAAGTTCAGACGTGGGTAATGGAGATGGAGAAGGTGTTCGGTGTTGCTAGGGTAAGGGAAGATCAGAAGACTGCGTATGCAATGTTTATGCTGAAGTCTGAAGCCAGCTATTGGTGGCAGGAAAACAAAGTGAGAGTAGGTGAAGGTGTAATATCCTGGGAAAGATTTAAAGAGATGTTCTTCGAGATGTATTTCTCAACCAGTTCACAAAATCAGATGGAAGTCCAGTTTCTAGAGTTGAAGCAGAGAAGTATGTTAGTAGTTGATTATGCAGCAAGGTTTAACGAGTTGGCTAGGTTCGCCAAATACCAAGTACATACCGATGAGAGGAAGGCGAGATGATTTGAGCAGGGACTGAAGCCCTGGTTGTATAGCAAAGTGTCAATGTTCCAATTGAACACTTTTGCTGGAGTGTTAGAGAAGGCCATACTCGCTGAGGGTGGAAGCGATGCAGTAATAAAGTATAATCAGGAGCAGAAGAAGAAGAAAAGTGAGAAGGAAGGTAATAATAAGACTGGTGGGAGTAGCACTGAGGGTAATCACAGTCAGAAGAGGAATTGGTTTGATAATTCGTCGGCTGGAAGTCAACAGGGAGGGCAGAAGAAGAAGATTGAACCGTGCCCAACATGCGGAAAAATGCATTTGGGAGTTTGCCTAAAGGGGAAGCGAGTGTGCTACAATTGTGGTCAGGAAGGCCACATAGCACAAAACTGTCCGAACCCAAAGAAGGGTGCATGCTTCACATGTGGATCAAAGGACCATCTTACAAGAGATTGTCCTAAGAAGGGATCGGGAGGGACGAAGTTCGGGAGGAAACAGAGAGAAATCTCGGTGGAAGCACTCTAACCATCACAGGACCAACCGCAACCAATAGACCAATAGCCGTAACGCTTCAACACGACAACAGCAGGACGCCAGACAGGTCTCGCGATGTGGTGTCTGGTATCATTCCGATCAATAAAGTTAATGCTTATGTGTTATTTGATTCGGGTGCTACTTGTTCATTTATATCCGATGACTTTGCTAAGAACTTAGAATTGTTTAAGGACGAGTTAGAATACCCCATGAACATAGAAATTGCAAATAGAGAAATTATCCCTGTTAAGTATGTGCACAAGAACTGTAGAGTAGATATTAAGGGTAATATCATGAAGTAGACCTTATCCCTATTCGACTTGGAGAATTTGATGTTATTTTGGGTATGGATTGGTTATCCAATTATTGGGCGATAATTGACTTTCAGAAGAAGCGTATTAACCTTATGACTCTGTCAAAGGTTGTGTTTTATGGTAGCAAGTCGCCTAGACAAGCGAGTTGTCTGACGATGATGCAGGCCAGAAGATTGTTAAGGCAAGGCTGTGTAGGATATCTAGCTTACATAGTCGATAGTCGTAAAGAGAATCCAAAAATAGATGAGATCCCGGTAGGGAGAGATTTCGCAGACATATTTCCAAATGATTTGTCGGGACTTCCTCCAGATAGAGCAGTTGAATTCGTTATCGATTTGGCTCCAGGAATGGCCCCAATAACGAAGGCACCGTACCGAATGGCACCGATAGAGATGAAAGAACTGATGGTCCAACTACAAGAATTGCTGGACAAGAAGTATATTCAACCAAGTGTATCACTGTGGGGAGCGCCGATTTTATTTGTGAAGAAGAAGGATGGAACAATGCGACTCTGCATAGACTACAGAGAACTGAATAAGGTCACGATTAAGAATAGGTATCCATTACCGCAAATCGACGACTTGTTCGATCAGTTAAAGGGAGCAAGATATTTTTCAAAGATAGATTTGAGAAGTGGTTATCATCAACTAAAGGTGAGGCCAGAGGATGTACCAAAGACATCGTTTAGAACACGATACGGTCACTATGAATTTCTGGTAATGTCATTTGGTCTAACGAATGCTCCTGCAGCATTTATGGACTTAATAAATGGAGTGTTCAAGGCGTTTTTGGACAAATTCGTAGTGGTATTTATAGATGACATTTTGGTATATTCAAAAACCAAGGAAGAACACGAAGAGCATTTGAGGTTGACATTAGAGACATTGAGAAGAGAGAAGTTGTATGCTAAGTTTTCGAAATGTGAATTCTAGATTGAAAGAGTACAATTTCTTGGACATGTGATTGATAAAGACGGAATTTCGGTGGATCCCTCCAAAGTCGAAGCTGTGATTAATTGGGACCAGCCAAAAACGCCGTCGGAAGTAAGAAGTTTACTTGGATTGGCAGGTTATTACAAGAGATTCATTCAGGATTTTTCCAAGATCGCAACTCCACTGACGAATTTGACTAGGAAATCGGTGAAATTCGTTTGGATGGAGAAGTGTGAGAAAAGTTTTCGAAAATTAAAGAAGAGGTTGAGTACAGCACCTGTGTTATCTCTTTCGGATGACACAGGAAATTTTGTGGTATATAGTGATGCATCGCATAAAAGACTTGGCTGTGTGCTTATGCAGAATGGTAGAGTCATTGCGTATACGTCATGACAACTGAAAGATTATGAGAAGGGGTATCCGACCCACGACTTGGAGTTAGCTGCAGTGGTTTTTGCTTTGAAAATCTGGAGGCACTATCTCTATGGGGAGAAGTGTGAAATATATACAGACCATAAGAGTCTGAAATATATTTTTACACAGAAAGACTTGAACATGTGTCAAAGAAGGTGGCCGACGCTATAAGTAGAAAAGGTCGGGAGAAATTGATGATGTTGACCGCTCAAGAGGAGCTAATTTTAGCAATGGAAAAGTTGGAATTGGAAGTGAAGTATCCTATGGAGATTGACGATAAGCTATTCCAGATGCAAGCTGGTACAACTATACTGGATAAAGTTAAGGAGGCTCAACTTCAAGACAAAGAATGTGAGAAAGTGAAGAAGAAGATATCTGAAGGGACTGGACCTAGATTCAAAATAGACAGTGAGGGACTACTAAGATTTGAGAGAAGAATTTAAGTACCGCCAATACCAGAGATTAATGAAGAAATTTTGAGCGAGGCTCACAACTCAAGATATTCGATTCACCCTAGTAGCACCAAGATGTACCAAGATATTCGACAACATTTCTGGTGGCCAAATTTAAAACGAGAGGTTGCAGAATGTGTTGCCAAGTGTCTGACATGTCAGAAAGTAAAAGTAGAACATCAGAGACCGAGTGGATTGCTACAACCTTTAGAGATTCCAAAATGGAAATGGGAACATATTGTGATGGATTTCGTGGTTGGCCTACCGACGACTCAGAAAGGCTACGACGCAGTATGGGTTATTATTGACCGATTGACGAAATCCGCACACTGACTTTCGATCAGAATCAGATTCAACCTAGATCAGTTGGCAAGGTTATATGTGAAAGAGATTGTTTCAAGGCACGGAGTTCCAGTGTCAATTGTTTCTGATAGAGATCCGCGTTTTACGTCGAACTTCTAGAAACGTCTACAGGAATGCATGGGTACACAGTTGCTAATGAGCACAGCATATCACCCTCAGACAGATGGACAGAGTGAAAGAACAATTCAGACATTGGAAGATATGTTAAGAGCTTGTATAATGGATTTTAAAGGAAATTGGGATGACCATTTACCGCTTGTAGAGTTCGGTTACAACAACAGTTATTACGCTAGTATTGGAATGCCACCCTATGAAGCGTTATACAACAAAAAGTGCAGAACTCCACTATATTGGGATGAAGTTGGCAAAAGACAACTACTAGGCCTGGAATTGGTACAACAAACAGCAGAGATAGTCAAGGTGATTCGAGCAAGATTGATAGCAGCTCAAGATAGACAGAAGAAATACGTCGATCCACACCGCAAGAATGTCGAATTCGAGACGGGTAGCTATGTATTCTTAAAGGTCTCTCCTTGGAAGGGAAAGATCAGGTTCGGAAAGAAAGGAAAATTGAGCCCAAGATTCATCGGACCATTTGAAGTTCTGAGAAGGGTAGGACAAGTTGCTTATGAGGTATCCTTACCTCCATCTCTAGAGAATGTCCACAATGTTTTCCATGTCTCAGTCCTACGACCCTACAAACCCGATTACAAGCACGTGATTGAATATGAACCCTTACATTTCGACAAAGACTTGTCTTACGAAGAAATTCCTTTTCAAATTGTCGACCGAAAAGAACAAGTTCTGAGAAATAAAGTAATACCTTCTGTTAAGGTAATTTGGAGGAACCACAACGCTGAAGAAGCTACGTGGGAACTCGAAGAGAATATGATGAAGAATTATCCTCATTTATTTACTTAGAATTGTTATATGCGATTCGGGGATGTAATCTTTGTAAGGGGGGGGGGGGAATGTAACGGGACGAATTGTTGAGTTGTGATTCGGGGATGTAATCCTTTTAAGAGGGAAAGATGTGACAATCTTAATTTTGTAATTTAATTTTAATATTTATTTGATTGAATAAATATTTTTCGATGAATTAATTATTAGATTAAATAATTAATTGATGAAGTTATGATAGATTAATTTAATTATATGTGTTACATTTATTAAATTAATGTGGAGAATTATTTTATTCGAAGTATGTGATTATGTGAGCTTATTGGATTAAAAGAAATATTTAATAAGCCTATGTTATTTTAATTAATTTAATTATTAATTAGAAATTTAATAATTTGACATTATTAATCAAAGAGAATTTGAATTATATGACTATGTGAATTAATGAGAAATTATTATATTTTATTTAAAGTAAATTAAATAAGATATTGGATTTATTTTATATGGATGTGACATTATTTAAACTATATGATAAAGCTTTATTAAATTAAATGATTTTTTAAAACCTATTCTAACTAGCCAAACATGACCTTAGAGGGAGTTGAGGGCAGTTACCCATGACTGGGTAACTGACCACAACTCGTCAGACGTCTTCTTTATTATACGCTTTCCCCTTCCTTTTTCTTCATTAATTTTCCTAAGTCTAGATAGTGTCAGAGAGAGTTTCAGAGAAAGATACAAGAGATAGTTGAGAATTCAGAGTTTTGGTGGAGGAGGAATTCACTTCCTAGTAAATTAATCTATGCTTGGGTAATCTCTTCAACCCAATTTATATATTTTAGATCTTTTAAGTTTCATGAATATGACTTAAGTTTTCTATGAGTCTCTATATTTGGGAAATTCAGTTGTTATAAGAATATATGTAATAATTCGAGTTGTTTGGCATATTTTATGTATATATTATGGGTTTCCATATCTTCAGTTTCATGAAATTATACAGTAAAAGATTTCAGTGTACGTGATATGGCCATATGGCCTTATACGTGATTTTTATATGCCAAACATAAATTATTTTGCAAAATTCACACATTGATATGATTACGCATGTTAAAATAAACAAAATGAAACTTGAATGGTTGGATTTGGCTTTATAACGAATCCTTAGTATTAAAATCCATGTTTTTGTTCAAGAACATCAAGAACAGTCCAATTTGCATGCTTTAATTATGTGATTATGTGTTTTAATAGGTGAAAATCACTCCATAGATGTTAAGTATTGATTATGTACGAATTATAACATGTGGGTATGTGTAATTTGGTGAAATTAGTGTTAAGAAGTGTTGATTTCGCTGAATTCTGTGTTCTTCGCAAACTGGAAATTCAGAGTCTGGGGTTTCAGCCACGCGCCAACTCCCAAAGATATTTTTCAGCATATTGCCAAGCATAAGTATCAAGTCATAGTCATTACCAAGACCACAGCCACTAAGAGTTAAGATAAAAGTGGCAATACAATACCACTTTAGCGTAATGTCTAGAAAATAATTTTTTTAAGTGTTCAAGTATAGAAATGTGTTAGCAACTTAGTCTAATGATTATAAAGACTTGTTAGACCTATAATGAGATGTTAAAATAAGTTATTAACATGTCCATAACACAATTACGTGTGGATTGAATGATCGAAGGCATAATTAGTTATTTTTTGTGAAGTCTTAATTTTACACTAAGTGTAATAATTGACTAAGTATAGTCATGAATTCGAGTTAAACAAAGAATAACTTATGATGTTTAGTACGTTATTATTGACTGGTATTGTGAACATAATTGATATGTAGGATTTAATTCAAAGAACGAGTTTGTTTAAGTATAATCTACGCACGAGGCAAGTTTCTAAACTTATCTTGTTACATTGAGCAAGTTTTCTAACTCTACATTTATGTTGACCAAGTTTCTTACCCTAAACTTTCGTTGAGCAAGTTTCCTAACCCTACTTGTTATCGTTATATAAGTTGATTAATTCATCTTTCGATATTGAGCAAATTCTCATTATTATTGATCAAGCATGACTTGTATATTAAAGTTTATTAATCTTCAAGCATGATGTTGTTATACAATAATTATTCTATTGTATACTTTTGAGATTTCATCCAAGTTAAATTATCTATTATTGTTAAACCTTGTTAGACTAGCGAACCCTTATTGATTCGACTAGTCCATAGTTGATGAGCGTTCTAAATTTCAGAACCCCTTGATGAATTATCCAAACCAAACTTCCTTTGGTGCGGACTCGAATGTCAAAACCGAGATGAACAACCTCAGATAGGGGATTATTTACGCTTTAGCGTTAAGATATTGTACATATGATGGTACTAAGGGCTGATCCCCTAAGTACGAGAAGAAGAGTCCATAGTCTTATGATCATTAAAGGTTTCAAGTATAAACACTTGACAACCTAGGATATAGTTCAAGGTCTTATGACCCTCAGAAGTTCTTTTGATTCTTGTTATTCATTCTTGATTCAAAAGTTGAGCTTTATTTCAGAAGTTGTTATTTCATTTGCATGTTATTATTAGTCATTTGTTATATCGTTATACTTGTGGGCAATTGTGCTCACTCTTGCGTAATAATAACATTGCGCTTAAGAAAACGAAAGAGCGCATTTAACCTTCCACTAGTAAAGGCAAGGGCAAGCTTAGCAAGTAATGAAGACTGATTATTTATGTGATTATGTAATGATATTTAGAATTAATGTTACTTAAGACTTATTTGTTTAAGATTTCGCATAGATGTTTTAAGGTTAGAGTAACCTGGGATTTATTTATGATGCAGTTGATGTAACCCCATAAGGGGAGAGATTTATTATTTATTTCTATCTATTGCATGGTTTGCATTTATTTATGGGTAGATATATAGATGATGCTTGTACAGTGAACACAAAATCCTGTTGAAATGGAATTACCGGATTTGGGTGTGTCACTCCGCATGACAGGTTAAAATCTATTTGCAGTTTCATATATTATTTCTTTTCATTTTCTTAAATCTAAACTTACTATGGTAAGTATTGCTTTTATAATCCCTAAAATTAGTGGAATATCCTTGAGTTTTGCACTTCATCTAGTATCATTTTATTGGAATATTGAACTGAACTTTCTTATTAAATATTAATATTTTTCCTGTGGTACTATTCATAGGTTACTATTCAAGGGTTACTATTCACCCGAGTACTATTCACTCTAGTATTATTCACTCAGGGATTTGGGATACTTTTCATGTCATGGTTACTATTCACGGGTTACTATTCACCTGAGTACTATTCACTCTAGTATTACTCACTCGGGGATTCGGGGTACTTTTCATGTCGGGGTACTATTCACGAATTACTATTCATGAGGTACTATTCACTAGGGTACTATTCACCTAAAAAAATATATTTCTCTTATGTCCAAATTATTTTTGATACATGAATATTATTCTTGAATTTTACTCCACAAAGCAGTATTGTTGACAATTTGGACCTTATTAAATTCTAGATAAATTAAATTATAAATCTTTAAAATTTATCCTTTGCTTTCATTTAATTGAACTCTTATATCATTGTCATCATCCTCATGCTTATATTGTGATGAAAGTTATCTCTGGCCCATAGTGCATAGATGGACTGTTGATTGGTATGATTATGACCAGGGATAATTCGGTATAATCATGACCTGTAATGTTACAAATGATAAAATTTCTCATTGGCCCATAGTGCATTGATGGACATTTGTTGGCATGATCATGACCATCGATGATTACACCAATATCCTTGGCCCATAGTGCAGGGATAATTCGTGGACGTGACACTAATGAATATCCTTGGCCCGTAGTGCAGAGATGATTCGATGATGTGATTTATTTATTAATCTGAGTCTCAGCGATAAAATTGATGATAAACTTTTTAAATCATAAAAGATAGTAGATATCATGCTCTACTTGACTCTTCTAATGGATTACTTGTTCCACTGCAGTTAAACTTGATGTTTATTGTATTTTATCAGTTTAACAATGTTGAAGGCTAACGATAATTTATTCTGCATTATCTTAGTCATAATATTTCTTATTGAGCTAGTCGAGCTCACCCTTTTGCTTTCATTGTTCTCTTCAGGAAATGAGAACGTAGCCGGGACTAGTCGGGGAATGGAGTGATGGTCCGAGATGGTTGTTTTAGTAGTCCTCACTATTTAGTGTGATAATAAATGTAATGAGGATTGAATTTGAGTTAGGATATTGTCTATGAGACAATATTCATAAAAAAAACTCTCAGCTCATGTTTAATAATTAAGTTTGTATTTGTATTCAGTACCATGTATTTGGTGACCCAAGATGGGTGATGTATACCTATTTTGGGGGCGTCATAGTTGGTATCAGAGCTTAGGATATGATCCCTGGCTGAGATGTGAGACTAGAACTAAGAGGGGAGAGACGGGTAATTCCTTCGCTAGTATAACCTACCTAAGTTTATTTGGCATTTAATTGGCTGGCCAGCGTATAGGGATATTATGTGGTATGTCAATTAACCCATGTTTTGTGGAAGTATTTGAAAATGGCATCTGAAAATGTTGAGATAAGAAATGGAGCACAGGAGATCGTTGAGTCACCACAGATCAATAACCAATATAATGTGCATCAGGAAGGTAATAATTCTCAGGTAAACAACAACACCGACCAAATTATGAACGATGTGATGTTCAGAGGCTTTATGCAATTCATGCAACATCAGGCGAGAGAGACTCCTATTCAAAATATAGGTGGAAATACTGGAAACTCTTGGATGGTCACCACTAAGCAGTTCATGGAGCTGGGACCACCAGAGTTTTGGGGAAAGCAAGAACCACTCAAGGCAGAGACGTGGATAAAGCAGATCACCAAGATATTTAATATCTTGGGATGCTCCAAGGAGCAAAAGGTTCTTTTGCCACCTTCATGTTTAGAGGAGAGGCATATTACTAGTGGGAATCAATAAAACGTACTCAGCCTGCCGCACTCAAAATGTCTTGGGAGAAGTTCTAAGAACTATTCAACGACAAGTACTTTCCCGAAAGTATTCGTCACCTAAAAGAGGTGGAGTTCATCAAGTTAGAGCAAAATAATATGACCGTGTCGTAGTACGAGGCTAAGTTTGCCGAGTTGTCCCGGTTTACATCCCATTTGGTTGATATTGAGGAGAGAATGATGCGAATGTTTCTGCGAGGTTTGACACCCGAAATACGTCAATACTTCATTTCTCACAAACTTTGTTTGTATTCAGATGTTGTAAATAGGGCTCAATTATTGGAGCGCAATAATGAGTCAAAACAACCAAGAGAAACTAGCCGACAAAGCGATAATATTAGTGGTAGCAGTCATCGAAGCAGTGATAACAAACGTGGAGGAAATCAACAAGCCAAAAATAGTAACCACTTCGGTGGTAATCATGGCCAAGACAATAGGAGTGGAAATTTCAAGAAGAGGAGGTTCAATAATGATGGAAAGACGTCAGAACTAGCAACCGTTGTTAAGGAAAGAGATCGACCACCGATCGTATGTTACAAATGCGGAGGGGAGAGACACATCAGTTAAAATTGTATGCATTAGTCCAATGCATGTTACAATTGTGGAAGAGAATGTAACCTAGCCCAATTTTGTCATGCAGAAAAGTTTAGTCCAGCTGGGATGGAGGCACCAAAGGTCGTCCCAAACAAGACAAAACTGGTAGTTCAAGGGAGAGCGTTTATCGTGACCTCCCAAAAAGCGAGGAACCCGAATGAAGTCATCACGGGTAAGCTAATCACAAACTCTAATGAAGTCTATACCTTATTTGATACCTATTCTACCCATTCTTTTATTTCTCCTACTTGCGCTCAATGTTTAAATTTGACTCCGGAGAAATTAAACTTTGACTTATCTGTTGAAACTCCGTTGGGGGAAACCTTTATTACATCCACTGTTTATAAGTCTTGTTTGATTCAAATCGGCAACCGCACGTTACCTGTCGATCTTATCTCTTTGAAAATACTTGCATTCGATGTGATTTTAGGGATTGATTGGTTAACCACTCATCATGCTAAAATTGATTTTTTTTATAAGGTTGTTAGCTTTCATATTTCTAACCAGCCTATTATGTCAATTCAAGCAACTGAACCATTAAAGTTAATTAATTTTATATCAAGCCATAAAGCTATTCATTTATTGAAAAACGGTTGTCAAGCTTTCTTAGCCTATATCACAGATTTAAACAAAAATACATCAGTCTTGAATGATATTTCTATTGTTAATAAATTTCCTGACGTATTCCCTGAAGAACATCCTAGCCGACCCCCAGAGCGTGAAACTAATTTTTGTATCGACCTTGAACCCGGTACAAAACTCATTTCCAAAGCCCCATATCGAATGGCTCCTATTGAACTTCAGGAGTTAAAGACCCAACTGCAGGAATTGTTAGACATCGGTTTCATTCATCCTAGTACGTCTCCTTGGGGTGCTCCTATTCTATTCGTGAAGAAGAAAGATGGGAGTATGTGACTTTGTATTGATTATCAGGAGTTAAATCATGTCACCATCAAAAATAGGTACCCGTTGCCACGCATTGATGACCTGTTTGACCAGTTGCAAGGTGCCAAATTCTTTTCAAAGATTAAAACTGATGACATCCCAAAGACTACTTTCAGAACTTAGTACGGGCATTATGAATTCCTAGTTATGTCTTTTGGATTGACTAATGCTTCTGCTACCTTCATGGATATGATGAACCGAGTATTCAATGAATATTTGGATCATTTTGTAGTTATCTTTATTGATGACATTCTCATATACTCCAAAAGCCGTGAAGATCATGAACAACACTTGAGGCTGATTCTCCAAAAGCTTCGTGAAAACAAGCTATATGCCAAGTTGAAGAAATGCGAGTTCTGGCTTGAAGAAGTAGCATTCCATGGGCACGTGATATCAAATCAAGGAATATCTGTTGACCCGGCAAAGATTGAAGCAATTCAAAGCTGGGAGCAACCTAAGTCAATGACCGAAGTACGTAGCTTTATGGGCATAGCTGGTTATTATCGGAGATTTATGGAAGGATTTTCTCGAATCGCTACTCCATTAACTCAGCTGACTAGAAAAGATACAAAATTTGGTTGGAGCGAGGAATGTGACAAGAGTTTTCAAGAACTCAAAAGGAGACTCATTTCAGCACCTATTCTGACAATACCATCTGGTTCGGAGGGATTTGTCATCTATAATGATGCTTCAGGCAGAGGGTTAGGATGTGTTCTCATGCAATGATAAGTAGGTTTTATACCTACTTATCCGGTATCTATTACTTGAATTAGTTGCTTAAACCTATGTTTCTTAGTTAATTTTCATATATTTTATGTTATTTTGTAAGTTAAGACAGAAAATTGGCATGAAGAAGCAAGGAAAAGCAATTCAGACATCTTTTGGACTAAAATATGCAAGCAAATATAAGAATAGAAGATTGCAGGTCTTTTAAAACCAAGTTGGATGCATGTTCTTGGCTTGGAACTTGTATTATACTGTAGAGCTTCTTCTTAGCTTTTCGGAACATCTTGAAACATCCCAATTAGAGTTCGGATGCGAGAGTTATGGCCATTTTATCAACGAAGATCAAAGCTAAGAGTTCTCATGCTTGCAATTTACACAGTATCTACTTCAAGCTAGATTTTAATCTTGTTCCGGCCATAATTTCTCAATTCTCAAAGAATGAAAGTTGTAGAGCTTGTTGATATCTTCAATTTGATAGGTGGACGACCCCATAACTCCTCTCGAATCAAACGTTATGGCCGTTTTACCAAAGGACATCAGAGTAGAAAAGTGACCCCACCGGGGCGGGCTTTCCCTTCACAAAATTCCCACCGGGGCGGGCATTCCAGCTGAAAAACAGAACCATAGCCCGTCGGGGTGGGCCCTTTACAAGGCTAGACCCCCGTTGGGGTGGGGGTACGGGCATAAAACTCAGCTTTTGTCCAAATTTGAGTCCAAGAAGGATTGGTTCGATCCGATTGACTCAAGGACTTTCAAGAGGACTTAAAGACAAATAAAGAGACTTATAAAAGGGGGAGAATCACATAGATTAGAGGGGAGAGAGAGGATTCAATTAGATTAGATTATAGTAGAATAGGAGAAAACACTAGTTCTTATGAGATTTGGAGATTAAAGCACTTGGAAGCCATTGGAGATCAAGATTAAGAGCGAGACGGAGGACGAATTTGCCGACAACAGATTCACTTCTTTTCCTTAATCTCATTCTTATCTTTTATTGTTTATTCAAGTGTGGATTCTTAGTTTTAATTCAATGAACTAATTCTTTGTTTGAGATTACAATGGATCTTATTATGTTCTATTGTGAGGATTGTCTATTATGATTTGGATTTAATTGCTTAATTTCCTAGCTAACAATTACTGTGATAATCTATATGAACTCGAGAGATGAAGTATAGATTTAGATTTGATCATGATAGCATGTGTTTGTGATTTTTGCATAGATGGAATTCATGATTCGTGTTTAGGATAGAGATATGCCTTTACACCATATGTAATCTTATAGAGAACTTGTGCTTTAAATCTTTTTTAATTGTAATTCACATAGAGATATAGTGGATTAGTTAATTAGGGTGTCTTGCTTAATTCTATCATCTGTGGATTTAAGTGAGTATGGGTATTATGCATCGAGAGATGGTTTTATCTGCTTTAGTGTTCTTGATTAACAATTCGGGATAGAGAATAATTGATGAGAAGTGTGTTAACTTAAATGAAGCAATAAGTGAAGTTGTGATCTTAAATCTCCATAATCTTAATTTAACTAGTGGAATGTAATAGTAGTTTAATTTATATAATTTGAAATTCATTCGTTTAAATAAGATTGAGTTGGTTACGGGTTAATAATTGGTGATTTTTATTAAACAATTTCTCATGGGAACGATACTCTACTTTCACTTTATTACTTGTTGACCACATATACTTGCGTGTTGTGCGTAATTAGATTTTACCTAATAAGTTTTTGGCGCCGTTGCCGGGGAATTAGTTTAATATTTTTTATCAATATTAATTTCAATCAAATTAGTTTTAAACATATTTATTTTTATTTTTAATTCTCTTCCTATATTTCTCTCTTTTCAGGTACCATGGATGACTTTGCGTATCAATGGCCATACACGAACATGACTCAACAAAGTGGAGCAGAGATTGATGGACTCAATGTATTTTCTGCATTATCAGCACAACTTGAGACACTTTCGAGGAAGTTGGACGTTGTTGTAGCCCAACGTAATCGAAGGATAGCAGTTACTTGCAATTATTGTGATGGTAATCATCCGAGTCATCAATGCACCATTAGTTTTGGGCCGGAACAACACGGTGGTGAATACCTCAACGATTATACATATGCTAATTATCATCAAGTTTGGGGGTATCACCCGGATTCGTCATGGAGCTATACTTATGAAGACCAATACTAAGCTCCAAATCCAACATACACACCGGAATTTTCATGTAAACCTCCATTGCCATAAGAAGAAAAGTTAAAGTTGGAGGAATTACTGTCAAAGGTCATAGCAAACCAAGAGGAGAGGATGATGAGTTAAGAAATATCAAGCCACAATTTTCAGCACCAGATGGAACAACTCATCACCACTTTAACTCATGGTCCTCAATACTTGGATTCCAAAACTAAGACAGATAATTTGAGATTGGAGGAATTATTGTCCAAGTTCATAGCAACAAATGAAGAGAGAGGGATTAATCAAGAAAAGTCAATTCGAATCTTCATAATAAGATAGATCAAATTTTCAAAGCCTTGAACAACTATCCTCAAATCAATTGGTGTTATGACGAGGCTTCTGAGATTGATGAAGTGCCCGAACTAAATATACAATTGGATGAGCCACAAGACGTTGAAAAAGAGGAGACACGTGGGGATAATGACAACAAGGTCGGTGAAGAACTAATTGTGAGAACCAACGATGATGAGCCGATGTTATTTATGCCTCAAGTGCCTTCTCCACCAAAGTTCAAGAATCCGGTTTTATGGCTTTGAAACCCTAAAAATGATATGTGCAGATTTATAGGGGGTATTTTGGTCATTTTAGAGGAGATGTTATATTTATGGCATTTTGTGATTATTAAATAAGTGAATTAGTAAAGGATAAATAATTAAAATAAATTGTTTATTGGTTTAGTAAATGATTAATAATATTAGAAGAGGATTAAAATATTATTAAATAATTAATAATATTTGTAAATGATTAAGATTTTATTAAATTTTAAGAAGTGATTAAATATTATTAAGTGATTAATAATAAACAAAAGTTTTAAGATGGTGATTAAATGATAGTAATATTATTAAGAGATGATGATATTACTAGTGAGTTAAAGAATTATTCAATGTTCAATTATGTGGCTAAATGTTAGCTAATTTATTATTCAAGTAATAGTATTGTGAAATAAAGTATATTATGCTAATTAGAAGATCGATCTTATTAATGATATGTCTTTCATAAGAGATTAAATTAGATTGCTTAAGCGTGTAATCTAGCGGTCGAGTAAGTTTCTAGCTCAAACTCAAGTTATTATGTTTCAAGCATGCTCGTGGTTTAATTATTGATATTTATTCCACATCTATGATTATTGATTCACACTTAGTGTAAGTTGGAAATGTTTAACTGGTATGAAAGACTAATCACCTTGATTACCAAAGTATTTGTTTATGGTTATTGTTGGCCACTCAGCGTTATTGATTCAATCATTTATGTATTGAAATTTGATTCATGTTCTTTCACAATCATTTTATTTTTAAAATTTTGAAATATCTTTATTGTTTTTAAAATATCTTTATCATGATATAAAATATACATTGTTTTATCTCAAATATATCATGTATCTTTCCTTCAATCATGATATATCTTTATTGTATTTAAACTTGCGGAGCAAAGTAGTTGCTCACCCTTGTTATATCATGATAACATTTCAGTTAAACCCGAGTGTTCAAAGAAGGATAAAGCCAAAGGCAAAGTTGGAGAATAGTTATATATGAACGTTTAGCTATTACAATTATCTTATGATTATATAAACATCTTAAGTTATTAAGGTATGTAATTAAGGTTGTAGACCTTGGGAAATTTGAAAATAGTATGCACACAAGCCAATCATGTTTGATGATAAAGCATATACTTTATAACAATCTTATTCATTTATTAAATAAAAGGTATTAATTTATTAAAGGCTTTTAATTATCTACATGATGCTGTTTTATAATATGTGATAAACCCATAGTTTTAAGCAATGCTTTTAGAATAATGATGATGATCATTCTAATGATATCTAAATTCTTAGAAAGCTTAAAACTAAAATAGTTCCCAATCGTTGGATTACTAAATCGGGGATTAGTGAATCCGGATAGATTGGTACATACGTTGCTTGCTCATTGGATGAGAATGATTGATCTCATGATCATTTGTATAGAGACACTAAAGCAAGTATGTAGGTGCTTATTAGAGAATAAGTTCACTGAACGTGGCTCACTAAGGAATACCTAATGGAGTTTTACTTGTCTGTCAATTGGAATTCCTATAGTGATAGTAGTACAAGTGATCCTTGGACTTGAGATCATCATAGTATCTTGTGTATGATGAGTTATACTTTGACTTATTCCTTAAGACCCTTAGGGTATATCAAAGGGTATGCTTGGATATAATAAGTTGTACATGGAGATAATGTATGATCAATAAAGAATCTACCACTTCTAGTAAAAGAAGAGAAATGTCCTATGTGATTCGATAAATGACAACTCAAGAGTCCTCGGCGAAAGCGAATGAAATTAGAAAGGAGTTTCTAATTTGCATTATTTGAGTTGTGCATTTAAGAGTCGAAATACATATAATTAAATAAAATAAGACTTGACAAGAATTCCATGTCTTATATTTAATTGGGACATCAGTATGGTGAAAAGATTGAATTATGCAGTAACTATTTACTCAAAGGTTTTTTTATGATTAATGTTGAAATCTATATTATCTAGAAAGTCGTTGATCGCTAGGGAGGCTTATCCCTATTGTAGAATAAATATTATTTATTTAAATAAATTAATAGTTTAATTTATTTATTTAAATAAGATTAGAATTGTTCTAATTGATTTAGTCACAACCGGTTTAATATGGAGAACCTAAAGGGTCACACCATAAAAAGGAAGAATAATTATTTAAGAAGTTAATGGCATAATCGTAATAATAATTTAAGTATATTTAATTTAATCTATGTTGATAGAATAAATTAAATAGCTTAATATTTATTATTTATTATTTTGGAAATATTAAATATAAATTAAGAAGAGAGTCTTTATTATTATTATTATTATTACTATTATTTAATTCCTAAAGGAGTTTGGGAATTAATTAATAAAAGTACTCTCAAATATCCTAATAGGATTAGGAGGCAAATTAATTAAAAGAGTTTAATTAATTATCCCTAATAAGATTAGGGAGCTTAATTAATTAAAAGAATTTAATTAATTAAATTAAATCCAATTCCTTAATTGTTAAGGAGGGTTGCCTACATCTATAAATAAGAGGAGTCTTATTATAGGTGAAGGGGTTGACACTTTCACAACACGTGAATACGTAATTCCAATAGTTGGGAGAGTACGCCTTTTCTATATAGAGATAGAAAACCAGGGTTTTGCCAAACACCCATCTTCTTGAATCATTCTTCTTTCTTGGTGGATCACCTCTAGAGGCCAAACACTTGGGTGGCTAACGTTGATCAAAGGAAGGAACCAAACCCGGTGAATTCAAGTTGAACGCGAAAAGGATTGGAGGTGAACTTGTACCTGAGGAAGCTCGGATCTTCAAGGGTATGATTCTTATTCTTTCTTTTTCGTTTAATTAAAAATTGTGAATAAAGGGTGATCCGGGTATATGGTTTGTAAAATTTTTAAAACTCTGATTTTACACGTATCCGCTTTATTTTTGCAATTTGATTGCGTTCATGAATATTACAAACCTAACAGTGGCATCAGAGCCAAACCTTTATGCGAATTATTAATTGTTAAATTTGATATGTATATTGATATGTGTTTAGAATAATTTAATTGGGCATAATTTTGTTGTATAAAATTAAAAAAAAAAAAAAAATTGCGAAAGCTGCTTTTGAAAAATGTGGACCAAGAGATTTTGAATCATATATGATATAATTATCATATTATCTACATGTTGGCCACGTCACTTAAAAGAAGTTTATGGGAAACATGTTGTCTACATATATATATAATTTCGTTATATATATTCAAGGGATTTGCATTTGAAAAAGATAACATGAATTGTTCTGGTTATCTAGATTACAGGAAATTCACGGATTCAAGCAGGTTTATATTATATAATACATATATATATATATATAAAGGTTTGCTTGGAACATGTGTTATCAAAAGTAATCATATAACGTTTTTACTATGAAGAGATCACGTGGCAATCAATAATTTTATAATTAAAATAAAAAGTTTATTTTAATATTAAAATATAAAGTTTATTTTAATTTTAAAATTAGATTTCATGCTAACTAATTAGAGTTAGAATTGGATTCCATGATAACTAATTGGAGTTGAAATTGGATTCCATATTTTCTTAAAATAAAGGAGTTTATTTGTGAATAGGAAAGTGAATCCATCTTTCCTTAAATAAAGGAGTTTATTTAGATATGAAATAAAATTTCATATTATCCAAAATAAAAGAGTTTATTTGTCAATAGGAAAGAGAATCCGTGTTTCCTTTAATAAAAGTTTTTTTTGCATGGAATTGGATTCCATAATTAATTAAAATAAAGGAGTTTATTTTGATTAAAATAAAATAGTTTATTTTATTCAAAATTGGATAAATTAAAATAAAATAGTTTTATTTTGATTTAGATTTGGATTAAAATAAAGGAGTTTATTTTTATTCAAAATTAGATTTTATACTAACTAAATTTGCTCATTAAATGATATCAATATATATATTAAATATTTATTATTCATGAGATGAATATTATTTATTGATGCATATGGTGATGTGTATGATAATAAATGGGATTGATTATGGACTATCAACCAATGTGATTGGATTTTTTTTTAGTTGGATGCATGAATGTATGGATTTTATTAAATGGGGTCTCACGCACTGCCTTCTTCTCTAATTTTTCTTAATGTAAATTCTATCTCCTCCTATGTACTTCCCTCGATCACGATCAAGGTTTCTATTTATTTTAAATAGTTTTGTAATAGGAATAGTTAGAATTAATTTTGAAGAATTGGAGATCAAGGAGCAAGGAGCGCTTGAAGACCCATTTGTAATGGAGCCCGGGTTTAAATGTAATAGTTATATTTAAATATTAATTCTTGCACCCCTAGGGTTTGACCTTTTGGTTCACTTGGTGGCTCTAGTGAACCAAACTAGAATAAAAGTCCATAATCAATCCGGGTAGAATATAGTATTCTATATGTGCATGCTTATACTATATATATTATATATTATGCAAACATGCTTCGCATGTTCATTAATATAATACGCGTATTTTATATATATATATATATATATATATATATATATATATATATATATATATATATATATGCGCTAAACAAGATGAGACAAATTAATAACAAACCCCTCAAATTTTTTATTTTAAGTCCTAAACGTTCAAAGATATTTGGAATATCGAACGTCGCCTTCTAGCATGATAAAATTAATAGAGTATTAAATATTTAATATGAGTTTGTTGTGTCACCACACCAAAGGCAATAAAGTATTAAGTATTTAAGATGTTAATTTATCATTTTGATGCTTATAAAGAAAATTGAATAAGTATTGTTTTGTTGTCACCACCAAAGGACGATATTTTCTTTTTTGAATATATGGAGTGCTAGGTTGGACTTAACTTTGATCATTTAGTTTGATGGATGTGCACACACACTGACCATTATGATCTAAGAGGCAAAATACAAGGAGTCATTTATAGAATATAGTTGATGTAATTGGCAAGAGTTGTCTACCTATTTATTTATATATAGTTTGTTGTGTCACCACAAGGCTATATACATTTGAAATGGGATCCTTATTCTCACTAGCAAATCTTTTATTAGATTTTGCCGAACTATATAAGTGAGGTAATATAGTTGATGAAAATAATAGGAGATACCAATTTAAAACAAGACCTAAATTATTTTGGTAATTAATAAAAAAGATGTATGCTAAAATGTTGTTAATTACAAATTCATTTATAGAATTTTACAATGTCTAAATTACTATCATCAACTGCGTAGCATATTAGATGTTATTTAACCCACCAAATTAAATAGATTGGTTAAGGAATTTGAGAATAGTTCTCATGGTCGAAAGTTATCTTATGTCCTTAATAAGCCTATCCTCGCAATCGCTGCGATAATGCCTCCGAGGAAGATATTGCTACTTCTAGAAAGTGGCAAGATGATGCATGATTGGCTCAATGCATCATGCTCGCATCCATGAGTAACGAGCTTGAAATACAAGATGAAACTATGGATGCTCCTACTATATTCCTGCACATCAAGTAGTTGATGGTTAGGAAAGTAGGACTGATAGATATCAGATATCTAAGGAGCTCTTCCGATCTAGAATGACCAATGACACTACAGTACAGATAAAAGTCCTTAACATGATCAATTTGATTGAACAGTTAGGACAACGGGTTTGTCATGGATGGAGAGTTGAGCCAAGATTTGATCTTGCACTCACTCCCAGACTCCTTTCATAATTGTTATGAATTTTTCATATGAACAAGCTAGATATCAGCCTCGCTGATTTGCTTAACATGTTGAAAAATGTTGAGAGTCACTTTCCAACCAAGAAAGACCATGTCTTACTGGTAGGGGCCAAAGGATCTTCTAAAAAAGAAGAATGATTCAAAGAAGGTAAACAGAAAGGCGAAAACAAAGGATAATAAGAACAAAACTGATACGGATAGCAAAGGAGTTTGCTTCCACCGCAATAAGCCCGGACACTTGGAAAGAAACTCATGAGAAGCATCTTGTAGAGGCTAACCAAAGAAGCTTAGTGAAGTTTCGATTTACAAATACAAATTTGTTCATGATTTAAAATAAATTTTTTTCTTTAAGTCAAGGTTCTACTTGGGTATTGGATACCGACTTTGGTTATCATAAATATAGATTTATGAAGGACCAAGCGAAGAGAAAGCTAAACAAAGATAAGTAATCCTATGTGTGAAAAATGAAACAAAGGTTCTTTGATTAACCATAGGAACTTATAGTTTAGCACTACCTACGGCAAATCTATTAAATCAATAAGTTGTTATTGTATTCCAGCCTCTCGTTGAAACATTATTTCTATTTTATTGTTGGACAATAAAATCTTTGGTATTATATTTAAGAACAATTGTTGTTCTATTTATAATAATAATGTTTTATGTAGAACTGGAATATTACTTAATAGATTTAGTATACTTGACTTACATGAAAAATTATTTTGCATATTGAACAAATTAGTATAAGAAAAAGGAGATGATCATTCAAAGAGTTGAATGTGTGTATTTGCTGAAATACAAGTGTAAATTATTTGAAAGGTTCAAAGAATTCAGAAATGAAACAAATTGGCAAAGTATTAAGATTCTTTGATTAGATCAAGGAATAAGTACTTGTGTAATAAGTTTCTAGATCATCTCAAATGGTTTTCTCATAATGGACGCCTCCTGATACGCAATAATTGATTGATGTGTCTAAAAGGAAAAAATGTACCTTGTTGAACATGGTGCAATCCACAATGATTTTACCGACATTCCAGTATCCTTCTGGGTCATGCCCTAGAAATGGCTGCATATCTATGAAAATGGTAACCTCAAAATCCGGCCCCAAGACTCCATAAAAGTTATGGACAGGGAGGATTCCTAATCTTAAGTATGTTAAGGTAAGGGGTTGTCCAACTTATGTGAAAAGGTTTCAAAGGATAAGCTTGGGACAAGATTTTATAAGTGTCGATTCGTGGGACATCCTAAAGTAAGTTTAGGGTATATGTTCTATAATCCTACTTAGCAAAAGGTGTTTGTTGCGAAATACGCTGCCTTCTAAGATAAAGATGTTTATCATTGAAGGGGCTAGTGGGAGGATTATAGATCTTGAAGAGTTCATGATCCACAAAACACTATAAGTTAAATAAGAGGAACCTGTAGATAGACCTATTGTACCACAACCGAATCATAAATCTGGAATAGAACCGAAGATACCTAGGAGGTATAGATTCATCATGGATGATGATGATGAGGTACGCATCATAGAAGATGATGATCCAGAGTTACATACGATGAGGTAAGAGTTCTAGTGTGTACAAAAGGGTCTGTGGGAGCGTCGTGAAATTTCTAGAATTATATGTTGATATACTACGGATGAGGAATTACATACCAATTCTACAATCAGTAAAGATAAAGTTGTCTAAACATTCCTCCATGAATGATTTGGGAAGAGTATCGTTATTGGGGATGCAAATCTATATAGATAGATTTAAAAGGATGCTCAACTTAACCCAAGGAACGTATATTCATTTGATGCTAAAGTCATTTAGCATGGCAAACTCCAATAGATGTCTCATGTTGATGAGCTATGGAGTGTATCTCTCTTTATAGTCCTCACAGACTCCTGAAAAGAGAGACCGCATGAGTGACTATCATGTATGCAATGAAATATACAAGATCTAATGTTGATCGGTCATATTCTGGAGAAGATCACTGTAAGACAGTGAAACACATCTTAAAGTTCTTAACCGGCACTAAGGATGTGTTCATACATGGTGGGTCTGAATTAAAACTAGAGGGCTTTACAGACTCAAGTTTTTCAGATAGACCAAGACGACCGAAAATCCACTTTAAGGTAAAGTGTTACCTTGAACAGTGGTGTAGTGAATTTGAAAAGTTCCAAATAGCAAAAGGTTGCTGGTTTAGTGATAAAGACAAAGTATATAGCTGTAAATGAAGCTGCAAGTTGATTGTTTGGATGATAAGTTCATTACAGAACTAGGAATAGTTCCTAAGTCTCATCATGGAACAAAACATGTGTTGTAGCACTTTCATTTGATTATAGGAATCATTGAAAGATGGGAAATCACTATAGAGATAGTGAACTCTCAAAAACAACATTACATATCCATTAACTAAAGCTTATTCAAGAGCAGGATAATCGTCACTTAGAGAAGAAGAGTATGAGATACCATGGCGATTGACTTTAGTGCAAGTGGGAGATTGAAAGTAGTATGCACACAAGCCAATCATGTTTAATGATAAAGCATATACTTTGTAACAATCTTATTCATTTATTAAATAAAAAGTATTAATTTATTAAAGGCTTTTAATTATCTACATGATGCTGTTTTATAATATGTGATAAACCCATAGTTTCAAGCAATGCTTTTAGAATAATGATGATGATCATTCTAATGAGATCTAAATTCTTAGAAAGCTTAAAACCAAAATAGTTCCCAATCGTTGGATTACTAAATCGGGGATTAGTGAATCTGGATAGATTGGTACATACGTTGCTTGCTCATTGGATGAGGATGATTGATCTCGTGATCATTTGTGTGGACACTAAAGCAAGTATGTAGGTGCTTATTAGAGAATAAGTTCATCGAGACATTGGCTCATTAAGGAATACCTAATGGAGTTTTACTTGCTGTCAATTGGAATTCTGTAGTGATAGTAGTACAAGTGATCCTTGACTTGAGATCATCATAGTATCTTGTGTATGATGAGTTATACTTTGACTTATTCCTTAAGACCCTTAGGGTATATCAAAGGGTATGCTTGGGTATAATAAGTTGTATATGGAGATAATGTATGATCAATAAAGAATCTACTACTTCTAGTAAAAGAAGAGAAATGTCCTATGTGATTCGATAAATGACAACTCAAGAGTCCTTGGCCAAAAGCGTAATGAAATTAGAAAGGAGTTTCTAATTTGTATTATTTGAGTTGTGCATTTAAGAGTCGAAATACATATAATTAAATAAAATAAGACTTGACAAAGAATTCCATGTCTTATATTTAATTGGGACATTGTATGGTGGAAGGATTGAATTGTCTGGTAACTATTTACTTAAAGGTTCTTTTATGATTAATATTGAAATCTATATTATCCGAAAAGTCATTGATCGTTAGGAGGCTTATCCCTATTGTAGAATAAATATTATTTATTTAAATAAATTAATAGTTTAATTTATTTATTTAAATAAGATTAGAATTGTTCTAATTGATTTATTCACAACTAGTTTAATATGGAGAACCTAAAGGGTCACATCATAAAAGGAAGAATAATTATTTAAGAAGTTAATGGCATAATCGTAATAATAAGTTAAGTATATTTAATTTAAACTATGTTGATAGAATAAATTAAATAGCTTAATATTTATTATTTAATATTTTGGAAATATTAAATATAAATTAATAAGAGGAGTCTTATTATTATTATTATTACTATTACTATTATTTAATTCCTAAAGGAGTTTGGGAATTAATTAATAAAAGTACTCTCAAATATCCTAATAGGATTAGGAGGCAAATTAATTAAAAGAGTTTAATTAATTATTCCTAATAAGATTAGGGAGCTTAATTAATTAAAAGAATTTAATTAAATAAATAAAATCCAATTCCTTAATTGTTAAGGAGGGTTGCCTACATCTATAAATAAGAGGAGTCTTATTATGGGTGAAGGGTTTGACACTTTCACAACACGTGAATACGTAATTTCAATAGTTGGGAGAGTATTCCTTTTCTATAGAGATAGAAATCTAGGGTTTTGCCAAACACCCATCTTCTTGAATCATTCTTCTTCCTTGGTGGATCACCTCTAGAGGCCAAACACTTGGATGGCTAACGTTGATCAAAGGAATGAACCAAACCCGGTGGATTCAAGTTGAACGCAAAAAGGATTGGTGGTGAACTTGTACCTGAGGAAGCTCGGATCTTCAAGGGTATGATTCTTATTCTTTCTTTTTCGTTTAATTAATAATTGTGCATAAAGGGTGATCCGGATATATGGTTTGTAAAATTTTTAGAACTCTGATTTTACACGTTTCCGCTTTATTTTTGCAATTTGATTGCGTTCATGAATATTACAAACCTTACAAAATGTTGTAAAATTATTTGAGATAAACAATGTATATTTATATTGTAAGATCCCGAATTTTATGAAATAAAAGTATTCCATTTTCTTATAATTATTATTTTATTTAATAAATGGTTAAATTGATAAAATGATTAAAGTTAAGGGTGATATGTGAAAATTTTGCAAAGTAAAGCAGGTTGTTATAAAATATTTGTTTGGTCAGAGGATATTCTTTTTGTCGGGGAATATTCGTACGACAACACAATCATTGGTGGACCCCACAATAGAATTATCGTTGGAGTTAAAAAACGACAAAATTATCTTTTTATAAAAATAACGGCGAAAGTTTTACCGTTAATTATTGAAATATCCGGTGATAAAAGTACAGTAATATGTGTGGTTGCATAGTAGCACACAATATTGATTATTGATGCTTACGTAAGAAGTCACTCAGTTATACTCAATTATTGCTACAGTAATTGCTGTATAGTATTTCACATTATTGATTCAATTATTGTCACAATATCATATGCACAATATTTTATATGATTAAATTAATAATTGAGACGATAAAGTTATTCATATTATTATTTATATTATTGAAGATGTCTAGAAAGTTCTGTCGAGAAAAGGGGTTTGGTCACCTAATTGAGCGCCAATAAGGAGAAATCGTTATTGGAAAGCCCCCTCTTTCCTGGGAATGATCTGATTGTCAATATTGTGAGTTATAATATTAGTGATGAATAATTGTTGAAAGATTAAAAAAAAATGTTGATTGAAGATAAAATAATTTGTAGTAAATATTTATTCAATCTTTGATATAAATAAGAAGTCTGTTATGAGACGTTTGTTATAAATTTGGTTTATTCTATGGGGGCCCATATGTCATCATCTAAGAGTCACTTTTGCCAATAGTACTTGCCTTTACCAGACATTGAACCACTTGTCGTTTCATATTTTAGGCGTCGAACCACTTGTCGTTTCACATTACAAGTGTAAAGCCCCCAAATCCAGGTACTTGAAACCCAAACTCGGTGCTTCACGATACCATTTCTATGAGCGAAATAATACTAATAATAATAACAATAATGTAAATAACAAACTTAATTTACATAATTATCAGAGTCTAGCTCCCAAGTACGTAACCTTTAATCATTCATTACATAGCATAATAGATAATATATATATATCATTATCTTAATAATATCAAACTATTACATAAACTACCACAAATCTTATTTGGTTAGCTTTCCTTTTCCTTTGTTTCTGCATGAGCCTTCTAGTTCTTCACACTTAGCTGAAAATATTTAAATTAAGCAAGGATGAGCATTTGAGTGCCTAGCAAGTAATAGCAATTATATATATAAACTGAAAGAATTTAAATGTTTTCTTTATACTACCCATCTACAATAAATCAATAGTTGTGAAGTAATCTGAACCGATAATAATAACTTAACAACCCTCTTTCAAATATTTGAAACTACGTATTGGCTATAAATAGGGTTAAGGTGACATATTATGAACATTATTTTTATTTTCGAAAAGGTTAAATAGAACTTCATCTGTAAACCGTCATAACTTACGGGCACGGAGGGTGATCAGCCCGTTGTACCCTGTATTGATCAATACTACATGTAAAAATGATATTATCGTTCACTCTGGCTGCCTTGGGCACATAAAAATTTTCCCATGTTTGGGATGTTCATACTTGTCGGGGTTTCAAACCAAAGCAATTCGGTTGGATAATAGGTAGGTTTTATCTTGTTCAACAATAATCTATAATTCAACATATATATACGGGTAATTAACAAAGGTGTATCAACATATGATTAAATACAATGATTATCCAAGTGGGGACACTTGTATAACTAATTATAGAAATTAATGAACAAAATATATATCTGAATTACCATATACTAACATGTTGATAATCAATGAGCGTATATAATATAGGGTTAATAATCTGTACAGTAATAATATAATTCTAAAACATTCTTACTCATGTCCATTGCATAAAGAAAATGCAAAGGTAGGATGATTGCTTGGTCTGCTGCTTATAAAATGCAACTTAGTTTTATCTTTTATATCACGACCTATCATTAATCAGATCATTCGTTCGATTAGAACAATATACTATAACACATAGTACTGCATTTGGTAGTTAGCACGAAACCTAATCACATTATCACACATGTTCAACAGTCATTGAATCACAAACAAACATTAACATCATCAAAATATCTAAGTCTAGATCAATTTCTGAAACATGTCGGTGTACCGACAGCTTTATCGGGTAATTATCGAGTCTAAGACTTAATAAACATTTATTATAATTTATCATGAATTTTCAAACACCGAAATCATTATCAAATAATTTAAATATTAAATAATTCTATTATCATTAATATTTTATTAATATTAAAGTATTAATAAAATCATTGTCAAAATATTAAATTTATTTATAATAACATAAAATACTTTTAAAGTATTAATATTACCTTTAAATAAATTTTAAAATATTTAAAATCATTTTTAAATAATTACCATTAAAATTAAAATATTAATGTATTATTTATCAAAATATTAAAAGTCATTAATTATAACTTAAAATATTTTTAATTCATTTATATCCTTTTAAATGATTTTAAATTATTAAAACTATTTATTTAATATAATTATTAAATAAATTTAATATCATTAATATTAAATTAATATTAAATTATTAATGAAATTATCCTTTAAATATTAAAAGTTATATCTTATAACTTAAAATATCTTTAAATACTTTATTTTCATTTAAAATAATTTTTATAATAATAAAATCATTTTCAAACTAAATTATTTAATATAATTATTAAATAACTTTAATATCATTAATAATAATTAATTAATAAAATTTACCTTTAAATATTGAAAGTTATATTTTATAACTTCAAATATTTTAAATACCTTATTATTATTTAAAATGATTTTTAATATAATTAATCATTTTAATTAATTTATTTAATTCATTTATTAAATATCTAAATTATCGTTAATATTAATTTATTAATGAATTTCATCACAAAATAATAAAAGTCATTAAAAATAACTTAAAATATTTTCTTATACCATAATATAATTTTAAATGATTTTTCAAGTATTAAAATCATTTTTAAATAATTTATTTAATATAAAAATTAAATACCATTAATATTTCAAAAATATTAAATATTTATGAAATATATTAAAAACTCATTTTCAGACGTTGAAATAATTTTTAATAATTTATTTTGTATTTTTAATAATTAAAAAATAATTTTCTATAATTATTTAATAAAAATATAATTTTTATAAATAATCTGTTGCTAAAGACCACCTATAGCGACAAAACCGTCGCTATAGCTGTTCTTCATGTTCATCAAGAAAACCCAGAACTCATATGCAGCTATCATGGTTACTACTTTGACCAACTATTATTCTTAATCTGTGATGATTCAAGGCATTCTTAAGGTCAGATCTTAAAGTAATAGTGCATGACTACACCATTCAACAACAAACATAGTCAAATCATGCATAACCAAAGAGATCTAGGTACCCAAAGTAGCTGTTAGAGGCTGTTACTCATTTCTGGGTTGCCCAGAAATGAAGAACAGTTCGAGCATGCACCTTTGGGCTCCCACTACATGCTGATCGTGCAATGTTTTTGTGATATATAAGCTTCAGTGTGTAGCCAACATGTAGAACAACAGATCTATTACAAAACAACAACAAAATAATGAGATCTAGTCCGGTCAGACCTTGTCAGAAGTCACGCTCATGAACTTTCTGGGTTACCCAGAAAGCTCATCCGTGGACTTTCTGCTTGGTTTGGCCATCCCCCAATTTCAGTATGTTTGTGATAAAAGCGATCTAAGAGCATTAACATGTAGTATAACTACCATACAATAACTGTATCACAACAACAAACACAAATCAACAACAATTTACAAGATCAGAGGCGTCAAAAGTCTTGTCAGACCATTTCTGGGCAAGATCTGGGTTACCCAAATTTTGTCCAGTCATGGTCGGTCAACGACCTTTAACTAAAAATATCTTGCAATCTGTTCAAGCTATGACCTTGATTCGAGATCCAGAGTAAAGATCGTATAACACACTTCAATATCCAACACTTAAAACACCAAAGCAATGAACATACTGAGATCTAGAAAGTCTGACATTCGGTTGTCAGACCACAATAGAAAATTTTCCAGATTTTGAAAAATGCTAGATCTGAGCCTATAGATGTTGTGGATCCAACATCTATCAACCTAGATCATCATTATACACTACTAACAACATGTTTAACACATAAAAACTAACATCTAACATAGCAACTAAGATCAGATTTTCAAGTTAGTTTTATACCTTCTATGAACAAGTTTTGATTCTAGGCCACTGATATGGTTATAGTTGTTAGTGGGGCTCGATTTGTGACTGATCTTAGCAAAGGATTTTGTGGGTTTTGAGTTGAGAGAGATAGGTTGAGGGTTTGTATAAAAATGAGCATGAATGTTCAATTTTTTTCTCTCTCAATCTATTTATAGAAGTCCAAGATACTTGTATTGTTGATATAGAGGTTGAGTGCTGGCAATTATAGAGCACATGGGGTTAGGGGTGTTCACTGATAAAAAACCGGACTGAATCGATCCAAACCGAACCGGACCGAATACCGAAAGTCCCCAAAATAGAGAACCGATACCGATACCGGTTGAGCCGGTATACTGAATCGATTAGCCAATTCGGTACCGGTTTTTACCTTAATAGAACCGACCCATTTTAAACAAAACTCAGCCCAATTTTTAACAAAAATCGGCCCAATAAAGAGCAGCCCAAACTTGTTTTTGAGCCAAAATTCGGCTAAAGGTCAAGTAGCCCATAACTTGTACCAAGCCCAATATAAAAAAAAATAAAAGACTTGGAAGTCTTTTTATAAGAAAAACTTTCTTAGACTTTTACAAAACAACCAATGTGGGACTTGGCGATTAAGGTCTCAAGAAAAACTTCACTTGATAGTCTTTTAAGAAGGAAAACTTCCTTAGACTTTTATAAAATAACCCATGTGGGACTTTTCTATTAAAATCACAATTGTAGTCTTTTTAGAAGGAAAACTTCCTTAGACTTTTATAAAATAATCAATGTGGGACTTGACTATTAAGATTTCACTTTCCTAATACTATTATAAGTGAACCAATGTGGGACTTTTATAAGTCTTCCTTGGACTAGACTTTTATAAAATAATCAATGTGGGACTTGACTATTAAGATTTCACTTTCCTTAGACTATTATAATTGAACCAATGTTGGACTTTTATAAGTCTTCCTTGGACTTTTACAAGTATGTGGGACTTGACTATTAAGATTTTCCAAAGTATGTGGGACTTGGACTTTTATAAGTGAACCAATGTTGAAATTGCTATTAAGGAAAACTTATGAACCAATATTTATAAGGAAAACTTCATTAGACTTTTATAAGTGAACCAATATGGGACTTGACTATTAATGTTTAACTTTGAAGTCCTTTTATAAGAAAAAAACGATACTTAAACTTTTATAAGTGAACCAATGTGGGACTTAGATATTAAGGATTCACTTAGAAGTCTTTTTATAAGGAAAACTTCCTTAGACTTTTAGAAGTGAACCAATGTGGGACTTGACCTTAACTTGGTTCTCTTGTCTTACCAACATGGCATCCCACATTGTTTGTGTTCTATTAATTACCTCTATTTTATAAATAAGGGAGACCACAAATTCAAACTTCATCAAGTCCTAAATACTCTTTTTTGTGTTATTTAAGCCAATTCTACAAGGCAAGTTAAAAAATTTATTTAAAAAAGAATTTGGATTTTGTCACTCGGTTCAATCCAGAAGATATAAGACCTATGAAATAGGTAATCGAATCAAGGTACAAAAACCATTTATATCTAATCATCGGTCGACCCATTTTTTGATGCATCAATTGTCCGGTTCAGACCGGTCCAGTTCACCTTAAAAACTGAAAATATCGATTTCAGTGAACACACCTACATGGGGTTGTTGGATTTGGTGAACAACTTCTCCTAAGGTCAAAACCTATATGTTAGCTTCTTTAATGCACAAAAGGGCAATTTAGTCTTTTGGCTTGAGAATTTAATGGCATAAATGTAAACTTGGCAAACCCTTAGAATTTAATAGTATTTGTAGAATTTCCAATTAGGGTTTGTATAAAATAAAAATTTTAGATTCTAAAATTTATAATTAGGGTTTCCTTAATTAGATTAGGGTTCTAATTATACATGAACATTAGGGTATTATATACTAATTTTAATTAACCTTGCTAATTTAGCAATTAGGGCTTATAATTTTGGTAATAAGGGTTCCAAATCATAATTAGGGTTTATAATTCAAACATTAGGGTTTCTAGAAATTAATATATCCAAATGTTAATTAGGGTTAACCTAATTAATCATAAAATCATATATACACAGTTATATAATAGTCTTAAACTCACAATTGAGTTTCAATTTAGGGTTTCCAACAGTACAACTACGGTTTGACATAATACATCATAATTGACCAACCATTATTGGTCTACATATACGGTACATATTTACAGCACTGAAATAAAATAATATTATAATAAATGTCATTAATCACATAACATAATTACTAAACAGATTTTTAAAGTCTCATTTGACTTCAAAACTAGAGTTTATCAGTAACATTAAAATTATTCCACATATTAACATTACACACATACAAGATACACACAGATAACAACGATAAATAATAATATAATGTTATTATTCTCATTCCTTGCTCCAAAACCAGAATTAGGGTTTGGATTCCATATCTGATTTTCTTGCATATACATACCATTACTAATCAAGTTAAATAATTAACTTAATTATTCTAAAATAAATTCATATAATAAAATAATTATTATAATAATTCTATAATCATATCATATATTATTTAAATAATATAATAATCATATTTTCATGGAAAATAATTAATAAAAATATTTTTACTATAAAATTAATTATTATAAGAATATAATTTATAATTATCAAAAATTCTAAAATAAAATCATTTATAAATATTCATGTAATAAATATATTTTATATTCATCACATAAATACATACACATTATCTTGGCACATATTCCCTATATTTATTTTAATAAAAAAAATAATTTATACTCAAAATTTCTGATTTATTTGTATAAAAAATATCGGGTTGTTACAACAGGCGTCGAACCACTTATTGTTTCACATTATAGGCTTCAAACAAATTTTCTTTTCACATCACCAATCGTCAAGCCACTTGCATCTTCCCATTGCAAGGGCTAAGCTAGAAATCTTCAATAAATATAAGCTTATTTCTTCTTTCATTCTCACCAATTTCATTACGACTCACAAAAGAATTCTATAGAGAGAGAATCAGTTAGAAAGAAGAAGAATATTCTTTTACTACACTGTTGCAGTATCCAATCTCCTACTAAGGTAAGGGGTATTATTTCGTTCGTATTCATGAAGAGAGTAATTTCTTTCAATACTCGTAAGGGTTGTTATTCCATTCTTTATTATTCTGTTGGAATAACCTGTCTACGCGGACTACCGCATGCATGGTGAAATCTTTTTGTTATTCCATTCTTTATTATTCCGTGGGAATAACCTGTCTACGCGGACTACCGCATGCCTGGTGAATAACCTTTCGTATTAATTTATTATTAAATTATGGAAATGATCTGTCTACACGGACTACTGCATGACAGTTGAAAATCCATTTGTAGTTTCATATATTGTACATTTCAGATTCCTAACTCTAAACATACTATGGTAAGTATTGCTTCTATAATTCTTGAAATGATCAGAAATTCTTTGATATTTGCTCTTCATCCAATATCTTTTCATGAAAATATTATTTTGAGCATTCTTGATAAGTTTTAACCTTTTCACGCCAGAGTACTATTCACAGGGTACTATTCCCGAAGTACTATTCACAGTGTACTATTCAACTGGGGTACTATTCATGATAAAAATTGATTTTTTTTATGTCCAAATCATTTTTGATACAATATTATTCTTGAATTTAACTCCACAAAGCAGTATCATGTTGATAATTTAGACATTATTAAACTCTGAATAAATTTAAAGTCTTTAATAATTATCCTTGATTTCTTTTGATTAATGATTATATCATTGTCATCATCCTCATGCTTATATTGTGATGAAAGTCATCTTCGGCCAAGGGTGCACAGATTGACTGTTGACCGGTATGATTATGACCAGGGATTATTCGGTATAATCATGACCATAATGTTACAAATGATGTGGTAAAAGTCCTGATTGACCCGTAGTGCATTGATGGACAGTGGTTGGCATGATCATGACCATTGGTGAAAACACGAATATCCTTGGCCCGTAGTTCATGGATAATTCGTGGTCGTGATACTAA
The DNA here is from genome assembly GCA_020205615.1 of Panax quinquefolius. NCBI lineage: Eukaryota > Viridiplantae > Streptophyta > Magnoliopsida > Apiales > Araliaceae > Panax > Panax quinquefolius. The sequence goes on from CM035173.1 coordinate 54,385,143, forward strand.
AGAATATCCTTGGCCCATAGTGCATGTATAATTCAGTGATGTGGATTATTTATTAAAGTTGAGTCTCAACGATAAAATTGATAATAAACTTTTAATTCATAGAAGATCGTAGATATCATGCTCTACTTAACTCTTCTAAAAATACAATTGCATGTCTTTGGCCTGTAGTGCAAAGATGAACTATTAATGAATATCTTCGTCCCATAGTGCAAAGATGAATTTATTAGTATGATTATGAACAGGAACTGTGATTTGGTATAACCATGATCTTTGATGTTTCAGGTAAAGACAGGTAATGAAAATTATCTTCGTCCTGGGTGTGAAGAGGAATTTAGAATCACAATTATGATAATGAATAATTGGGGACAAGAACTATTGATTGATGTTACAAGGATAAAACATGGTTGGTGGACTTTTAACATGGAGAAGATAATAGACTTTATGGTCTATTTGACTCTTCTAATGGATTGCTCGTTCCATTGCTATTATGGTTGAAAAGTTTAATCATCTACCATATATTCTAAATCTCTGATTTATTTCTGACGAAGGCTATTGATAATTTAATTATCTTTAGTCATGATATTCTTTACTGGGCTAGTTGTGCTCACCCTTTTGCTTCACAATTCCTTTCAGGTAATAAAAGTGTAGCTTTGGAGCTGGGGAGTAATGGGGAATAAAACGATGGTCTATAGCTGTTGAGGTTTCCCCTAAAATAGTATGGAAATAATTTTATTGAGAATTATAGATAATTGCGTCATATTTTATTCGTCATTTTAACCGTTGATTTTGGTGAACCGAATAGGGTGAGGTGAACCCAACTTTGGAAGGGCGTTTTGCCACTGTCATACAAGATGTCTAATGACAGACGACCTCGTGTTATCATAAGACAAGGTTGTGCACATGCACTTGCTGATTATATCTATGAGCACTACCTATATAATCTTGGAGGTTGGTTGAAATATAATTCTCACTTGGAGACAATGGAGATAATTATATGTCAAGAGAAGACTCACGATTGGAAAGAACATGATAGTAATCTTCTCATTTTTTTTGGGGTCTATTGGGTCAACCAAGGATAATTCACGAGTCATATGATATTTATCATAACTTAGATGCATGGCCTCCCATGTATGAAGGTTTCCTTGAGCATTTTCCAAAGATTTTAATTTCTAAAACAGTTATTGATTGCACTTTTATGTAAAGTACCATTGTAAGGTGTTGTGGTCGAGGCACCATGAGAGTTACATATATTTGTATTAAAAATCATAGCTTATGTGTTGTTGTACTCTGCACGACAGTCCAACAGTTGTATAAATAAAGTTTGTATTTAATTTCTGTAGTGTGATATCTGGCGACTCAGAATGGGTCATGTGGACCTATTTTGGGGGCGTCACATATATATTCCACGTAAGTTTATAGAATGTGTAAGAAGATGATGTAATGTGATGCACCAGATTCGAGGTTCAAGGAACTCGGATTTGTGGGAGCTACATGTTGGTATCGGAGCTGTAGGTTATAAACCTTAGTTAGGGATACCTTAGGCTATAACCGTAGAGATAAGGATAAGGAATAAACTCAAATAGAGTTTAGAGGGCTAAGAGATGTATTCGAAAAATTAATTATTAAGTAAAGAAGAAGATAAATAAGATTCAAAGAAGAATCTCGAAGAGTTATAAAGATAAGAATCTGGAGTTACCCGACTCTGATAATAAAGAGAAGATAAGTTATTTTAAGAAACAAAATATGTTGAATTAGACATTCAATATACTATATTGGGTATATAGTATGTTGAATTGGAATTCAGTATGCTTAAAAAGGGAATACAATTTGCTGTATTAGAATACAGTTTGTTGAATTGGTATACAGTTTGCTGTATTAGTATAACAATTTGCTGTTTAGATATTTCAGTTTGTTGTGTTGGAAAACATCAAGCTATTTGGATAACCCAGGTTACTGGATTGGTCTGTTTGGATAATCCAAGTTACTGGATTGGTGTGTTTGGATAATCCAGTTTGATGGATTGGTAATCGGTTTACCAGATTATAAAGAATAACTTATAAAATATGAAGTGTTAAATCATAATGTATATGGTAAAGAGTTTTTATAGAGCAATGTAAAGATTGCGGTTTTGGGAATAGATAAATGTTTAAGGATTTAAATAATCAAGTTTATCAATAAATTATTGATAAACATATGAAATGATCTGGATGAAGTTGTAAATTATGAAAAGTGATAATAAATAGATGATGTCTATAAGATGAAAAATGTAAATTAAATCATAATATAATATGATTAAAGTGAAGAGTAAAGTTGATCGTAATTAAAAATGTGCATAAAATAAGATTACGGCGTGATCATATTAAATTGTTGAATAACATATGATATGTTAGATGATTAAGAAGATATATCATGACGCTATAAAGATAATTTACTATGAAATTGTACAATGTAAACACGTGAAAGAGTAATGAATGTTAAGATACGGATTAAAGAAAATTCGTAGTAAGCAAGGAGCAAGATAAGATTAGAATTATGTGGGGTTTCAATTAAGGACTCATGTTAATAGCTAAGTTGTATAATTCCTTGTATGGGCGAAGAATTTGTGCTTGGTTTAAGAACTACTTACCTCCCTATATTGATATAGTGGTTGAGTTGAACAATTCCATGTATGGGCAAAGGATTTGTCCTTGGTTTAACAATCGCTTAACTTCCTATATTGATTAGTGGTTAAGTTGATCAATTCATTATATGGGTAGGAGATTGTGTTTGGTTCGATAACCACTTAGCTTTTTATATTGATAATCATAAGAATCAGGTGTCGTGTTATTCGCTATATGTATAGTGAGAAGGTGATTCTTTTCTCATGTGTATAACGGATAGGTAGAGAATATAAGAATTAAGTGTGAGTTCTTAAAACTCATACTTATGGTAAGTTTGTGACTCATAATTGTGTGGTATGTTTTTGAACCCCTAAGAGTAATGACAGTCCCTGATCTATTCTTGGACTATGTCGACGCCGGGAAAATTCTAATTCCTAAAGTTTGGTTCTCTACCCTTTATGTTTTCTATTTGTGATTTGTTTGATCTGAAGGGTGAGATTCTCAGGAAAAGACCGATATATAATGTCGATGATTTGGAAAGATTGATTTTAATTTGTCCGAATTAGACAGAGCTTCCAGTTGGTAAGAGTTAAAATGGTTGTACCAACTCAACTGAATTTTGAAAGGTTTTGCAATATGGCCAATTATTGGACTCTATTTAATTGGTCTGGAACCCGAGATTCATGGAGTTTGGGGGCTTGCTTAAGCGAGGGGAAGGTGTTAGGCACCTCATGACTTCCGTGAAACACGGTTATCGCGCTTTTTGTTCTCTAGTTTGTGTGTATGTGTATATGTGTATTGCAGTTAATTGGGCCTAAGTGCTTTATTTTGAAGTAGTTCTATGCCTCTTTTGCATCTATATACAAAGGGTTTGACTTGTATAAAAGTTCAATTTTAATACAAGGCATATAAAATGATGTTTTAAAAACTGGTTTCTAAACCCTTATGCTTGCATAGGTATTGAGGCCTTTGATACTTCCCTTTTATTCCGTATTCAACTTATTTTGATTTTATTCTCGAGATGCGAAGCATCTTCGACAAAATAATATATATATATATATATATATATATAAGTTTCGGGCTCCTTATGGATATGAAAGCCATCAAAGTATGCCCGAGCACCACACATATGATTTTCACTATTACGGGGACCTTACATCCGGATAACCATTTTAAGGTCCTAGATTTACAAGTACAAAATTTGCAAGCTAGTTGTACAACTGAAAAGGGTCCATCATGGGAACAAGATCTAGATCCGTCAGTTGGATCTTAGATCACGTGGCTCCTAGGCTCACATAACATCACATGAATAGCCTGCATAACCAATATTCTGAAATAAAATAGATATATTTACTATGAACATCACAAAACAAAAGATTCATCAGTTAAATCCTTGTATGCGGGTAGCCAAGCTCCACGTTTCCTCTAGACACATATCTAGGGTCCCGTGATTGCTAAATATTTACAAACTAGAAATAAAACTAGATTTAATTAAAGCTTAAACCTTCTAGCTCAACAGTTCTAGTTTCATAACTTTTTGAACCAGTTAAAAGCTAGATGGCCTAGATTTATATAAATTTAGTCAAAAAACTTTAAATCTCATAGATTTATATCCAATGAACATTTACAAACGATATTTAATCAAAAAGATTAGCTATATATATATATATAATAAAGCAATAAAAAACCACAGATCTACGATCCAGGCACAACTAATTGCTATAAATATTTGTGTACTTATATATATATATATATATATATATATAGAGAGAGAGAGAGAGAGAGATAGGATCCAAATTCCCACTCCCCATTTTTTTTTTAAAATATGAGACCTTTTTTTTTTTTTTTTTAGAACAACTGTGGGTTAAAAAAATTATTATGATTTGGATATTTATACATGTACGCACACCTTGGGCGTGATTTGGATACATACATTTTGGTATAGTATCCAAATCACGCCCAAAACATCAGACATGTAAAAATTCCAGCCCATAATATATATTTTTTAGTTATTCAAAAAAGCAAAAAATAAATAAATAAATTCGATCAAGATTTTTTACTCGGTCCCGGACTCCGGACTGGATCCATTTTCTATATATATATATATATATATATATATATATATATATATATATATATAAGCAAGAAAAAGCAACAGATCCAAGATATCTTACAACTTTTGCACGAGATGAAGCTATCGAAAGGCTTTAAGCGCCTCAAAACTCATTTTCCACCGGTTAAAACTTGATATGTTGTAGTATATATGTATGTGAGTGTTTACAAAGAATATTTACAGGATTTGAAATAAGATTTGAGCTGTTTTACACTCTAAACGCGCGGATTTTTCACGACTGGACCCTTTCTTTCTTTCTTTCTTTTTCTCTCTCTCTCCAGATCTGCTAAAATGACATGATGGGGGCTGATATATATAGAACCGGGCTTCAGTAGGTAGACCTGCGGCTTTCGCGAGTATACCTGTGGGAATCCCATGAAGTCTGCTGAAATATCCATAATAACTTACAATCTGGGAATCCCATGAAGATGTGCCATACTATTCTGAAAAGCTCTTTTCGAGAGCTACACAATGACATACGGTTTTCCCTTTTCTGAATTCGGGAGGATGAGTCCATGATCAAACTTTCATCTTTGGGTCTTCGCATGTAGTCAGTTGAGCTGTTTTACGTAGTTTGCGCTCAAAAGTGCTTCAATGACTCTTTGTAACCTTATTTGTAGCTATTTTGTCATTTTTGAAGTTATTTAGTCAAAATGAACTTTTTACCCTCCCGGGGTTGTATCTGGGGTTGAAGTGGCTTTTGGTTGTCCCTCGGGGCTCTCTCTAGGTTTTGACTGTTGTTGATTCTATCCTTGGGGTTATCTCCAAGGTTGATTTGATGTCCCACAGTGCTGTCTCAGGGGTTTGATTTGATGTTGTAGTCTTTCAGGGTTATCTCTGGAGTGTGAAAAGGACTTTTTTGCCCTTCTGCATAGTTAGTAATAAAAAAATGAAATTTTGAGTGTCTACAGATGCCCCTCTTTATCATGTTTATGCAATGCAATGGAATGAACATGATAAAGATTAATAGACACTTGAAATATAACAAGGTCTATTTAATGATGTAAATCGCAATGCAATGAATGTTCTGATGAATGTTAAAATGCTTTCGCAAATCACACTTTGTAAATCCTAGATCGCATTTCATACTTCGCACTTTGCATTTGGCTAATTGCACTTCGCACTTCACATATCACAAATTGCACTTCGCACATCGCAAATCGCTTTACCATTACCGGTTATTGTTGATGCCTATCCTGGTGTTTACTGTAACGACCCTAAAATTCATACAATTTAATTTTCGACTTCAGTCTTTAACAATACATTCAACCTCTAATTTTACATCATTAAACGATAATACAACCATTGAAATTTACGGAATAATTAAAATTTTCTATTACAAACTATTCTCGTTCCCAAAACTTTCAACCTTTACATCTAATTCTCAGAATCATTTTAATACTATAAGAGTTTACATCGTAAAACGACATTATAATTCAACATTAAGACATTATTCGGAACCTTAAACATGGTTCAAATAATAATAACACAGCTGAAGTGTATAAATCTTCAAGTATCACATCTGGTTCATGTCTTTCAAGTAACACATAATTTTACCTTGAATTTTTAACCTACAAAAGTGGTTATTTACAAGGTTGAGCTCGACAGCCCAGCAAAATCTAACAGTTTTCATGCATCATGTAAAACATAATAGCATGCTTATCATACATCTCATAAACATTGAACTAACATAACATATATGCTACAATTCGTATAACAAATATAAAGATTGAGTTTCTTACTCAATCAACATGCTTTAATCAATCAACGTAGTCATAAATTGACTTTAACATTTCATACTTTCAACATATATATAACACATCATGCTCTTTGCAATAAAGATTTAAAACAGTTAATCATCAAGTTCATATAGCAAATAGGAACTGAAAGACTTGCCTGATTCGTAGTTTATGAACTACAACTTAACTGCTTAACGCTTATCCGCACTTCGTGTATTCCTACACAGTTATATAATCATGGATTCACATCCATTAGTCATATATTTCATAAATTCTTAATATAATAGTAACGTTACATTATTTCCTGACTAGGTTTGTAAAACCTACCTTTCAATTTCTCATCATACTCTTAAAATAGCTAGGTATGTATAGGTATACCTTAACCACTCATACTTGACATCAACATTCATATACATCATTCACACACTTAACTCGCTATGTGTTCGACATATATTTAAAGTTCATAGATACGCGATCTACATCATTCTTACATTTTACAAACTTTAATAAAATTTAACAACTCTATGTTTTATATAACCATTACATGATCTCATGCTTAAACATCATATATGTCAAGTATTATAGCTTTAGACATTCATTACACATATGCTTTAAGGTTTAGATCAAAGTTAAAATAATCAGGCATTATTGCCTTGTGGTGCAGTTGCGCCCTGGTTAGACTTAGGGATGGCGCAGCTGCACTGTCCCCTGGCCAGACTAGGGTTGAGCTTGCACTTCCTGTTTCTGTCCAACTCTAGCACACCTATTCACTTATACTTTAACATAAATACATGTTAGAGGTTCTTACATAAGCATATGACCATTCTTGAGTTCATTTTTACAAGTTTTAGTTCATGACTTTCCAACATTACACCCACTTCTAGCTAAACATGTTATTTTAGTACAAGTCTTACACTACTATATATGTTTCAGAAATTCCAAGTGTTAATTTTACAACACTTATCTACCATTCATTGTGTACACTAAGTTCTAACATATCGCATTCGTAACTTACTAATCATTTTTACAACTTTGAAATTACTAACCGCATATCACGATTCTGCTTTAACCTCGTCGTTACATATTTGACACATTAACATAACCTTAGACCAAGTTATAGTGGAGGTCCATAGTCTGTAGGAGTAGCAGACTTCATTGTCTCGAGACTGTAGTATGGCGCAATACGCCCATACTTAAGCCTCGAATCAAGAATAAGCATTTTTTCGCCCTCCAGCCAGAAATTGCTGCTGAGCGGTACGTATTGCAAACAGAGACGCAGTGTAACAATGTTCCATTTTTAGCCAAACTAACACGAATTTCACTTACAAAACAGTGAAATTAACATATACAATTGATATAAAATATCACAAACATGATTCCTCACATATTCAACCACTTAGAACAATTTAACAACAACTTTAACTAATTTAATTCCTTAAATTTCATGTTTTCATAGAAAAACTCCATTTTTGAGTTCTTTCACAAAAATTAACACTGATCAAAATTCTACACCAAATTGCTTCGTTCAAACTACGTTCTCTTCGTTTCTTAATGGGCTAGCATAATCAAGACTCAATTTACAGATTAATATACGAATTGACCACCCTATTTGGTACTTTCATAAACCATATGAAAAATATATACTGTAAATACTTTTCTTCTTTTTTAACCGTAATTAGCATAACAAATTCTTATCTAAATATAAACTCTAGCATTATAATTACTTACAATTGCAATCATTCAGTTGTATAGCAATAATTGGAAAAATAGAATTCACAGAATTTGAAGCTTTATGTTGTAAAGCCTATATTTATATATATATAATATCAAAATTAAAGAGAAATACTTTTTTATGCTTAGACAATCCTTGCTAACCAACTGAAATTGCTTTGAAATTCTTAGGTTTTCTCTCAATCTCTCTCTCTATCATCTCTCAAGTTCTCTGAACTTTTTCTTCTCTTTTCTCTTCTTAGTCTTAGCAAATACTAACATGCATAAAGCCAAACTGATAAGCCAATAATAATACGTACATAATCATAATATCAGTTACAAAATATAACGCTTAGGTTATAAATATATTTAATTTATTATTTATTTTATTTATATTATAATTATAATTCAAAATTTAAAAGCGATAAGGCTTTGTTTGGCAAAAGCTAATTAAAATAATGACTTAATCATTCCTTAAGCCTTGTTTGGCAAAACAAGAATTTCAAAAGCTCTAAGGCTTTGTTTGGTAAAACCAAATTAAAACTCTTTTAATCTATTTTCATAAGTTATTTATAATATAGTTTATTATCACACTTTATTTAAATAAATTCTCCTATTCAAATTAAATTACATCTAATAACAATTTATCAAATCAATTTACCACAAACCAATACAATAAAATTGTAATTTTAATATAATTATAATTTTATTTAATTAATTAACACATCACTTTGATTACAAAATCAAATTAAAATAACATTATAATAATTCATTTAATCATAATATAGTTTCAACTTAATTTAAATTACCCAATATTTATAGGGTTAATTTATCTCGCCACTAAATTCTTTATCGTGACTAATTTCTTTTATCAATCTATCAAAATAGATTTTACGTTAATACTTTATTCATTCATTGGGTTCTATAACCACTTCTTTCCACAAAGATCTTTCTACAATTATTAAACTTTTCTATTAAAAGTTTTACATTATTCTTTGATAACTCATCTCATTCTCATTTCAAAATTTCTTTTCTCACTTATTCAATATATTTATCATCCAGTGTCGCATTCTACGACTTACTTCTTTCTAAAGAATATCATCATTACCACATTCGCCTTTTAGAATAGCAAGAATCTTCCATAATTGCTCAATAATTGGGAAGCAGTATGAATAACTCAAGAATTTATAAGATTCCAAATCATGCTGAGGGGTCACAAGACCGTGAACTCTTCTCTAGGTTTACTAGTGCTTCAACACAATCCTTCACACTGCAAACCAGAGTGTTTATCAATCACAAAGACTGAAAACACCCTCCACACGTAAACTAGGTGGCTAGTGTGACACCCCCAAATCCGGGTTACCTGACCCCCGAGTTTGGTGTTCACGATCCACAATATAATAACATCTAACTACCCATTCATATAGAAATAGTAATACATAAGTCATTAACAGAGATTGTTAATACATTAGTCCCAGGTCCTCTAACCTTAACATTACAAACATACCCTTTAGACACACAAAAAGGGTTCATAAATACAACATAATAATAATGTTCATAACTAATTTATAACTATGCCTTTGCCTTTATCCTTCGCAGCACCTCTTGCCACTTCGTCCCTAGCTAAAAAGTTTTATTTATCAAGGGTGAACAACAAATTTGCCCTGCAAGTTAAGACATACAATAAATGTATAAGAATCAATAAGAACAGACTATCTATTTTGATAGAATGAAACCAAAGTTCGGGGAACTTTGAAATAGCTGAACAAATCTCCAATTTTCTAACAAGTCTTCTCACAATCTACGCAACACAATAATTTGATAATGAAAGAGTACAACGCTTTCAAAGTTTCTACGATATTCTAATGAATAATCAAGAATCAAGTCTACGCAATAACAAAGTGGAATATTTTCCAGATTTATGCTGAGTGATCACAAAGGATCTAGAACTTTTCTTCTCGGGTATTTATCAAAGTTTTACTTTGATATATACACAGGTGTATCAGATTACCATAAAGATTAAATCATACCCCTTTGCAAGTACTTAGAGTCAGCCAACTCCTTGTACCCTATATTATGCATAATACTTACATGCGCCCAAAGGTCGAATTTACGACCAATAAAATGTTCCCTTTGTATAAAAGGTTGTTCATCTCAGTCTCAGAATCAAAATTTGATTTAACAATGAAATACTATGATTTCAATATCTAATCACTTCTCTTCTCTTCTCAAACCTATCAAGTTTTTTTTTTTCGATCTAGCCGAAATAACTAGCATTGATCTATCAATAATAATTGAATTCTCTTCTCTTCTCTTCTCGAACCTATCAAGTTCTAACAAATGTTCGTCTAGCCAAAACAATTAGCTAAGACATGTTTCAATACGATTAAACAATAGACAAAATTTAACTGTACTATTTGAAATCAATAATAGCTTCTACGGATGTGAATATCCAACAACAATTATTCTACAAGTATAATCTCAGGATCAATAATTCAATTTGAATTAATAAACATGCACTAACTGCGAATAATCAACAATAAATTATTGGACGTGGTCTAATTAACAATAATTAAGCACCATAATAATTGAACAATATTAACTCAAGGTTGAGTTAAGGAAACTTGCCTTCCGCGTTGATTACAGCTACACACTATACTTATTTGCGTTTGAAAGAGCTATAATCACAATATCAGTCTCACAATTAGCACAATAATTCACAACACACAACACTGTAATTTACAGTCAGTCTTCTTCTAGACACATTACCACATAATGACATCAGTGTTTATAACCTATATAAACACTTATCAAGTCTAACTGTTTCGGCCTGGTTGGACTTCGGTTTATTCTCGGTGTTCTGGTCACCCTATCCGATAATTAACCCAGTTATTGTCAATTAAATTTGGTTTCTAAGCTTCAATATTATTTTAGATAAGTCAATTATCCTTTATAATATTTTTCGGAAGCTTTTAATAATTTATAAACAGTTATTATAATTTATAAAAAATTTTAAAACACTTAAATTATTTTTAAATGATTTAATTATCAAATAATCTTATCATTATTAATATTTAATAATAAAAATATTAATGTTATACTTGTCAAAATATTAAAGTTATTATTAATAACTTAAAATATTTTTAAATCATCAATATTCTACTTAAATGATTTTTAAATTAATTAAAATCATTTTTAAACCATCACCATTAATATTTAAATATTAATGAAATTAGCATCAAAATATTAAAAGTTATTAATTATAACTTCAAATATTTTTAAATCATTTTTCTCAATGTGAACAAAAATAACTAAAGTCTCACTGCATCATCCGTTACCCCGTTGTAATTGAATGTATCACAAATCTCTAAAAAGTTTACCAAGTGTTCATTCAGGTCATCATTAGCCATTCCCTAAACTGTATCGAATTCTGAATCATCTGAATTATTCCTGACTTAATTTCAAAGGAATTAACAACAATGGCTGGCCTCGTGATGCTTGATTGGATCTCACCAATTGTCGGCATGGTGTAATCCCTTAACGACTTTTGAGCTTCGTCTGCCATATTTTCCCTTATTTTCTTAAAGAATTTCAATAATCGCTGAAAATGCCTTTCAATATCGTCACGTACGGTTCAAGTTCTGGTTGTTTTGACCATGTTTGCATGCACTGATCAAAATTACATGAAACAAGAAGAAAACAAAAATTAAAAAAATATGTTTAACTAAAACCAATTTAATTAAACTAATATTAAATGCAATAAACAAAATTTAAATTTTCCCGGCAACGACTAAAAACTTGTTTTTCCCAAAATCTATACCAGCAATAATACGCAAGTATACGCAGTCCATAAGTAATATATGATAAGTCAAGTATCGTCCCACGGAGAAAATAAACTATATTCTAATCTAACAACTATCAATTTTATATTATCTCTATTTTATTAAATAGATGATCAATGTTGTGAAATTTGTGAAGCTAATTACTTGCTTAAATTAAAGCTAATTACCACAAGATTTAATTAGATATTGGAGACTTAAGACTACAACTTCACTTATTGCTTCACTTAGTTCAACACACTTCCTGTTAAGTCAAACTAGTTATTTTGGATTGTTAATCAAGAACACGTTAATATATATGACCATCGCTCGATTTACCATAAACAAATCAACTTAAATCCACATATGATAGACTTAATAAGAAAACTGTAATTAACTAATCCACTATATCTCTCTGTGAATTACAATTAAAGAGGATTTAAAGCGCAAGTTCTTTAACAGATTACATACGGTGCGTAGGTATATATCTCTATCCTAAACACAAATCATGAATTCTAACACCACACAAAAAACACAATCAAATGATATTAAGGTCAGATCTAAACCTATAATTCATCTCTCAAGTTCATATAGATTACCACAGTAATTACTGGCCAGACAATTAATCAATTAAGTGCAAATCATAATAGACAATCGAATAATAACTCTTTATAACGTAACAAAGAAGCATGTCAATCACAGTTACACAATAAGATCCATTGTAGTCTTAAAAGGAAATTTAGTTCATCATCTTTGAATTAAAATCTAAAATCCATAATAGAGTAAGCATTTAGTTTATAAAAGTAAAAGATAGGGAAAGAGAATAAAAACTTCGTTACAATCCTTCTCATCTCCTTCGTTACAATCCTTGAATCCTCCTTGCTTGCTCAATGTCTTCAATTCTCCAATAATCCAATTCAAGCAAGGGGTTTTGAATAAAAAATAGAATGTCTATATACTAATGGACATAAACTGTCATTTAAAAGTTCTATTACAATTACTAGTCCAACTATGAAATCCTATTCGCGTTACAACTCAATTGGACAAACATAGTCAACTTCCGACCTGGCGCGACTGCTTTCTTTTTGAACTACCTTTGGGCGTGGGCGCGCTGCCCTAGCAGAAAGAAGTTTTTAGTAACTAGAGACAGGGGCGGCCTTGTTGCACCTTAAGTCTTTTTGGGTGTGTTTGCGTTGCTCCTGTTCTGCAATTTGTCTGATATTTTCATGTTGCTTCTTGCCAATTGTCGTCCACTCAGTTCCAAAACATAGGACCTACAAAAAGAACACATGTAAGACCCTAACTTTTATGAAAGCCCCCTCTTTCCTGGGAACGACCTGGTCGATTAATAGTGTGAATTATAATAATGATGATGAAGTTTGTTTTATTAGTATTATTAATGTAATAAAACAGAAAAACTTTTTATATAAAATAGAATACTTTTATAAAGTTATTTGTTTTATTAGAATATATTATATTTTATTATGCATAGTGTTTTGTATAGTAAAATCTTTTTATATAAAATGTAATACTTTTATAAAGTTATTTGTTTTATTAGACAATAATTAGAATATATTATATTTTATTATGCATAGTATTTGCATAGTAAAATCTTTTTATATAAAATGTATACTTTTATAAAGTTATTCATTTTATTAGATTATAAATAGAATATATTATATTTTATTTAAAAAGATTTCGTTTTATTAGAATATTTTATTAAATCAATCTGGACCGTTCGTTTAAAAGTGAATCAATCTAGACCGTTAATAAATTAGTTACTATTCAATCCATTCTCCTATAAATAGAAGCTCATTCTTTCATTATTTTTTACGAATTCACTGAAACTATAGAGAGAAAGAAGAAAAGTATTCTGCTACCACTACTCCTATATCCAGTTTCTTCTTTATAAGGTAATGGCTATTATTTCTTTCGTATTCATGAAGAGAACTTCTGTTATTCCATTCTTTATTATTTTGTTGGAATAACCTGTATACGGGGACTACCCTATACTTGGTGAAATTCTTTTGTTATTCCATTCCTTATTATTCTCATTGGAATAACTCATATATATGCAAAGTACCGCATACACGTGAAATTCTTCATTATTCCATTCTTTATTATTATGTTGGAATAACTTTGTATATGCTGAAGTACCGCATACATGGTGAAATTCTTTTGTTATTCCATTCTTTATTATTCTCATTTAATATCCCATCTGCGTGTGCCTTATATGCCTACTTCGATTCCATTATTTATTATTCTGTTGGAATAACCTGTTTGTGTGGTCTATCGCATGCATGGTGAATTCTGTTGTTATTCCATTCTTTATTATTCGGTCGGAATATCCTCTCTGTGCGTTTACGCATAACCTGCTTCCATTATTTATTATTCTATTGGAATATCCTGTCGGTGCGGATTACGCCTGACCTGGTTCTATTATTTATTATTTTATTGGAATAACCTGTCTGTGTGGTCTATCGCATGCCTGGTGATTTCTTTTGTTACTCCATTCTTTATTATAATCAGCTGGTTAAAGTTTTGGCTTTTATACTCCATGAAATTAGTGGAATATCCTTGATATTTGCGCTTCATCTAGTATCTTTTCATGGAAATATTCTTCTGAGCATTCTTGAGTTTTACCCCCACAAAGCAGTATTATGTGGACAATTAGGACGTTATTGGTTCCTAGATAAACTAATTCTTGAACTTGTTTTATTGAATATCATTGTCATCATCCTCATGTTTATATTGTGATGAAAGTCATCTTTGGCTTACGTGCATAGATGGACTTAGTATGATTATGTCCAGGGATCATTCGGTATAATCATGACCTGTAATGTTATAAATGATGTGGCAAAAGTCCTCAGTGGCATGTAATGCATTGATGGATAGTTTTTGGTATGATTATGACAAGGGATTATTCGGTATAGTCATGACCATTGATGATTTAATGAATATCCTTGGCCGTGGTACAGGGATGATTAGATGATGTGGTTTATTTATTAAGCTGAGTCTCAGCGATAAAAATTGATGAAAACATTTTAAATCATAGAAGATAGTAGATTTTATTCTCTACTTTGACTCTTATAATGGATTGCTTGTTCCGCTGCAGTTAAACTTGATGTCTATTGTATTTTATTAGTTTAACATTGTTAAAGACTAATGATAATTTATTTTGCATTATCTTAGTCATAATATTTCTTACTGGGCTAGTTGAGCTCACCCTTTCTTTCACTGTTCTCTTTAGGAAATGAGAACGTTGCCGGGACTAGTTAGGAAAAGGAGTGATGGTCCGAGATGATGTATTAGTAGTCCTCACTATTCTATAAAATAGTGTGATAATAAATGTAATGAAGACTCTATTTGAGAGTGGATATTGTCTAGAAGGCAATATTCCTATTTAAACTCTCATTTATGTTTTGTCGTATTTTACACGACAGTTGTATAATTAAGTTTTTATTTGTATTTTGTACCATGTATTTGGCAACTCAAGATGGGTGATGTATACCTATTTTGGGGGCGTCACAACACAAATATCTTGAAAAGTAATTGCAAAACACAGGAATAAACAACAAATTCAATCAGTTGATATTTGATTCGTAGGTATGAAACCTACTTATCATACACTATAACGATCCATTTATGGATTAAAGCAAGTTTCTCGAAGGTGGAACATCCATTTTAATGAGACAATCAAAGAGTTTGATTTTTTTTTCAAAAATGAGGATAAATCATATGTGTACAAAAAGGTTAGTGGTAGCGTTGTTTTATTCCTAGTATTATATGTTGACAATATATTACTGATAGGGAATAATATCCGTATGCTACAGTCGATCAAAATATAGTTATCTAAACACTTCTCTATAAATGACTTGAAAGTAGTATGTACACAAGCCAATAATGTTTGATGATAAAGCATATACTTTGTAACAATCTTATTCATTTATTAATAAAAGAATTATTTATTAAAGACATTTAATTTATCTACATGGTGTTGTTATATTTAATATGTGATAAATCTATATTTTTGAGCAATGCTTTTAGAATTATGATGATTATCATGTTAATGAGATCTAAATTCTTAGATAGCTCACAAACTAAAATTGTTCCCAATCGTTGAAATACTAAAAAAGGGATTAGTGAATTCGGATAGTTTGGTACATACATTGATTTCTCATTAGATGAGGATGATTTATCTCATTATCATTTATGCGGAGACACTAAAGTAAGTATATATGTGCTTATTGGAGAATAAGTTCATTGAAAATGGTTCGCTAAGGAATACCTAATGGAATTTAACTTGCATGTCAATAGAAATTACTGTAGTGATAGTAGTAGAAGTTATCCTATATCATCATAGTATCTTGTGTATGATGAGTTATACTTTGACATGTCCCTTAAGCCCTTTATGGTATATCAAAGGGTATGCTTGGGTATAATAAGTTGGACATGGAGATAATGAATGATCAATAAAGAATCTACCGCTTCTAGTAAAAGAAGTAAATGTCCCTTGTGATTCTATAAATGACAACCTAAGAATCCTTGGCCAAGGTGGAAAGAAATTAGAAAGGAGATTCTAATTTGCATTATTTGGAGTTGTGCATTTGGGAATCGAAATACATATCAAATGCAATCGCAATACATATAATTAAATAAAATAAGATTTTATAGTAATTTCATGTCTTATATTAATTAGGACATTGTATGGTGGAAGGATTGAATTGTACGGTAACTATTTACTCAAATGTTCTTTTATGATTAATGTTGAAATTTATATTACCTGGAAAGTAGTTGATCGCTACGGAGGCATATTTTTATTGTAGAATAAATGTTATTTATTTAAATAAATTAATAGTTTAATTTACTTATTTAAATAAGATTAGATTTTTTCTAATTGATTTATTCACAATCGGCTTAATATCGAGAACCTAAAGGGTCACACCATAAAAAGAAAAAATATTTATTTAAGAAACAAATTGCATAATCGTAATAATAAGTTAAGTATATTTAATTTAATCTATGGTGATAGTGTGACGCTCCCAAATCTGGGTCCCTTAAACCTTGGATTCGGTGCTCATGATACATCATACACATCACATTTATCTACCCATTCCTTATGAATTACATCATTAATTACATTAACTTAATACAAAATATATAATCATATAAAATTCTCGGTACTTACATTCTCCCCTCCTTATAAGGATTTTTTTTTCCCGAAATCACTACATTCAAATTATGTATATCCTTAAACCTTTATTTATTAAGCTTTTTAACACTCAAAATGATTAGATCTATCCATAAAAAACTCTTTAATATATAGATCCAAGGTTTTTGAGTTTAAAAACATAAGATTTTTATTTCATCAAACCATCAAAAGAATGTAAAAAAAGTTTATGGTTAGGATTTTTAATACCTTGTTCTACGAGAATATTTTCTCCTCCTTCTAAAATAGTTTATGTAAAATAGTTTATGAAGCTAGATGACTTGAGAAAATTTCTTCTCTTCTTCCTCTATGTAACCCATGGTTTTCTCTCTCTTTCTCTTTTCTATTTTGTTTTTCTTTCTTAGCTTTTTGGAATGAAATGAAAGAAAATGAACTAAACTTTTAATGAATAAGGAAATGAGGGGTTTTTATAGTTAGTCAAAATGCATGTATATAACACATGTATGTATTTACAAATTTTCAACAAATCTCTCCAATATCTTGTATATCTAAAGAATTTCAAACGCTATGGATTTAGTTTAATGAGGCTATAAGAGTTGGTGTAATAGGTTGCAAGGCGGTTAAAAATTTAATGCCCATGTGACTAAAAATCCTTACAAAATCCGGACATTCCCTCCTTGTTTTGCCCAATTTTTGATTTTTCTTTTATTATTTAATTTGCTTATTTATTTATCTAGAAGGTCCATTTTAAATGTGCTAGGTTTTGGCCAACTGCATTTAATTATTTGAGCTCCCATTTAATTTATTTGAGCCGCTTGAATTAGCATAGGTTCAACATATTTATTTTATTTTATCCTAATTATTTAATTAGGGTTTCTAATCTACTCGTTTTGGATTTTAAATAATTACTTATGTAAATTTAATTTTATAACTCAATTAAGCTTTTGTTTAATTAGGTTTACAATAAATAATAAATGGAGATAATAAAATTAATCTATTAGGTTAGTATGTATTTTAAATACTAAAAATTTTCAATTCTATAACCCTTAAGTTATTTAATTCACATTCCTAACATATAATATTAGGTTATATATTATTCTTTTTTAATTCTCTTTAATAACAAATAAATATTTATACATATTTACAATATATATATATATATATATATATATATATATATATATATATATATATATTTCATCATATACATATCTCGCATGAGTCACAAAATATTTACCATCATTGATAAATAATTATTATTTTCATTTAATCACATGTTCATTCTTTATATGTCACAAAGTGTTCAATACATTGATAAATAATCTAATATTCTTATTTCTTGGCTTTCCTTTTTGTTCCACTAATTTATTAACTTAATTAACCCTAATTGGCTTGATAAATTATTACACATTCATATAATCACTTTATATAAGTCATATCAATTAATCACTTAAAGATATAAATCTTTTAATTTACCATTCAAGGTCAATATTCAAGCTATATATGTTAATTTATACATGAGCTTGTTACATTCTTTATTCTAAGAGTTGGGAGAGTACACATATTCTATAGAGATAAAATTAGGGTTTTGCCAAAAGTTAATCTTCTTGAATAACTATTCTTTCTTGGTGGATCACCTCTAGAAGCCAAAAGCTTGGGTAGCTAACGTTGATAAAAGGAAGGAAGCAAACCCGGTGAATTCAAGTTGAACATGAAAAAGAATTGGAGGGTAACTCATACATGAGGAAGCTAGTTTCTACAAGGGTGTAAATCTGATCTCTATCTCTTTTTTATTGAATTGATAATTAAGCACAAAGCATGATCATGGTTTGAATAAAAATTTTAAATTCTATTTTATTTCACTTCCGCTTCGTTTATGTGATTTGATTACATGATCGCACTATATACAAATTAAAAGTGGTATAAGAGCCTAACTTTGTGCTAATTATCAATTTTGATGATTCCATGTATGAATATATATATATATATATATATATATATATATATATATATATATACGATCGAATTTAATGGGCTGGATTTTTTTTTTTTTACGATTACGAATGTATGCTATGCTGGCTTATGATGCCACCAAATTCAGATACATCTATCTCGAATGTAGTGCTTCATGATCTAATATACCAATAACTTAAACAACGAAATAATAGAATAATTTACATTGATTTAATATAAATATTCTATTCCCAAGTCTCGCAACCATAACTAACACATTACATAACTTAAAAAATAACATACTTATTACATAACCATACTTAAGTCTTAATATAACATGATAATTAAAATCCTAACATAGAGGACTAAGCTACTCTATAGCATTGCCCTTTCCCTTATCCTTGCCTGATGTTTTACCCTGTTTTGCATTAACTGAAAGGTTTAAGAAAAGCAAGAATAACCAACAAATTTTTCCAACAAGTAATATAATAATAAGGGTGAATTACAGGCATAAATATCAAGATAATAATCTCAAAGGTATAGTGATAAAGGATAGCTTGAGAGTTTAAAGAATAATATTGTAAACAAAGAAATCTCAATAGTTCCAAATCTGTCTTTTGAATTGTAAACAGGAAGTCATTATAGACCAAAGTATTATCAAAAGAATTCAAAAGTTTCAACATTTTTCAATAGATCGATAAGGTTTTAATATTGAGCAGTCACTATGGACCAAGAACTCCTGCCAGAAGTACAAGTATTTCACTAATAATCCAATAAAAACAAGTACAATAGGTGATCAACCCATAGTAGCCTACATTATGCAAAATATTTAAACATGTTGTTTGTGCATAAGTCAGACTCCCGACAATATAAATTTTTTCCTTCTAAGAGGTTTTTTCATCTCAGCAGATTATAAGAGTCCGCACCAAAGAAATTGGTTTGGATAGCTTTCTAACTCATAGATATTGGTCTGGCCGAATCAAATGGCTTAGACACATTTCTCAAATCATTTAGGAATAATTTATAAGTTTGAAGCTTGCAACATGATTCAAGGAATATAATTATGAATAAACATTAAGCTTCATAGTATGAATAAGAATTTCTAATAATATAGATAACACAAGAATTATCCTATAGAATTATTATACAATTAACAAGTGAAATTGCTAAGATATGTAGTTGATATAACATAGTCAGAAACTTGCACAACATTCAAGGTTGTGTAAGTTAGGGAACTTTCCTTTTTCGTCGATTACCAACTTATAGCTTAATGTCACTTTAATATCCTATTAGCATAGTTATATATATAAATACACATTAGTTTTACACACTTGGTACATAATCTAACTATCCTACACACATATTATACACATGTTCAATCACGTATGATAAGCACATATTTTCAGCCTTATCTTTGTTATACAATTACGCCACATATTAGTACACTATCAAACCACGTAGTTTAACAATCAATATTGTCTTTGCTTTTGAAAGCTTCATTTAGAAACCTTTTATAAACTTTTGAAATCTTGATTCTATATAATCACTACACAATTCAACACTTAAAACATCACTTAAACTCTTTTTTATAACTTAGGATATCAATATAAACATGCTTCAAGGTTCAGATTACAGTTTAAAATAGTCAATCAAAACTGGCATGCGGCGCGACTGCGCTGGATTATGACCTGAGAGTGGCGTAGCCGCGTTATTCCCTAATCAAACCAGAGTTGATTTTGAGATTTCTTGATTCCAGCTTAATATCTAGCATACATGGATAATGATACATATAATGTACGCATGTTAAGAGATCTTGGACTGGGTTTGATGTCTCTTATGTTCAATTTAAGTTTATTTTCCCATGTTATGGTTTTCAATTTGAAATTTTCGTCTAACAAGGCTAATTGGGTTCATGTAACAAAGGACTAACTATGATAACCATTAAACCATATAACGAGGCTAATAAACCTTTAACACACATGTTCAAAGTCATTCAACTCATGCACTCAAAGTTTAATGTAGCTTTATTCTTTAAAGTTATTGTAAATCATGTTTGAGTAGTTCATATCATGCCTAACTAGATGAGTGAGCATATCAGTCATGTTTAGAGACATAAAATGTCCTAACATGTTATCTCATAAGGTCAAAATATAATTAACACAATGCTTACCAATATTAGTTTTTAAAACTTCCAAGTTTTCTTTTAAAATCATTCTAAACCAAGCTAAAGCAACCTAGTATATGTAAAGTAACTTTGAATCACATTTCATACCCATTTGTACAAATAACTAAGCCATATACACATGCTAAAAAGGTCAGAACTCAAAGGACACAAGGTTCATCAAGGTATGTTTTCAAAACTTCTAAGTTTTCTTTAAAAACTCAAACTAAAACAAGTTAATGCAACTTACTAAATGCAAGGAAACTTGGATCACATGACAGGCCTATTTTCATACATATTTAAGTCAAACTAACATGTTTAAAATATCAGAAATAATTAAAAACAGTTTTCAAACATTGGCAGTCGGTGCGACCTAATAAGTAGGATTTATACCTACTTATCAAGTATCAACTAACTTCATTTGTTGCTTAATCCTATGTTTATAAGTATCTTTTCATGCATTTTACTTTCATTTTGTAGGTTGCATACTTGGGAACTTGCTTGGTAGCATTTTAGGACAAACTGGATGTATTGAGAGCTTAATGTGATCAAGTATTGAGGAGATGGCAAGTGAAGTGAAGCAACAACAGTAGAAGCAGAAAATGAAAACTGAAGTATGGCGCGATCACAGTGATAATTGGCTTTAATGTACCACACCACATGATCCACGCCAATCCTCGCCTCAAAATTGCCTCAGAGCGCTACCAATTCCAATGCTTGACCAGTTTTGACTTTCACTTAAATGACCAATTAGATTGTAGCTTGAGAAAAGGGTTGAGAATTATGATGTATTTAGGCATATTTGCAACAGATAGAAGGGAGCTAGACCATTCAACAAATAAAATCCCTCTTTAGAATAGATCCATCCTGTACATTCCTTCTATCTTAGATTAGATTATAGTAGACTAGAAAACCCTAGATTAGATTAGAAAGTGGAGATTAATGTTCTTGAAGATCATTGGAGATTCAGAATTGAAGCAAGGGAATTCAGATTTGCTTACCTCAAACCCTAAATTCTCTTCCTCTCTCTTTGTATCTTTCAATATTTATTCAATTATGGATTATGGATTTCACTTTAATCCTAAATTAAACTCCATCTTGAGATTATAATGGATCTTGTTGTGTAGTTTATTATGATATGCTTCCTTGTTAGTTTAATTAATTATTATTGGATTGTCTATTATGGTTTGTGATTAATTAATTCATTGCCTAACTAACAATTACCATGATAATCCATATGAAATTGAGAGACGAATTATGGGTTTAGATCTGATCATAATAACATGTGTCTGTGACTTTTACATGGCGTTGGAATTCATGATTCATGCCTACGATAGAGATATACATATGCACCACATGTAATCAATTGAGAACTTGTGATTAAACCCTCTTTTATTGTAATTCACATAGAGATATAGTGGGTTAGTTAATTAGGGTGTTCTTCTTAATTCTATCATCTGTGGATTTAAGCTGATATGGGTATAGTGCATCGAGAGAGGGTCATATTTTACCTTCGTGTTCTTGATAAAAATCTGATATACGTAATTAGTCTTAACGGGAAGTTTATTGATTTAAATGAAACAATAGGTGAAATCGTAGTCTCAAGTCTTTGTTATCTAGTTTCATTCTAGGGGTAGTTAGCATTAGTTTAATTAGTTATTTTAATTCAAATTATTAAATCATTAGTTTAAATAAGATAAAGTTGGTTACGGGTTAGTGCTTTGTAATTTTTATTAGATAATTCTATGTGGGAACGATACTCTACTTACTCTTTATTACTTGTTGACCGTGTATACTTGCACGTATTCATTGATTGCGAAATCGACCAACACGACAACACTGATTTGTATTGTGGAAGTAACGTGACCGCGCCACTTTGGGACAGTTCCTGTAATGACTCTACTTCTGCATAATCCCAGAATGTAACAGGTTTATCCCTTCAACCATGATCACTCTAGCCTTTTCTTGTTTCTCAGCAACATAAGGATAGGCCATTGGTCTAAATGCGGCTGAGGCAATTTTTGATAAGGAATATGAGATAAGGGCTTTAATATACTTGTAGACACTCGAAATTTTTCATTCCTGTTAATAACATTGAAGGATGGCAGAATCGTCTTTCAGAGATATCCCTGGAGGACAAAGCAGTTCCAATTCTGGAGAAAACCACTGAATTATCAGTTTTACAATCTCGGAGACAACCCCGAGATACCTAGTTTTAGTCCTAGAGACAACCCCAGGAGTTTCAGTTTCAACCTTGGAGACAACCCCGAGGAATGTCGTTCTAGTTCCGGAGACAACCCCAAAATTCTCAATTTTTTATGTCGGAGATAACTCCAAGATACTCAATCCCGGAGACAACCCTGAGAGTTCCTGTTCTAACCTCAGAGATAACCTCGAGGAGTGCAATTGCAGTTCTGGAGATAACCCCGGAAATGCTCATTTCAACCCCTTGTAGTTAGCTTCAACTTCGGAGATAACCCTGAGGCACTCAGTTCCAGTCCCGGAGACAACCCCAGGAGGTCAGGCACACCTTAAAGACAACCATAAGGACCTTCAGAACTTACAATAGCCCAATCTCATAGATAACCTTGAGCAACAACTGCTACATCAGCCCAAACCGAAGATAACCTCGGTGAGGGGCAAAATCATTATTTTGACACATTAATCTCACATTTTCGCTGTCTCAACAATAATTCAACATACATATCACACATAAATGTCCTACAAGAACCATAACTAAAATCCCGAGTGACTACTACACAAGACAACACACTGGATGAAATTTAAAGACCTAAAGATCTAGGTATGGCCCTATCTACCTGACTTCGTACACCCTCTTATCCGATGTCATTGTGTAGCTCTCGACAACATCATTCTGGAAAGGTATCATACGCCTTAATCGGATGCCCGGATTGAAAGTTATGAAGGTTTGAGTGAATAACGTGTTGCATGCGTGCACGTAGACGGCGGGGCCCACAGAGCCCGGGGGCACCCCGGGTAGCTGCAGGTACACCTGCGGCTCACCCCTCTATAAATAGAGGGCTTGGGGTGGCCATTTTAAAAGGAGAAAAGGTGAGGAAGTCCTGTCCATTTTGCTTTGTACATACTATAAACTGAGTGCTTTCTCATTTTAAACACTTGTGAGCTTATACATTGCATCATGATTATCTTGTCACATTTTAAGTGTCTAGTATTCTTTATCATATCCATGACATTACATTACATGAATATGATAAAGAGGGACATCTGTAGACACTCGAAATTTTACATTCCTGTTACTAACATTACAGGAGGGCAGAATCATCTTTCAGAGATAACCCTGGAGGACAAAGCAGTTCCAATTCCGGAGATAACCCCGGAATTATCAATTTTACCATCTCGGAGACAACCCCAAGATACCCAGTTTCAGTCCCGGAGATAACCCCGAGAGTTTCAGTTTCAACCTCAGAAACAACCCCGAGGAATGTGTTTCAGTTCCGGAGACAACCCCGGAATCCTCAGTTTTCCATCTCAGAGATAGCCCCGAGATACTCAATCCCGGAGACAACCTCGGGAGTTCCAGTTCCAACCTCGGAGACAACCCTGAGGAGTGCAGTTGCAGTTCCAGAGATAACCCCAAAAATGCTCATTTCAACCCCTTGCAGTCAGCTTTAACCTCGGAGATAACTCCGAGGCACTTAGTTCAAGTCCCGAAGATAACCCCCGGTAGGTCAGGCACATCTCAGAGACAACTCTGAGGATCTTCAGCACTTACAGCAGCCCAATCTCAGAGATAACCCTGACCAACGACTGCTACATCAGCCCAAATCGTAGATAACCCCGGTGAGGGGTAAAATCATCATTTTTCCACATCAATCCCACATTTGTGTCGTCTCAACAAAAATTCAACATACGTAACACACAGAAGTGTCTTACAAGAACCATAGCTCAAATCCTGAATGACTACTACACAAGACAGCACACCAGATGGAATTGGAATACCTGAAATCTAGGCATCACTATAAAAGAATGGGCATTTAGCAACGATTTTTTGGGCAACGACTTTATAAGTCGTTGCTAAAAGTATATGTTTAGCAACAAAAGTTGTCGTTCGTTGCAGATTGTGTCAGGCTTTCATTTTTTACAACGAAATTCATAAGTCGTTGCAAAATTTCTTTGCTAATTCATTGGTGTGAAAAAAGTTCGTTAGAAATTCGTTGCAAAATTTTCGGCCACTTGATTTCCCGTCATCGTGGGCAACAAAAGTTTTTTTGTTGCTAAAAATGGGGCTTTAGCAACGATTTTTGCTAAAAGTGTATGTTTAGCAACAAAACTTATCATTCATTGCAGATTTGGCTTTCACTTTTTGCAACGAAATTCATAAGTCGTTGCAAAATTTGGAAACAAAATTCGTTAGAAATTCGTTGCAAAATTTCTAACAACTTGATTTCTCCTCATCGTAGGCAACGAAAGTTTTTTTGTTGCTATATTTTGTTGCCTAATATGGACCACATTCATTGGCAGTAATTTTTATTTTTGTTGTATATTTTATATAACTTTTTGCAACGACTATTAAAATGTTGCCTTAAATTAAGATAATCCCAATAAGCATGTTTTTGTAAGACCATATTCGGTAGGAGAATTGTCAAAAAATATTCGTATTTAGTATTTAAAAATTATGTCCAAATGCGGAACATATTTGAACTTGTGACCTATCATTTGGAACTTTGGTCATTTGACCGCAATAATAACATTAGTTATCTATTAATATCTTGCAATGATTAATATTTATATCAAAACATGAGATTTTCTCCATATATTCCTTTCTTCTCCTTCACTACATACCATTAATATAATCTAAGGAAGATATATAATAACAATAATAATAATAATAATAATAATAATAATAGTACTAATAACAATAATAATAATAATAATAATAATAATAATAATAATAATAATAATAATAGTACTAATAACAATAATAATAATAATAACAATAATAATAATAATAATAAAAAGAAATAAAATAATAACACTATAATTTATGCTTATTCATGTCAAATACTTACAAAATTATGATATTTATCTTACTTGTTCTTTAATTTATTTATTTTCCTTGAAATATAGTATAAGTTATTCTTTTCAATTATCTTCTTCTTTTGCGAAGAAATAATTAATGGGCGATTGAACACTTTTTTTTCGATGGAAATTGGTAATGAAATAATCAAATGACATATCGATGATCATACATGATCAATATATAGAAGATTATAACGTAAATTAACGACCAAGTTAAATAATTAGTTTTTTAATATTGAACATTTTAAAATAAGAAATAATTAATACTATTGTTTCGAAAATCTCTTCGCTTTTTTTTTTTTTGTAAAAAAAAAGAATTGATATAATAATTAGCGCTTGTGAAAAAAAGGAAAAAAGAAGTTAAACAGTCTTTCCATACTAACGATCTTATATATCATGTAATAAAACGACAAATTAGTGTGTTATTATTATAAGATAGTATATTTGTATTTCATGCATAAATATTTATATGAATATTTGTTTATAAATATTTATATGAATATTTAGAGATAAATTTATATATATATATATTAAAATATTCATAATTACGTTATATAAATATTCATAGTTACTTTATATATATTTAGTTTAATGTGGAGATTTAAGATGGGTATATATATATATATATATATATATATATATATATATATATATAGATGGTAATAGAATTTATCTAATACATAAAAAATATAACATAAGAATCTATAATATCACAAATAGGTTTTAAATCAAAGACCCATGGGTTATTAGGTCATTATGCTACCATTGAGTCATTCTAATTTATTAGTTAACTAAACTAACGCCATAACTTGTAGTCTCTAATATTTTTAAATTTATTCTATTGATATGTGTGTGTGTGTGTGTATATATATATATATATATATATATATATATATATATATATATTCTTTTCAAAATTTCTTGTCAAACTAAATAAAATACTAAACAAATCTTAACATTAAACTAAATATATATAAAGAAACTATGAATATTTTATATATATAAATATATATATATATATGTGTGTGTGTGTGTGTGTAAAAACAAATATTCATATAAATATTTATAAATTTATTTCTAAATATTTATATAAATATTTATAAAAAGTATTCATATCTAAAGTTTAGATGAAATATTTATAAATTTATAAATAAATATTTGTTTATAAATTTTAAAGATAAATTTATATGAATATTTTTTATAAATATTTATAGAATATTTAGAGATAAATTTATATATATATATATATATATATATATATATATTAAAATATTCATAGTTACGTTATATAAATATTCATAGTTACTTTTTATATATATGTTTAGTTTAATGTGAAGATTTAAGATGGGTATCTATATATATAGATGGTAATAGAATTTATCTAATACACAAAAAATATAACATAAGAAGCAAAAATATCACAACTAGGTTTTGAACCTAAGACCTATGGGTTATTGAGCCATTAAGCTACCACAGAGCCATTCTAATTTATTAGTTAACTAAACTAACACCATAACTTATAGTGGCGGTTGATCGTCTATATATATATATTTACCGCTTTTATATATTTACATTCAATCCCGCATAGAGTTTACTTCATGGCGGTTAATCGTTTCTATATATATATTTACAGCCTTTATATATTTACATTTTCAATCCCACATGGAGTTTACTCCGTGGCGGTTGATTGTTCATATATATATATATATATATATATATATATATATATATATATATTACTGCTTACAACTTTCATACAAACTGTAACATTATGTGAGTCTAGGAATCATGTGATCACAGATTCAGTCTTCTGAATCTAGATTCGGTTCCCGTGATGGACATTTTCAGCTGTAACCAGCTTATAAATTATTCACGGTGTTTGAATTTCCTTAGATGGCTATCATGCCCACAAGGAGTTCGGCACTGCTAGATATCTTATTTTCTCGAAGATGCCTCCCATCTCAAAAATAAAAGCAATCAAGCTGAACACATAATAAAATGGAAGTATCAAAGGCATCAATTACTATTGAGCATAAGGATTTGAAAAACCTCTTTTACAAAACATCATTACTATATCTTGTTAAAACTAAACGTTTATAAAAAATTCAAACCCTTTGTATATAGGTGCAAACGAGGCATAACACTACTTCCAGATAATTGTACATGACCCCCCCCCCCCCCACACACACACACATTCAGATAACAATTTAATTAAAAAGTGGCAATCACCGTGATAACACGGATGTCGGGGGGTGCCTAACACCTTCCCTCCGCATAATTGAGCCCCCAGACCCTAATGAATCTTGGTTTCATAGACCTGTTAAGCAGTGTTACACCACTAGGTTAATGTGCAAATCTTTTCTCGGTTGAGTTGGTACAACCATTTAAAAATACCAACTGGCGACTTTTACAGTTCAATCGTCGACATATACATGTCGGACCTTTTCACAACTTGTTTTTTCAAACAAATCTCGCCTAACATGAGAACACCAAAAGACAAGAACAGAAAAGGGACAACTAAACATCCCGACGTCGACAATACTGCATTATCAATTTAGACCTTAGCATTATTAATGTGGTTTTCTTTTTGGGCTCACAAGGTCAATTTGCTAACTTAATGTTATTACCTTATGCTAAGTTATGAGCACGTATACTAGTACAATCATATAATTCATGTAGATTGGGTTAGTCCAAATAATATTTAGATTGGGCTAGAATATAATTTAGTTGGGTACTAACAACCCATTATTTTCCCATAAAACTTATTATTCTAATTATACCCAAATATCATAATGATAATTAATATCAATTAATTCTCTTCCATAATCCTAATTAACCTTCAGTTGGTCCAACATTAATTATTATGTCACATAAGACTCATTTATTCAGGCTTAGTAGAATTACATAACTCAAGCTTATTTTAATATAGTCTTGCATAATAAGTATTCATATAATAATATTATTCTTGATATCCCATATTATATTTTATACATGATGCAATTTTATTCTATTACTATTTATAGGCTCACACAACACAAGAAATTGTACATAACAATTAGATAATTAAAATAAGGGTTATTTAGAAAAATATACAACAATTAGAAAGTAATTACATCATTAGTGCACCAACAAAATAATTTCAAAAAGAGTGTAATTAGGACCTATATTACAAAAAATAGTACAATTCACATTAATAAGGAACCTAAAATCAAGGAGAAATAACTGCCATAAATAATAATTCAAATTCAAATTCAAATATTTGGGATCTAACAACAAAAACAAATTCAAATTCAAAATATTCACTTACTCTAAGTTAGTAAGTCCAATAACCCAAACAAAACAAATTACTTGTACATCTGAAACCATAAAAATAAAACCTGATGTATTACAAACTTTTTCTTAACGAGGAGAGAGCAGAGCATTGGCCGCTATTGTAATCTGGTGGGAGCCACCTCAAGTAGAAACCTTCATCTTCGAATATTACAGTGGACTCGTAGAGAAAATATTAGTCAAACTTCAACAACTGGATATAGAAGCATGGCTATTTGATTTTTCACAAGTTCTTCATGTCCGAAAATTCCAATTCCAATTTCATGTTCAAAAGAAAATAGGAACACTGCATAGGAAAGAGAGAGATAAGAGAGTGATGTGTAATGTAATATTGATAATCAAACCTTCGTACCAAGGTCACCAAACTTTTATACTAAGGTAACCAAACCTTTATACCAAGGTAACCAATCTACCTCCACACATGCAGTATGAATTGGTTACCTTGGTCTGAAAGTTTGGCAACCAACTGTATAAAGGTTTGGCTACCAACTGAATCATATTCAAAATAAATTAGTAACCTAATAACACTAAATTGGTTACCTTGGTATATATGAATGTTTAGCTACCAACTACACTATGAAAAAACTGTAGGTGTGGATGTGCATTGGTTACCTTGGTACGAAAGTTTTGTTCCCTTGGTATGAAGGTTTGATTACCTTGGTGTGAATGTTTGGTTACCAATCTCTTCTATCAGTTGCTGATTTTGGATCAAATCTAATAATGAACTATGTATGTGTAGCTCTGCATACCGGAGGGAGGGAGGGTGGGTGGGTTTAAGTAAACACAAAGAAAGTAAACAACAGTGCAGATCATCCTAGACTAAACAAAACACCTCCAAGAAGCTTGCTCCACTCTGGGAATTAAGGGGCTGTACATGGTCCTAAATACGCCCACTGCAATCACAACCATGTTCAACAATATTAACATTACCGGCGAATCATCAAGACCATAAATTTAAACTCATCTGCAGGTTGTGAATAAAATGTTAACTCTTGCTATAACCTAACCTAGCTTCAATTGTCCCATGAGTCACAACTACTGGATGGATGGGCACTAGCTAGTTCCACCAATCAACGAGAACAAATCATGGTTCCCTTGGTATTATTTGTTGTGGGATGTGTGGGAAGGCCACAGCTCCGCAACGCCTCTATGCATGCGTTGCTTGTGTCGCCGTCTCCTGCCACCTCTATGCGGTGACCCATTTGACGGAACAGTCGCCTGACCACGCCATCGCGGTGGACGTCGATGGCGCGGAGCTCTTCAGTTGTGCGTGCGGAGAGCAGGTGTACGACTGCGACTTTGATGCGGCGGTTGTGCTAGCGCAGACGGTGGCATCCACGCTTGGCGGTGGATCGTTTCTGGCTCCACTGTCCATTGCCAACTGCACTATAAATATGTGGGTGTGTATCATATGTGAATGTGTTTTAATAAAAAATAATAATTAATGGTAAGGGATAATTATTATTCACTAATAATGTAAATAAAAATTTAAATACATTAATTGTGTAAATATTTAATGAGTGCACTATTGTTGTAATTATTTTTTAAAATATAATATAAAATGTAATTGTTCTTTGAAATAATAACAATGATTAGTCCATCACATTTTATTTATTTTCTCACTACTTTAATTAATGAACTATTTAGTCCATTGTTATGCCAGACTAGGCATACCACATAAGCTTAATTAAGCTTCATTATCATTTTCATCATATTTCTCAATTATCACAAACTTAATTCAATTTAAATTGAATTATCACTTTACAAGACACAAATAAATATATATGTACTCGAAATAAATATTCCAATATTTATTATTTTCAATATTAATATTATTTATAAAATTTACATGTATTATATCCCCCCTTATAAAGATTTCGTCATCGAAATCAGTACAAGGTTACATGAATAAATGAGGATAATTCTTCTTTATTTTATCTTCTAACTCCCACGTAGCCTCTTCGGCGTTGTGGTTTCGCCAAACTACTTTTAAAAACGTGTTCGTGAAAGTATTATGCATACAAGCCAATCATGTATGATGATAAAGCATATACTGTGTAATCAATCTTATTTATTTATTAATAAAAGAATTATTTATTAAAGGCATTTATTATCTAAATGGTGCTGTTTTAATAATATGTGATAAACCCATAGTTTTAAGCAACGCTTTTAGAATAATGATGATGATCATTCTAATGAGATCTAAATTCTTAGAAAGCTTAAAACTAAAATAGTTCCCAATCATTGGATTACTAAATTGGGGATTAGTGAATCCGGATAGATTGGTACATCGTTGCTTGCTCATTGGATGAGGATGATTGATCTCATGATCATTTGTGTGGAGACACTAAAAGCAAGTATGTAGGTGCTTATTAGAGAATAAGTTCAATTGAGCGTTGACTTCGCTAAGGAATACCTAATGGAGTTTTACTTACACATCATTAGGAATTCTGTAGTGATAATAATCTGAAATGATCCTTAGACTTGAGATCATTATAGTATCTTATATATAATGAATTACACTTTGACTTATTCCTTAAGACTCTTAGAGTATATCAAAGGGTATGCTTGGGTGTAATAAGTTATATATGAAGATAATGAATGATCGATAAAGAATCTACCACTTCTAGTAAAAGGAGAAATGTCTTATGTGATTCGATAAATGACAACCCGAGAATCCTTGGCGAGGTGGAATGAAATTAGAAAGTAGTTTCTAATTTGCATTCATTAGGAGTTATTCATTTAGGAATCGAAATACATATAATTAAATAAAATAAGACTTGACAAGAATTCCATGTCTTATATTTAATTGGGACATTGTATGGTGGAAGGATTGAATTGTCACGGTAACTATTTACTCAAAGGTTCTTTTATGATTAATGTTGAAATCTATATTATCTGGAAAGTCGTTGATCGCTAGGAGGCTTATCCCTATTGTAGAATAAATATTATTTATTTAAATAAATTATTTGTTTAATTTATTTATTTAAATGAGATTAGAATTGTTCTAATTGATTTATTCACAAATTAGGTTTAATATGGAGAACCTAAAGTGTCATACCATAAAAGGAAGAATAATTATTTAAGAAGTTAATGGCATAATTGTAATAATATGTTAAGTATATTTAATTTAATCTATGGTGATAGAATAAATTAAATAGCTTAATATTCATTATTTAATATTTTAGAAATATTAAATATAAATTAATAAGAGGAGTCTTATTAATATTATTATAATTATTATTATTTTAATTTCTAAAAGGTTTAGGAATTAATTTAATATTAGTACTCTCATTTATTCTAATTGGATTAGGAAAGAAAATTAGTTAAAGGAGTTTAATTAATTACCCCTAATAGGATTAGGGAGCCCATTTAATTAAAAGAGTTTAATTAAATAAATAATACCTTATTTTAATTAAAATTGGGTTACATGATATCTTTATAAGAGGAGTCTTATATCGGATATCTAATATCACGTAATTCCTAGATTTTGAGAGAACACCCCTTTTCTATCTGAGATAGGAAAACTAGGGTTTGAGCCATATATCCTTCTTCTTGATAATTATTCTTCTTTGGTGGATCACCTATAGAGGCCATACACTTGGGTGGCTTACATTGATCAAAGGAAGGAATCTACCCGGAGATTGAAGGAGATCGCGAGAAGTGGGAGGTGAACTTGTACACGAGGAAGCTTCGTTTCTCAAGGGTATGATTTCATAATTTCTTATTCTTCGTTTAATTAATAATATGCATAAAGGATGATCCGGGTAATTGGTTTGTGAAAATTTTAAAATCGATTTTATTTAAACTTAGCTTAAATTTTGCAATTTGATTGCTACTTTGATTTTCACAAAACCTAACAGTGGTATCATGAGCCAAACTTTATGCGAATTATTAATTATTTTGATTCCACATATGTATGGGTATGTATTTAGAATAATTTATTGGGCATAATTTGTTGTATAAAATTATTATTTAAAAAAAAAAAAAGCTGATGTTTTGGAATTTTTTTTTTTTTTTTTTATGATTCCGTGGGTAATCATTTTTTTTAGGCATGATCGTAGAAAGAAAAAAAAAAAAATCAGACGAATAAGTTATATTACATCCGTGTGGTATTTTGTTATATAGTATATATATATATATATATATATATATATATATATATATATATATATATATATATATATTATGTAACCTTCATTGATATGTATATCATTTTTTTTTTTTCAAAAGGTTGAATCCTGATTAAAGGGCGGTTGGCGTGGTGTGGCTGTTTTTTTTTCTTTCAAAAGAATTAGTCTTGCAAGGGCCCACGCTTATAATAAATAAAAAAAATAAAAAAATAACCTATATTAAGCTACGGTTTCTTATCAGCAAGATTCCAGCTCCTGAGCTTCAAGTGAGTGATTTATGAATATTATTATATATATATATATATATAATAGTTATATATATATATTAATCTTAATAATTTTATAATTAAAATAAAAGAGTTTATTTTAATCTTGAAATTGGATTTCATGCAACATAAAATTGCCCATTAAATGATACTTTCATATATATATGGAATGATTTAATTTATTGATACATATGATGATATGTATGATAATAAATGGGATTGATTATGGACAATTGACCAATATGATTGGATTTATTTTAGTTGGATGTTTGAATGAATGGGTTTTATTAAATGGGGTCTGCGTACCTCGTCTTTTTTGGTTTTCTTCTTGATGTAAATTCTATCTCTCTCCTATGTACTTCCCCTTGACTGCTGATCAAGGTTTCTATTTAAATTAAATAGTTTAATGTAATAGGATTAGTTAGATTTTTTTTTTTTGAAGAACCGGAGATCAAGGAGCGCTTGAAGACCCGTTTGTAATGGAGCCCGGGTTTAAATGTAATAGTTATATTTAAATGTTTATTCTTTGCACCCTAGGGTTTGACCTTTTGGTTCACTTGGTGGCTCTAGTGAACCAAACTAGAATAAAAGTCCATAATCAATCCGGGTAGAATATAGTATTCTATATGTGCATGCTAGTATTATATATATTATATATTATGCAAACATGCTTCGCATGTTTAATAATATGACGCGTATTTTATATATATATTTGCATGCAGCTTAAATAAGATGAGACAAATAATAACAAATCCCTCAAAGTTTTTATTAAGTCTTAAGCGTTCAAAGATATTTAGAATATCGAGCGTAAGCCTTTCTAGAATGATAAAATTAATAGAGTATTAAATATTTAATATGAGTTTGTTGTGTCACCACAAGGTAAATATTAAGTATTTAAGATGTTAATTATCACATTTGATGCTTATAAAGAAAATTGAACAATATTGTTTTGTTGTGTCACCACAAGGGCGATATTTTTCTTTTTGAATATATGGAAGTGCTAGGTTGGACTTAACTTAGATAATTTTGATTCGGATGTGCCACCACTTGATCAAAAATAATCCAAGAGGCAAAACATAAGGAGTTACATGTTGATGTAATTGACAAGGAGTTGTCTACCTATTTATTTATATATAGTTTGTTGTGTCACCACAAGGCTATATATATTTGAAATGGGATCCTTATTCTCACTAGCAAAAAAACTTTAATTAGATTTTGCGAACTATATAAATGAGGGTAATATAGTTTGAAGAAAATAGTGGGAGATACCAATATAAAATAAGACCTAATTTATTTTGGTAATTAATAAATGAATGTTTGCTAAAATATTGTCTTTTTACATGAAGAATTTTGAAAATGTCACATTCACTAATTTCATTGCGAAGCATACTTGATCTTAACAAACCCACTGCATCAACTACACCGAATTTGGTTAAGGAATCTGAGAATTGTTCTCACTTCTTTGAAAAGATTTCTTATGTCCTAAATTCGCCTGCATACACAAAAAGTTGCGAGACGACCTCTCTGAGGAAGAGATTGCTACTTTTAAGCAATGGGCAAGATGATGCATCTGGTGGCTCGATGCATCATGCTCGCATCCATGAGTAATGAGCTTGACGTCGACGATGAAAACATGGATGCTCTATTATCTTCTTTGCACCTTGAGGAGTTGTATGGTGAGCAAAGTAGGATTGCTAGATGAAATATCTAAGGAGCTCTTCCGATCTCGGATGGCCGAGAACCACTATGGTTGAGACTCATGTCCTAAAGATGATCAATCGATTGAGCGTCTTGGGCGACTTGGATTCGTCGTGGATGGGGAGTTGAGTCAAGATTTAGTCTTGCGATCACTCCCGGACACCTTCTCACAATTTGTTGTGAATTTTCACATGAATAAGTTGGATGTCGACTTGCACGAATTACTTAACATGTTGAAAATGCTGAAGGTCATTTCCCATCCAAGAAGAACCATGTCTTAATGGTGGATGATTCTTCCAAGAAAAGGAAGAGGCCCAAGGTATCTTACGAAAGAAGAAATCCAAGAAGGCTAAGGGAAAGGCGAAAGTGAAGGATCAAAAGAAACTGATCCGATTAGCAAGGGAATTTGTTTCCATTGCAATAAGCCGGAGTCATTTGGAAGAGGAACTGCAAGGATTATCTCATGAGAACAAAAGCGGAAGAAGCTTGGAGAAGCTTGAATCCTAATCAAGGTTTGTTTATGATTGAAATTAATTTTTCTCGAAAGTCGATCTTCTACTTGGGTATTGGATCTGGGATGTGGTTCTCACATATGTAATAATATCTGAGGGCCCAGTCGAAGTAGAAAGTTGAGCAAGGATGAGGTCGTCCTACGAGTGGGAAATGGAGCAAAGTTCTTTGCATTAGGCTGTAGGGACTTATTGTTTAACACCGCCTGAGGCAAGTTCATTAATTTAAATAATTGTTATTTTGTTCCAAATATCATTAGAAACATTATTTCTATCTCTCATATTAGATATGGATGGTTTTAATATTATAATAAAAACAACAGTTGTTCCATTTATAATGATAATGTTTTATATGGTGTTGGTAATTTGCGAAATGGACTTTATATACTTGACTTGCATGAAAATATATTTCAAATTGAACAAACTAAGAAAAGGAAAAGAGATGATGTTAATTATACCTTCATGTGGCACTTTTGAGACTCGGTCGTATTAATGAAACAAGATTATCCAAGTTGCGTAAAGATGGGCTCCTGAGAGCTATCGATTATGAATCATATCCAACTGTGAATCTTGTCTCATGGGTAAAATGACTAAATCTCCTTTTAGTGGAAAAGGAGAAAGAGTTCTGAGTTGTTAGGGTTGGTACACACGGATGTATGTGGACTGTAATGACAACAACCGCACGAGGAGGGTATTCTTATTTTATTACATTCACGGCGACCACTCAAGATTTGGATATGTGTATTTAATGAAATACAAATCTGAATCATTTGAAAAGTTCAAAGAGTTGAAGTGAAGTTGAGAAGCAAAGCGGTAAGAGTATTAAGATTCTTGATCGATCGAGGAGGAGAATACTTAAGTGGTGAGTTTCTCAATTGTCTCAAAGAAAATGGTATAATCTCACAATGGACTCCACCGGAACGGCATGCGGATGAATGGTGTATCTGAAAGGAGAAATCGAACATTGTTGGACATGGTTCGATCTATGATGAGTTTCTGACCCTTCCAGCTTTCCTTACGGGGATATGCCTAGAATCATTTGCATACCTACTTAACAAGGTACCTACAAAATCCGTCCCCAAGACCCCATATGAGTTATGGGCGGGGAGAAACCAAATCTTAAGCATGTTAAGACTTGGGGTTGTCCGACTTATGTCAAAAAGTTTGAAAAGCGATAAAATCTGCAGACTAGATCGACAAATGTAGATTTGTGGGATACCCTAAAGAAACATCGGGGTATTATTTCTATCATCCATCCGATCAAAAGGTGTTTTTTGCGAAACATGCGCCTTCTTTGGAAAGGAGTTTATCCTTGAAGGGGTCGATGGGAGTAAGATATATCTTGAAGAGGTTCAAGAACCACAAAATACTACAGATCAAAGTGAGGTACCTAACCAAGTAGAGATTCATACATACCACACCTATTCAAATCTGGAAGAGTACCAAAGATACGAAGACAGGTATGGACTTGTCATAGAAGATGACAATGAGGTGCGCATCATAAATGATGATGATCCATTGAATTCTGAGCAGGCTATGAGTAGTAAAGACTCGTGAGAAATGGCGAAAGCCATGAAATCAAGAGATGGACTCCATGTATGAGAACCAGTATGGACTTTGGTCTCACCACACAGAAGGCATTAAGCTATTGGGTGTAAATGGGTCTTTAAAAGAAAGGCTGGAGCAGACGGCAAGGTAGAGACCTATAAAGCCCGATTTGGTTGCAAAAGGTTTCAAACAAAGACAAGGAGTTGACTATGTGAAACCTTCTCACGATGAGATAATGCTCAAGTCCATTCGGATTTTGCTTGCGATTGCAGACTTACCATGACTACTGAAAATCTGGCGGATGGACGTGAAAAGCGGCCTTCCTCAATGGGAAACTTGAGGAGGATGTGTATATGACACAACCGAGAGGATTTGTTTCAAAGGTTGGAACAAATCAAGTCCATGCTTCTGACGATCCATTTATGGATTAAAGCAAGCTTCTCGTGGGTGGAACATCCATTTTGATGAGACAATCAAAAGTTTGATTTTATCAAAAATGAGGATGAACCATGTGTGTACAAGAAGGTTAGTGGGAGCGCTTGTTTCATTCCTTGTATTATATGTAGTTGATATATTGCGATAGGGAATGATATTCCTATCTTTGCAAACAATTAAAATCAAGTTATCTAAACACTTCTCCATGAAGGACTTGGGAGAAACATCCTATATTTTGGGGATAAAGATCTATAGAGATAGATCTAATAGGATGTTGGCTTATCCCAAGGAACGATACATTGACATAATGCTAAAAAGGTTTAGCATGGAAGATTCCAAAAGAGGTCTCATCTTAGATGAGCCATGGAATACATCTCTCCAAAAACAAGCCCCAAAGACACACGAGGAGAAAGCCGCATGAGTAAGATTCCTTATGCTTGACAATAGGATCTATCATATACGGTATGATATGTACTAGACCGGATGTCGCTCATGCACTTAGTGTAACAAGCGGATATCGGTCGAATCCGGAGAAAGAACAACTGGAAGGCGTTGAAAAATATCCTAAAGTACTTAAGAAGAACTAAGGATGTATTTCTTGTCTCAGTGGATGCGAATTAAAACTAGAGGCTTCACGGACTCAAGTTTTCAAACAGACCAAGATGACGATAAATCCGTTTGAGGTATGTGTTTTACCTTAAGCGGTGGCGCGATGAGTTGGAAAAGTTCCAAGCAAACGATTCTTGATTCGATGTGAAGGCGATACATAGGCTGCAAGTGAAGGCTGCGAAAGGAAGGCTGTTTGGATGAAGAAGTTCATTCTAGAACTTGGTGTGGTTCCTAGCATTAAAGGACCGGTGCCTTTGATTCGCGGACAACCTTTGGAGCATTACATGTAAGCTAAGGAACCTGAGTCTCATCGTAAATCCAAACACGTGTTGCGGCGATTTCATTTGATCGGAGATCATTAAAGAGGAGCGTCACCACAGGGCGTGTGGACTCTCAAGACAATATTGCAGATCCATTTACTAAAGCGTTAACACAACAAAGACGGTTTGATCGTCACTTAGAGAAGATGGGTATGAGATACCACGGCGATTGGCTTTTAGTGCAGTGTGGGAGATTGAAAGTATTATGCATCTGAAGCCAATCATGTATGATGATAAAGCATATCTTGTGTAATCAATCTTATTTATTTATTAATAAAAGAATTATTTATTAAAGGCATTTATTATCTACATGGTGTTTGTTTTAATAATATGTGATAAACCCATAGTTTTAAGCGCTTTTAGAATAATGATGATGATCATTCTAATGAGATCTAAATTCTTAGAAAGCTTAAAACTAAAATAGTTCCCAATCATTGGATTACTAAATTGGGGATTAGTGAATCCGGATAGATTGAGTACATCGTTCTTGCTCATTGGATGAGGATGATTGATCTCATGATCATTTGTGTGGAGACACTAAAGCAAGTATGTAGGTGCTTATTAGAGAATAAGTTCACTTTGAATGTGACTCGCTAAGGAATACCTAATGGAGTTTTACTTACCCATCGATAGGAATTCACAGTAGTGATAGTAATCTGAAATGATCCTTAGACTTGAGATCATTATAGTATCTTATATATAATGAATTACACTTTGACTTATTCCTTAAGACTCTTAGAGTATATCAAAGGGTATGCTTGGGTGTAATAAGTTATATATGAAGATAATGAATGATCGATAAAGAATCTACCACTTCTAGTAAAAGGAGAAATGTCCTATGTGATTCGATAAATGACAACCCGAGAATCCTTGGCGAGGTGGAATGAAATTAGAAAGTAGTTTCTAATTTGCATTCATTAGGAGTTGTTCATTTAGGAATCGAAATACATATAATTAAATAAAATAAGACTTGACAAGTAATTCCATGTCTTATATTTAATTGGGACATTGTATGGTGGAAGGATTGAATTATGCGGTAACTATTTACTCAAAGGTTCTTTTATGATTAATGTTGAAATCTATATTATCTGGAAAGTCGTTTGATCATTGGGGAGGCTTATCCTATTGTAGAATAAATATTATTTATTTAAATAAATTATTTGTTTAATTTATTTATTTAAATGAGATTAAATTGTTACAATTGATTTATTCACAATAGGTTTAATATGGAGAACCTAAAGGGTCACACCATAAAAGGAATAATAATTATTTAAGAAGTTAATGGCATAATTGTAATAATATATTAAGTATATTTAATTTAATCTATGGTGATAGAATAAATTAAATAGCTTAATATTCATTATTTAATATTTTAGAAATATTAAATATAAATTAATAAGAGGAGTCTTATTAATATTATTATAATTATAATTATTTTAATTTCTAAAAGGTTTAGGAATTAATTTAATATTAGTACTCTCATTTATTCCTAATTGGATTAGGAAAGAAAATTAGTTAAAG
This sequence comes from Panax quinquefolius, assembly GCA_020205615.1. NCBI lineage: Eukaryota > Viridiplantae > Streptophyta > Magnoliopsida > Apiales > Araliaceae > Panax > Panax quinquefolius. Next base: position 54,425,837 of record CM035173.1, read on the forward strand.
GAGTTTAATTAATTACCCCTAATAGGATTAGGGAGCCCATTTAATTAAAAGAGTTTAATTAAATAAATAATACCTTATTTTAATTAAAATTGGGTTACATGATATCTTTATAAGAGGAGTCTTATATCGGATATCTAATATACGTAATTCTAGAGATTTGAGAGAAACACCCCTTTTCTATACGAGATAGGAAAAACTAGAGTTTGAGCCATATATCCTTCTTCTTGATAATTATTCTTCTTTGGTGGATCACCTATAGAGGTAATACACTTGGGTGGCTTACATTGATCGAAAGGAAGGAATCTACCCGAGATTTGAGGAGATCATGAGAAAGTAGGAGGTGAACTTCGTACTGAGGAAGCTCGTTTCTACAAGGGTATGATTTCATAATTTCTTATTCTTCGTTTAATTAATAATATGCATAAAGGATTATCCGGGTAATTGGTTTGTGAAAAATTTTAAAATCTGATTTTATTTCGCTTCCGCTAAATTTTGCAATTTGATTGCTACTTTGATTTTCACAAAACCTAACAGTTCGACGGGGGCAATTCTAATTTTTCCCCCGCAAACTGCATCGCAATATAGGGCACATTAAGATTTGCTTTAGTTTTATAGCAAAGTTTAAAATTCCCATTTGGATCAGTAGTGAATTCTATACCAATAATTTCCTTCAACGTGGATTCCAACTCATCCTAAAATTCGCTTTCGGGGAGATATGTTAACGTAGTCCCTGAGTCGATAATTATGTTACCACGGTCCAACTTTTTTTCATTAGATTTCGACATAGGTTTTAATTCAAATGTTTTGTTCCCAATAATAACCTTTTCCAAATCTAGAAAAAAGAAAGTATCCACAAGACCTGGAAATAATGATGTCGAAACTACGCCAGAATCGGAAGCTAAAGTATTAACACCAAAATTTATTGTATTTGTTACATTGGAACCATTATACATAAGTTACAGACAATAAGAAAATATTCCTTTAATCGATTCGCTTAATTGAGTAATAATCGAAAGGGGTCCCCCCCCCCCCACCCCTAGACCAATTATTCCATTGAAGTGTCACTAAATATTCCCCAATTATTGTGCCCACATCCGAAAATAACCTTTTTAATCGGAGTTTTTCCTCCGAAAACAACTTTTTAATTGATTATTGATATTGTAATAGTGATGATGTACTTGATTATGAAATTATATTGTATTTTTCAAAAAGTAAGACTGTAAAAAAAGAAGTTTTGATTGGTTCTTGATATTTTAATAGTTGTTATGTACTTGATTATGAAATTATATTGTATTTTTCAAAAGTGAGGCTTTAAAAAATAGAAGATTATGACTTTTGAAAATTAATTTGAAACTTTTAAAAATAAATAAATGTTATGATTCATTGAAATTATGAAAGAATAATTATTACAATGAATAATACTTTTTAGATGTTTTAAAATATTCATCATTATATTATTAAAATTAAAAAAATTCATGTCAATTTTAAGTTTAAAATGTCTTAAGTTAACTTTTAAAATCAATAATAATCTTATATTTTATAACAGTTGGAGTAGTATATAGTCCAATAGTCACAATTCACACAACATATTAGAGGGTATTTATTTTATCATTCATTGTGAGGTCAATTAATGAATATTATTTGAGGGAATAAAAACTCAAAATTAAATGCATTAAAACAAATGATATTACAAGTAATCGGATTTTTAATAATTACATTTTACTAATTTTCTTACTACTACGATAAACTCCCAGTGCCAGAAATGGGATAACTTTTATTCCCAAAAAAATAAATAGGAAACAAATAACTAAAGTAACATTTAGTGTGGAACAATGAAAGGGAGAGAGATAAAGAAAATGTATAAAAGCTTTGTGTATTTAATTATTTCGCTAAAAATAAGCATACACAAATTTTGTTAATGAGTGATATGATAGTAATCACCATACCCAAAACATATTACATTATCAAAATGAATAATCTCAACATACTAATTCATACAATTTTGAAATAAATATATTACTTCTTGCTGCAATCAGTAGGCATAAATGAAATTTTCTTTTTGAGGAGATCGTAAAAAATCAAAAAATTCTCCTGCAACAAGTTTCCAAAGATAGACACATAAGAAGAAGTTGGAACCATTGTGAAGCACACCAAACCATCATCCACCTCTATAAACGTGTTCGATGGGGGCAATTCTAATTTTGCCTCTGTGAACTGCATCGCGATATAGGGCACATTAAGATTTGTTTTACTTTTATAGCAAAGTTTAAAATCCCCATTTGGATCAGCAGTGGATTCTAAACCAATAATTTCTTTCAACGTGGATTCCAAGCCGTCATAAAATTCACCTTCGGGAAGATATGTTAACGTAGTCCCTGAGTCGATAATTATGTTACCACGATCCAACTTTTTTTCATTAGACATGGACATAAGTTTTAATTCAAATGTTTTGTTCCCAATAATAACCTTTTCCAAATTCAGAAAATAGAATTTACCCACAGGATCTAGAAATAATGATGTCGAAACTGCGCAAGAACCTGAAACTAAAGTATTAGCACCAAAATTTATTGTACTTGTTATATTCGAACCTTTATACATAGGTACCAGACAATAAGAAAATCTTCCTTCAATCGATTCGCTTAATTGAGTAATAATCGAAAGGAGTCCACCCCCTAGACCAATTATTCCCATTGAAGTGTCACTAAATATTCCCCCATTGTTGTGCCCGCATCCGAAAACAACCTTTTTAATCGGAGTTTTTCCTCCGAATGTGAATGTTTCCGTCGCAAGATGACCGTTACTATAGGAATGGTCGCCATACGACATATGGTATTGGCATTTGTTGTGCTTGCTGCTGCAAGAGTCGTGCAATTCCAAGGTTTTACATTGTTTGGAATAGCATTTTAAGGTCTTATAAGTTGAAGAGGCTTTGAGATTGAAGAAAGGGGCGTTTTGCTTAAAACATTTGGTACAAGGCTTACATTGGATCCAAGTAAGGTCACTGCCTGTATCCGCAATGCCTAATATTTCTATAGGTGGTGTGCCTATAGAAACTTTCATTAGATACTCTCCAAAACTGGATTTGATTTGGGCTTGGATTGGGTCTGAAGATGGGTTTGGCCCGGGTTTGAGGTGACGAACGTGAGAATGTGAGCGATAAACAGCATTTTTCAGGCGATCAAAATGGGTGGCTGATGGGTTGTAAAACGGTGAAAGTGACCAATCACGGTGGATAAGATCTACGCTAAAACCGACATCATTGGATTCTGTGAAAGATAGCACGCATAGATGAATAACAAAGAAAAATAACACAGTAGAGAAGAAAGAGAATACATTGATATTGAGTGTCATGACTAAAAATGATTTGAATGGGATGGATAGAAACACTTAGATTTAAGCAATTTGTAGGTATAGAAGTAGTGATAAAAAAGAAAAAGTAGGTGGGGGCATTTTAAGATTGTGTATATCTAATTGTCTAAATTTGGAGATTTTGGAAGTTTGTAATAAAAAATTGATATTTTCACATGAAAAGTGTCGCTATAAATGTATAGTGACAGTTTTCCTATAGGATCTATACGATTTTTATGTGAAAATATCATTTTATGTTGTAATTTATTAGTTTCCTTTGTAATAATGAATTTTAAATTGATTGGGTAGAATTAATAGGTTACTGTTGATAATTGTACTCCAAGTTTTACTATTTCACACTCTAAAAACTGAATTGGAAATATATTTTGTGTTATAATAAAGATGTAACTCGTGCAATTTTAAATGCATTTATTCGCTAGGAGAGTAAATATTGCTGATCTATATTATCTAATACTCCATCCGTCTTATGATAAAAGTCTATTACTATTTTGGGTAGTCTCATGTTAAATGTTAACTTTCCTTTAATAACTAAATTTTTACACATTTTTTCCTATTATGCCAGGCATTAAATATCTTATATTTTTTTTATTCAAATTCTCTCTCCATATTTAATAAGTATGGAAAGAGATTATTTTCAATTGAATAGCTAAAAAGTCACTCTCTCACCTACATTGAAAATAATTAATGACATATTATTATAAGCAATTTTGTCATTTTATTCCTCTTTTTAATATGCGTGAAAAATCCACCAGAACTTTTATCTTGAGACGGAGGGAGTATCTCTTCTGAGAGTTCTTAATGTGTATTTTTCGCATTCTTCCATTTAGTGCTTGATTTGACTATATTATTTAGTGCATATAAAAGATAATTAAAATAATAAAAAGTTTTTGTTAAATGTTCTTTGTTCTTAAATTTTTGGATGACAATTAGATCACTTAAATTTAAATGGATATTATCCTTTTTAATAATAGCTTTGTAAATATTATGAAAATAAAGAGTTTTATCAACATTATTAAATATAATAAAGTACGATTTGCCATATGTGACGCTCCCAAAATAGCCATACATCACTCATTCTGAGTCGTAAAATACATGGTACAGAAAACAACTACAACTTTATTATTACAATTATCGTGTAGAATACGATAACACATATTGTGAGTTTAAATACAAATATTGTCTTCTAGACAATATTCACACTCAAATAAAGTCCTCATTACAATTATTGATGCACTATTTTACAAAAATAGTGAGAACTGCTAAAACAACTGTCTAAGACCATCACTCTATACCCCGATTGGTTTCTGCTATGTTCTCGCTTCCTGAGAAGAAAAATAGAACAAAAAAGAAAAGGGTGAGCTGAACTAGCCAAGTAAAAATATTATGATTAAGATAATATACAAAAAATTATCCTTAGTCTTTAACAGGGAAAAATCTGATAGAATATAATAGACAACAAGTTTTAGATCAACAACTGCAGCGGAATTAACAATTCATTAGAAGAGTTAAGTAGAGAATGAAATCTACTATCATCTATAAATTTAAAAGTCCATCATCAATATTTTATCCCTGTAACATCAATCAATATACATCTTGAATCAAATATTCATCTTTGCACTACGGGCCAAAGATATTCATTTTTATCACTAGTTGGTCATGTTCATCTCAACACCTGTTCATCTATGCACTACGAGCCAAAGATATTCATCAGGTAATCATTCATCTTTGTACTACAAGACAAAGATATTCATCAAGTATCACCATTAAGGACTAAGAATGATGAAAAATATTTTAGAGAACGAATCCAATAAGATAAAAGGACAATGATTAGAGATTTGTACTTTAGATAATTCAAGTTTAAAAATACTCCATAATAAACTATAATGGAGTAAAATTCAAGAATGAAGATCAAAACATGAATACAATCAAAGATAGTAACCATAATAGACATCTGAGATAAAGAAGAGAAAATTTCATTTTTCGGTGAATAATGTCGTATTTGTGAATAGTGTCGTATACGTGAATAGTAACCCCGACATAAAAAGGTAAAAATTCCACAATAAAATTTATATCAATATTTCGGCATAATGATATTGAAGAAAATAATATCATTTACGAAGAAAATAACATCCCTTACCTCAAAATAACAATATTTCTGATCGAAATATCGGATGTAATGCCAAAGAAAACTTGCATTGAATAGTAACTTTCAAAGTATCTAAATACTCACAAAAATATGCTCGATAATATAGAGAGAGAAAGCTTATGTTTCTGGTGTGATTTTTAATTCTAACCTAAGCACCTATTTATAGGAAAATACTAGAACGCCAAAGCAGACTAAAATAATAAAAACAAAAGTGGGCCCCCATGATTTATTAAAAATAGTTATTTTCGAAACTTCAATAATTCATAATAAATAGCCCTTTTATCAGAAAAATATGAATTTTATGTCCATTCCATAGGAAATCGAATTCTCTACAACTTTGCAGAAGAAAGTTTTTCCAATTTCCAAATAGAAAATGTCCGAAATCCATATAAGGATGATTTTTCATACCTCCATTCTGACAAAATACTGATAAAATACCTCAACATTAATTTCTTTATTTATATCCACATAAAAATAAATATTTCCTTCATTTATATCCACATAAAAATAAATATTTTCTTATTATATAAATTAATAATTAATTATTCACAAATAATTTTACAGAATCACAATAATGACAACCAGGTCGTTCTCAGGAAAATGGGGGCTTTCCGATAAGGATTTCTTATTACTGGCGCGCAATTAGGTGACCAAACCTCTCCTTAGACAGAACTTCCTTAGACATTGTCAATAATGCTATCTAATAATATTATTCAAATAATATGAATTATTGATATGATAATAAGAAATACTGTGCAATGACAATTATTAAAATAACAATAATATAAAATATCAACGCAGCAATTATTGAATCAATAAAATAAAATATTGAACAGTAATTACTGTAACAATTATTGAGTAGTGCCTTCTTACGTAAGAATCAATAATTCAAAAATAATGTGCAATACCGTGTGCTATTGTGCAACCACGCGTATTACTGTATTTTAACAACCAGTTAACCCAACAGTGTTAACGTTAATAATTACGGCGTTATTTATAAAAACTCAAATTTATCGTTTTCTTCATCCGACAATTATTCCATTATGGGGCCCACAAATGGCTGCGCCGTCGTACGAATATTCTCCGATAACAAAAATATTTCACGACCAAACGAATATTCCCCGACAACAATGAATATTTTATAACCACTTGCTTAATTTGTAAAATTTGCACATTTCACCCATAACCAAAGTATTATATCAAATTAACTCGTTATTATTTCAAGATAATGAATAGAAGAAATTCAATTTTATTTATAATAAGTTGGGGTCTTACAACCTCCCCTTCTTATAAAATTTCGTCCTCAAAATTGACGTACGTACCTGGTATTTTGAAAAGGTGAGGGTACCTCGCTTTCATTTCCGATTCCAACTCCCAGGTCATTTCTTCAATTGCATGGTTCCTCCACAAAATCTTGACTTGTGGTATAACCTTTGTTCATAAGACATGCTCTTTCCTATTCAATATCTTGACAGGTACCTCCTCGTACGTTAAATCTTCGGCTATCTCGTCTGGTTCTAACGCAATAATGTGATTTGGATCTTTCACATATTTACGAAGCATAAATATGTGAAAAACATTATGAACACGAGACATGCTTAGAGGTAATGCGAGTCTATAGGCCACATTTCCTATTCGATCAAGAATCTCAAATGGACCAATAAATCGTGGATTGAGCTTTCCTCTCTTCCCGAATCTTGTAACTCCCTTCCATGGAGCAATACATAAACGTACATGATCTCCAATATTAAATTCCACGTCCTTTCGATGAAGATCAGCATAACTCTTTTGTCGATCTTGTGAGGTCTTTATCGTTGCCGGATCATTTGAATCTTTTCCGTAGTCATGCGTACTAATTCTGGTCCCAACAACGTTGCTTCACCCACCTCGTCCCAACATACTGGAGAACGACACTTGCGTCCATACAACACTTCGAATGGAGCCATGCCTATACTTGCCTGATAACTGTTGTTGTAGGAGAATTCCACTAATGGCAAGTACTTATCCCAACTTCCTTTGAAATCTAGGACACATAGTCTTAATAGATCTTCAAGGGTTTGAATAGTCCTTTCCGATTTCCTGTCCGTTTGAGGATGGCATGCCGAACTGAATCGTAAATCCATGCCCATAGCTTTCTGCAAGCTAACCCAAAATCGTGAAGTGAATCTTAGGTCACGATCCGAAACTATGGATACTGGCATGCCATGAAATCTCACAATCTCATTTACGTACATACGAACAAGACGTTCAAGGGAATAAGTCTCACATATAGGCAAGAAATGAGCAGACTTGGTTAATCTATCAACAATAACCCAAATCGCATCTATGTCTTGAGAAACCTTGGGAAGACCTGTAACGAAATCTATAGTAATGTGTTTCCACTTTCATTTCAGAATCTCAAGTGGTTGCAATGGACCCTTTGGCAATTGATGCTCTGCCTTTACACGTTCACAAGTTAAACACCTCGAGATAAACTCTACGATCTCTCTCTTCATATTGCTCCACCAAAATGTATGTCGAAGACCGTGATACATTTTGGTACTCCCAGGATGGATTGCAAATGGTGTGTTGTGTGCCTCCATCATGATTTTATGCTTCAAGTCAGAGTCGTTAGGAACACAAAGTCTTGAGTTGACTCTAAGTATTCCTTCTTCATCGATTCTTGCTTCCAAAATAGCACCTTCTTGCACTTTCTTCTTCATACGCATCAGCTCCATATCTGTAGTTTGAGTAGCTTTAACTTTATCGATTAAAGTCGATTCTACTCGTATGTTTGATATCATTATGTGGGTATTTGGAGCCTTTACCTCTATCTCCATCCTTTGCAAGTAATACAAAATATGCCTTGGTGTTAACAACATTGCACTCGTACTCGCATATTGTGACAACCCGAGAATTTAGACAATTTATTAAAATCTTAAATGATGGATTTAAGGTCAAATAATAGACCTAGACAGAAAATAAGTGTATGCGTTTGATATTTTTGGGAAGGAATTTTGAGGATTTCGAAATTTTGTGAAGAATTTTGGTGAATTATTCAGGATTAAGGGTATATGTGAAAATGTTCTGTGTATATAGTTATGTATGTGTTCAGAGTGTGGTTAAGGGTCAAGGGTTGACCAGATAAATTTTATCAGTGTCAAACCCTAATATTATTAAGAACGTCAAAGTTCTGTAAGAAAACCCTAACGTCTAATAAGAAACCCTAGAAACCGGTTCTGAAACCCTAATTTCGGTTCAGGGAATCTGAAACCCTAATTCAGAAGTTGGAAACCCTAAATTGGAAACTTAATGGCATAAGTGTAAATAATTATAAGATTAATTAGGATTAATCTTAACAAATTGGTTAGAAAACCTTAATTTCAAAATTTGAAACCCTAATTTCTGGTTTAGGAACCCTAATCTATAATTAGGGAAAGCCTGATTGTTAGTTTAATAATTTTAATGTTAATTAGGAGACATTAATCCTAATTTCAAGTTATATGTAGTTAGAAAACCCTAATCTAATTTCTAAAATTAGAAAGATTATTTTTCTATGTAAAACCCTAATTCTTGGGTTATAAACCCTAAATGTACAATTTCGACCCTAATTGCTAAATTAGCAATTTTAATTAGGAAATAATAATCCAAATTAGCAAGATTGAAGTTCATAATTAGGAAATCTTAATATATTTATAGAATCCTAATTATAATTTAGAAATGTTAATTTTCATTTTTAAAAGCCCTAATCCGAAAATCCTAGAAAATTGATTTATGGGAACCTTAGGTTTTAACCCTAAGGGTTTGATCAAATGACCAATTTAGAATTAAAATTGTATGTTAATTGTCCAAATTGCCCTTTTTATTTCTTTAATAAGGTAACTTGCAAATCTAGTTATATCTTTGGTTGTTCACCAACCCTAGCCCTAACCCTAGCTTAGCATGTGACTTTTATATCCCAGCAACCAGCCAATTCATTGAATCAAGGAGCTAGATATAAGTTGTAAAAGTAAGAAAAATCTCTTACTTTCCTTAGCATTCTATCCAACCCTTTTCTTTCTCTACAAAATCCAAAATCTAGAGAGAGAGAGAGTGAAATATTGAGCCATGATCAGTGTATAGCTTTCCATAATCAGATTCAATGATCAGAAATCAAAGATCAAAGTTTTAAAGGTATAAAACCCTAATCTTAGAAATCTGATGATTTGATGTTAAATGTTGTTGTTGATTGGTTAAAGTTGTGTATTAAGGTATCTTTAAGTGATTTGGGTTGATAGATCATAGATCTATAACACTTAGATGCACGAATCTAGTATATTTAAAAATCTGGGAAAAGTTTGAGAAGTGGCCTGGCAGTCATATGTCAGAGGCCTTAGATCTGTGTGTGTTTGATGTTTGGTGTACTTTATGTTATAGATCTGTTCTTTGATGTTAGGTCTTTGATTTGAGACTTGAATCAACCTCATAGCATGTTTTGATTACAAGATACGATCGGTCAAAGACCGTTAACCGAGCACAAAACTTAGAATCTGGGCAACCAAGATTTTCCAGATCTGGTCTGACAAGATATTTGAGGCCTTTGATCTTACTGATATTTGATGTTTAGGCCATGATGTTGTATTATACTGTAGCATCGACATATCGCCTCATCGATTCATGCTTTTAAAATACTTAGATCCATAGCGGGATCGAAGTTATGCAAGGTCAAATCACCGTTGACCACCAACCTTATGAACATTTCGAAAAACTTGGAAGGTCAAGAACAAATTTTCTATCAGTGTTTGACCGACTTTGATCTCCTTTATATGTTGTTGTTAGACTAGATTGGTGATATATTATCGTACCCTGACATCTGGACTACAATATTGAACTCATAAATCACCCAGAAAAGACTTGTAGCTCACGATCTAAGGATCTAAATATAGCACCATGTGATGTTCTTCATTTTCTGGAAAACCCAGAAATGAAGAACAACCTTGTCAGACTTTTTGATTGCTTCAATATCACTGTTATGATGCTGTATGACCATATATGGAATTTGCTTATACTTGTAGTACTACAAGAATAACAATTTATCTGGCCAGAAAACACAAACCTCACGATTTTAGAACCGATCAAAGAAGGCATCTTAACCTTTGTCAAGCAATTCTGGGTTTGACTATGAACAACTGAAGAACACTTTCAACGACGGTTTTGTCACTAAAGTCACTTTTAGCGACAGTTTATTTAAGAAATTAATTATTTTAATTAATAAATAGATAAAAAAAATGTTTTTAATTATTAAAAATACATAATAAATTATGAAAAATTATTTTAAAACCTGAAAAATTATTTTTTAATTATTTTGAGTATATTTCAAACATATTTAATATTTTTGGAATATAAAAGGTATTTATTTATTTAATTATAATATTAAATAAATTATTAAAAAATAATTTTAATTCATGAAAAATTATGGAAAATTACATTATGATATTAGAAAATATTTTAAGTTATTTTTTGATGACTATTAATATTTTGTGATGAATTTCATTAATAATTTATTATTAATGGTAAATAGTTTATTTAATAAATACATTAAATAAATTATGGAAAAATAGAATTAATAATTTAAAAATCATATAAAAATGATTTATGTGTTAAAAAATATTTTTAAGTTATAAAATATAACTTTTGATATTTTGTCATGAAAATATTAATATTTTAATATTAATAACAATTATCGGATAATAGATTTAAGTGTTTAAAATCATATAAATATGATTTTAATGAATATGATTTTAAGGTATTAAAAATACTTGATATATTATAATTATATTATAATATTATGTTATGATTTTCATTAATATTTAATATTAAATAAATATTAATGTTAAAGGAATTAAGTGGAATTAATTCATTTAAATACGATATTAATGATTGGAAAATCATGATAAATGGTAATAATTATCTAAAAATTATTACAAGCCTATGAAAATTGTTTTGACTGATAAAAAAATTATTTAAGATATTGTTAAGTGTTTAGGCAGAGTTTAAGTGAACTTAAACTCGAGTTTTTATCCATTAGGCCGCACGGGATGTTAGAATTGTGTTCAGGGTTCAACTCAAACAATAGATAGTTTGACTTGATACTGAGTCTTATATGTGTTGTAGACTGATAGGGTTACGTGTTATGTGTTTAGGTTATTCTATGTATATATATATAATAGTATTATATTGTGATGATATTATTCTAATATTGGAGATCTATATTACTAAAATTAGGTTTTCAGATAAAGCGATATAATTTGCGTAGCGGTAATCAACGGTTCAGGCAAGTTTTTCTTAATTCTACTAAGAGTTGTTCATTCAGATATGCTTATGGTTAATCATTACTGATTTCCATATAAAATTATACTCTGTACATATTACATGTATAAGTCAGGTATGAAAAGCTGATCACCTTCATTACCGTTTGGTCCAGATATATTTGTTCATGTTTAAATACTTGTTCAGTCAAAAGTTTGTTCGTGCTAGTTCTCAATTATATTGATGAATTATAGCCACTTATTATTGAACTCTTTTCGATCATGATATATCCTCAAATTGTATTTAAACTTGATGGGCAACTTTCATGCTCACCCTTGCTATATCATGATAAACATTGCAGATAAGGCGAATGCGTTCGGATACAGGAAAAAGGTTAAACCCATGTTCAACTTGGGTTAAAATGTGCAACTAGTTTGTAATAGTATAGTTGGATAATATTGTTATATGTTAGATAGTTTATGAATTTTGTATAAGTTAAGGTTACTCGATTTTGGAGAAATATGTGTAAAGTGTATTGTATAAACAACTTATGTTTATATCTTCCGCAAATAGTTATAGAATGATTGTTCCAGATCCGTGGTGATTTTGGACCCGAATTTGGGGCTCTTACAGTTGGTATCAAACCTGTTGGTTATGAAACTTAGGTAGGAATACCTGAGACTAATAACTGTAGTGATTAGGATAAGATCTAACTCACATAGAGTTAGTTGGTAAGTAAGATTCAAAAACGAATCTCGGCGAGTTGTAAAGATACAGAGTTCCCTAACTCTGATAATAAAGTTGAACAGTAGTGGTGAACAATAGTGCAGGATAGGAGATCGTAAAATAAAACGATCAAGATATAGAAATGAATCGTAATATATACGATGAGATCACCCCGTGATCTGATAATGACATAGCAGGGAAAAGAATCAATCTGATGATTGGAAAGTTTACAACAAGATTGCTGTATGACAGTTGTACTATGAATTGGTACAGATTCAGGAAAGGATTATGAATACGAATTGAATGAAATTTGTATTGTGAAGGGGGTTAAGATTAGGTGGGGATTTCAATTGAGGACTCATGTCAGTAGCTGAGTTGTATGATTCTTTGTATGGGTGGGGAATTGTACTTGGTGTAAAAACTACTTAGTTTCCGGTACTGATAATCATTGAAATGTTTGTGTCGCGCTATTTTCTATATGCATGTTAAGAGCGTGATTCCTTTCTCATGTGTATAACAGATAGATAGGTCATAGGTAGAGAATACAGGATTAAGTACGAGTTCTTAAAACTCATACTTATGTGACATTCTTGACTCATAGTTAAATGAATTGTCTATGAACCCCTCAGTGAATGGACGCCAAAGGTCTAACTAGGGTAAGTTCTTAAATTCATATAATTATGGCAAGCTTATGAAATCATAAGTGTGGTTTGACGAACTAGGTATAGCTGTGTGTGAATGGAGTATTGAGGATTATAGGAATGGATAGACTATTTAAGCAAATGATTGTTAGTGGAGACATAAGTTTTCCAAAACTCCTAGCTATGCTAGACTTCAAAATTTTGACATCAAGCTAAATACGCACTATGTGCTTTTTTAAAAAAAATGTAGACTCGTAATCATTTTTGAAATGATTTAAAGTAAAGTCTATGCTACTTATTTCGACTAGACGCAAATGATTTGAAATATCAAAATATATTTTATTTATCACTCATGTACCATATAACGTGGTGCAGAGATGATAAAAAGGTGATAAAGTTGTAAATATAGGAATACTTAGTGTGAATTTGATCTAAAATCGTTATTCCACTATTGTATGATGTGTTATGACAAAGTCATACGATGACGACATCCTCAAATGGACTGTTAATACAGTACGACATCATGACGTCATTCTCAAAAATGTTTTCAAAATTTTAATTTGCCAACGGGGTTTGGCTACACCTAAATAATTCGATTGGATTGAATTATTGATATGAGTCTACGCTATTCGATTCAGCTAGACTAATGTTTATGAAAACTCTAAGTGTTCATTGAAATTAATTTCTTGAACCAAATTTTTTTGGTGCGGAATCCTATGATAAGACTGAGGTGAACTATGTTATTTGGATAAATAATCCAATCAAGTAGCGTAAATATTAATGCTGACATATGATTAATACGTTATGCATGACGTAAAAGTACAATAGGCTAATCACCTAAAGTACTAGCAACAGTAGTTTACCTTCTTTGTGATTGTAAACATACAAAGTAATGTATAATTTTGAGGTATGAATACCGTTAAAACTATGTGTTCATGGTCTATATGACCCCTCAGCACAATTTGAAAACATTTACTCTTGTGAGTGGTGTATTGGGTAGCATGTGATTATGTGTGAATGGTGTAAGGTGCACGGTGTAAGGTGTAAGGTGAATTTCGGGGACGAAATTCTTAGAAGAAGGGGTGAATGTGAAAACACGAGAATTTAGACAATTTATTAAAATCTTAAATGATGGATTTAAGGTCAAATAATAGACCTAGACAAAAAATAAGTGTATGCATTTGATATTTTTGGGAAGGAATTTTGAGGATTTCAAATTTTTGTGAAGGATTTTGGTGAATTATTCAGGATTAAGGGTATATGTGAAAATGTTCTGTGTATATGGTTATGTATGTGTTTAGAGTGTGGTTAAGGCTCAAGGGTTGACCAAATAAAATTTATCAGTGTCAAACCCTAATATTATTAAGAACATCAACGTTTTGTTAGAAAACCCTAACGTCTGATAAGAAACCCTAGAAACCGGTTTTGAAACCCTAATTTCAGTTTCGGGAATCTAAAACCCTAATTCAGAAATTGGAAACCTTAAATTGGAAACTTAATGGCGTAAGTGTAAATAATTATAAGATTAATTAGGATTAGTCCTAACAAATTGGTTAGAAAACCTTAATTTCAAAATTTGAAACCCTAATTTCTGGTTTAGGAACCCTAATCTATAATTAGCGAAAGCCTGATTGTTAGTTTAATAATTTTAATGTTAATTAGGAGACATTAATCCTAATTTTCAAGTTATATGTAATTAGAAAGCCCTAATCTAATTTCTAAAATTAAAAAGATTATTTTTCTATGTAAAACCCTAATTCTTGGGTTATAAACCCTAAATGTACAATTTCGACCCTAATTGCTAAATTAGCAATTTTAATTAGGAAATAATAATCCAAATTAGCAAGATTGAAGTTCATAATTAGGAAATCTTAATATATTTATAGAATCCTAATTATAATTTAGAAATGTTAATTTTCATTTTTGAAAACCCTAATCCGAAAATCCTAGAAAATATATTTATGGGAACCTTAGGTTTTAACCCTAAGGGTCAAACCCTAAGGGTTTGATCAAATGACCAATTTAGAATTAAAATTGTATGCTAATTGTCCAAATTGCCCTTTTTATTTCGTTAATAAGGTAACTTGCAAATCTAGTTATATCTTTGGTTGTTCACCAACCCTAGCCCTAACCCTAGCTTAGCATGTGACTTTTATATCCCAGCAACCAGCCAATTCATTGAATCAAGGAGCTAGATATAAGTTGTAAAATTAAGAAAAATCTCTTACTTTCCTTAGTATTCTATCCAACCCTTTTCTATCTCTATAAAATCCGAAATCTAGAGAGAGGGAGAGAGTGAAATATTGAGCCATGATCAGTGTATAGCTTTCCATAATCAGATTCAATGATCAGAAATCAAAGATCAAAATTTTAAAGGTATAAAACCCTAATCTTAGAAATCTAATGATTTGATGTTAAATGTTGTTGTTGATTGGTTAAAGTTGTGTATTAAGGTGTTTTTAAGTGATCTGGGTTGATATATTATCGTACCGTGACATCTGGACTACAATATTGAACTCATAAATCACCCAGAAAAGACTTGTAGCTCACGATCTAAGGATCTAAATATAGCACCATGTGCTGTTCTTCATTTTCTGGAAAACCCAAAAATGAAGAACAACCTCGTCAGACTTTTTGATTGCTTCAATATCACTGTTATGATGCTGTATGACCATGGAATTTGCTTATACTTGTAGTACTACATTAGTACTACAAGAATAACAATTTATCTGGCTAGAAAACACAAACCTCACGATTTTAGAACTGGTCAAAGAAGGCATCTTAGCCTCTGTCATGCAATTCTAGGTTTGGCTATGAACAACTGAAGAACACTTTCAGCGATGATTTTGTCACTAAAGTCACTTTTAGCGACAGTTTATTTAAGAAATTAATTATTTTAATTAATAAATAGATAAAAATTGTTTTTAATTATTAAAAATACATAATAAATTATGAAAAATTATTTTAAAGCCTGAAAAATAGTTTTTAATTATTTTGAGTATATTTCAAAAATATTTAATATTTTTGGAATATAAAATATATTTATTTATTTAATTATAATATTTAATAAATTATTTAAAAATAGTTTTAATTCATGAAAATCATGGAAAATTATATTATGATATTAGAAAATATTTGAAGTTATTTTTGATGACTTTTAATATTTTGTGATGAATTTCATTAATAATTTATTATTAATGGTAATTAGTTTATTTAATAAATACATTAAATAAATTATGGAAAAATAGAATTAATGATTTAAAAATCATATAAAATGATTTATGTGTTATAAAAATATTTTAAGTTATAAAATATAACTTTTGATATTTTGTCATGAAAATATTAATATTTTAATATTAATAGCAATTATCGGATAATGGATTTAAGTGTTTAAAATCATATAAATATGATTTTAAGGTATTAAAAATACTTTGATATATTATAATTATATTATAATATTATGTTATGATTTTCATTAATATTTAATATTAAATAAATATTAATGATAAGGGAATTAAGTGGTATTTAATTCATTTAAATACGATATTAATGATTAGAAAATCATGATAAATGGTAATAATTATCTAAAAATTATTACAAGCCTATGAAAATTGTTTTGACTGATAAGAAAATTATCTAAGATATTGTTAAGAATTTAGGCAGAGTTTAATTGAACTTAAACTCGAGTTTTGTCCGACTATACCGCCGGGATGTTAGAATTGTGCCGAGTTCAACTTAGACTGCAATAGTTTGACTTGATACCGAGTCTTATGTGTGTTGTAGACTGATAGGTTTACGTGTTATGTGTTTAGGTTATTCTATGTATATATATATATAATAGTATTATATTGTGATGATATTATTCTAATATTGGAGATCTATATTACTAATATTAGGTTTTTGGATAAAGAGATATAATTTGCGTAGCGATAATCAACGGTTCAGGCAAGTTTTTCATAACGCTACTAAGAGTTGTTCATTCGGATATGCTTATGATTAATCATTGCTAATTGCCATGTAAAATTGTACTCTATACATATTGCATGTATAAGTCAGGTATGAAAGGCTGATCACCTTCATTACCGTTTGGTTCATATATATTTGTTCATGTTTAAATACTTGTTCAGTCAAAAGTTTGTTCGTGCTAGTTCTCAATTATATTGATGAATTATAGGCAGCCTATTATTCAAACTCTTTCAATTATGATATATCCTTAAATTATATTTAAACTTGCTGGGCAACTTTTATGCTCACCCTTGCTATATCAGGATAAACATTGCAGATAAGGCGAATGCGTTCGGATACAGGAAAAAGGTTAAAGCCAAGTTCAGCTTGGGTTAAAATGTGTAGCTAGTTTGTAATAGTATAGTTGGATAATATTGTTATATGTTAGATAGTTTATGAATTTTGTATAAGTTAAGTTTACTCGATTTTGGGGAAATATATGTAAAGTGTATTGTAAAGTGTATAGTTATAGAATGATTGTACCAGATCCCTGGTGATTTGGGACCCGGATTTGGGGCTCTCACACATATGATCTTTTACTCAATGCGTTAGCTACAACGTTTGCTTTTCCAGGATGATATTGAATGCTATGGTTGTAATCTTTCAACAGCTCGAGTCAACGTCGTTGCCGTATATTGAGTTCCTTTTGGGTGAAGAAATATTTGAGGCTTTTATGATTCGTATAAATCTCCACTTTCTCCCTGTACAGGTAGTGTCTCCAGATTTTTAACGCAAAAATGGCTGCTGCCAACTCCAGATCATGAGTAGGATAATTCCTCTCATATTCTTTGAGTTGTCGCGAGGCATAGGCTATGACTTTCCCATGTTGCATGAGAACACATCCTAACCCTTTGCCTGAAGCATCGCTGTAGATAAAAAATCCATCCAAACCAGATGGTATTGTTAGAATAGGTGCCGAAATGAGTCTCCTCTTGAAAACTCTTCTTGCATTCCTCGCTCCATACGAATTTTGTATCTTTTTGAGTCAGCTGAGTTAATGGAGTAGCGATTCAAGAAAATCCTTCCACGAATCTCCGATAATAACCAGCTAAGCCCAAAAAGCTACGTACTTCGATCACCAACTTCGATTGCTCCCAACTTTGTATTGCTTCAATCTTTGTCGGGTCAACAGATACTCCATGTTTTAACACCACGTGCCCAAGGAATGCTACTTCCTTAAGCCAGAACTCGCATTTCTTCAGCTTAGCATATAGCTTGTTGTCACAAAGTCTTTGAAGTACCAGCTTCAAATGGTGCTCATGATCTTCACAGCTTTTGGAATAGATGAGGATGTCATCAATAAAGACAATAAAGAACTGATCTAAATATTCCTTGAATACACGGTTTATCATATCCATGAAAGCAGCAGGAGCATTAGTCAATCCAAAAGACATGAATAAGAATTCATAAATGCAAGGTAGCGGATACCTATTCTTGATGGTGACATGGTTTAATTCCCGGTAGTCAATACAAAGTCCCATACTCCCTTCTGTCTTCTTTACAAATAAAATAGGAGCACCACAAGAAGATGTACTAGGACGAATAAAACTGATGTCTAACAATTCCTGTAGTTGGACTTTTAACTCCTAAAGTTCAATCGGAGCCATTCGATATGGGGTTTTAGAAATGGGTTTTGTACCCGGTTCAAGATCAATAAAGAATTCAACTTCACGTTATGGGGTAGTGTGAGACCCAAGATTTTATGAATAAAGATTTAAATTTCTCGAAATATTTTTTTTAATATTATGGTGTGGATTTGATATAATGTTATAGTTGAGGGTGATATTTACAAATTTTTGCAAAATATGCATATTGTTATAAAATATTCGTTTGGTCGAGGAATATTCTTTTTGTCAGGAATATCCTTACGACGGCACAATCATTGGTGAACCCACAACAGAAGTATTGTCATAGTTAGAAAACGACAGAATTATCTTTTTATAAAAATAACGGCGGAAGTGTTACCATTAAAACTGTTGAACTACTCGGTAGTAAAACTACGATGTCTGGCGTGATTGCATAGTAGCAGCTACACGGTATTTATTATTGATGCTTACTGAAAGTCACACTCGATTATACTCAATTATTGCTACGATAATTCTTTGCATCATATCTCTCATATTATTGATTCAATTATTGTCACAATATCATCTGTATAATATGTTATATTATTAAATCAATAATTGAGACGACAAAGTTATTCATATTATTATTTGCAATATTGATAATGTCTAGAAGTTCTGTCAAGGAGAGGTTTGGTTATCTAATTGCGCGCCAATAAGGAGAAATTCTTATCGGAAAGCCCCCTCTTTCTTGGGAACGACCTGGTTGTTAACTATTGTGAATTATAATATTAATGATGATTAAGTTCGTGTTGATTAAAGATGAATTGATAGTTCCATTGTGTGGGAATTATTAGTGTTAGTGAAAATCGACATTTATTTCGATGATAATTGTTGTCTGGGGGTTATATTAATAAATTGGGTAATTAATTGGATAAATGAGCAATTAATTGCTACTTATTCACATGCTTATATAACTATTTGTTCACATGTGTGTACTATTAAATCACATTCTTGTACTATTAGGGGAGTTGATGCAAGATTAATAATACTTGCATGACTAAGTTAAAAATGGAGGTATAGATGGAGGTACTATAATATAATTCGTATTTTCACATGTCTAGAACTATTGAATCACATGATTTACTATTGATTCACATGATTTACTATTAGGGGAGGTGGTGCAAGTTTGATAATACTTGTAGGACTAAATTAAAAAGGAAGAAAAAGTTGGAGGTATTGTATTGTAATATTTCGAGCCCCAAAATGTGCAATTATCGAAAATATATTTTCCTATAAATAGAAGCTCATTCTTCCTTTATTTCTGACCAATTCACTAAATCTATAGAGCAATTATTATAGAGAGAAATTATAGAGAGAAAGAAGAAGAGAAGTCTTCTAACTCACTATTCCAGTATCCAATCTTCTTTTAAGGTAAGGGGTATTATTTCTTTTGTATTCATGAAGAGAGCCATTGTTATTCCATTCCTAATTATTCTGGAATAACTCAGTCTACGCGACCTACCGTATACATGGTGAAATTCTTCATTATTCCATTCTTTATTATTATGTTGGAATAACTTTGCCATGGGAAGTCTTTATACATGGTGAAATTCTTCTATTATTCCATTCTTTATTATTCTGTCGAAATATCCTGTCTGTGCGTTTACGCATGACCTGGTTCCATTATTTATTATTCTGTTGGAATAACCTATCTATGCGGTCTATCGCATGCATGGTGAATTCTGTTGTTATTCCATTATTTAGTATTCTTTTGGAATATCCTGTTGGTGCGGATTACGCTTTGACTTCGGTTTAGTTCTTTTTATTATTACATTTGGAATATCACAGCCGTTTATTCTTGATTACGCATGACTTGGTTCCGTTCTTTATTATTACTGTTGAGAATAACTTTTCATGCGGTCTATCGCATGCATGGTGGTGAATTCTTCATTATTCCATTCTTTATTATTCTGTTGGAATAACCTGTATATGTGGATTACCGCATGCATGGTGAATGATCCTTTGTATTCATTCCTTATTAAATTTTGTAAATGATCTATTTACGTGGATTATGATGAAAGTTATAATAAAAGCATTGGAATGATGAAAATCATGGTATATGTAGTATTAGTAAGTGTTATGATGAGTTATGTTGGTTATTATGTGAAAACATGAAAGTTTCTTAGAAATCACAAAGGGTTGAAAATCAGATTTTGGTGAAAATGGAACATGAAATTCAATTGACTATATCTCCTATTATATTTCAAATTTTTGAGTGTGTTCAAGTTCTTAAGTTAGATCTATGAGTTTTCTAGGTTATCCAAGTGGAATCACTGGAAAAAGTGTTGTAGATTTTCGTGTGGACTGATTTTAGCAAAGGAGTTAAAAACTGCAAATTACCAAAAAGCTACTGTCCACAATTTTGTAAGGGCTGTTTCTGCCACTTAATTTGTGAGAAAAATTCTGGACTTTTGGGACATGAAAATATATGGTATAAAGTACCTTCTGTCCAAAAATGAGCTCATTTTGACTTAAAATGAGCAAGTTATGATTATTTCAATATTTAGGTTTTCCCGACGAAAAATGATATAACCGGAGTTCTATAACTCCGATGACTATGAAATTTATATTGGAAGCTCACGTTAACATGTGTAAGATCCTGCCAAGATATGGGAATTTCTGGAGTTAAACTTGAGGTAGCTAATTTCTTAAGGAATTAATTAGAAATTGATTTTTGAAAAATACTTAAGGGAGTTGAAAAATTATAAAAAAAAATACTTGTTGTGTATGAAATATATGTATATATGTTTGGAAAAAGTATAGAAAAATAATAAATTGATTTGGTAATTTTTCATGAAAATGGTTTAATTCTGAACATATAAGTTAAATATGTTATGTGAAGTTGAAAAATTGGTAAATATGATTTTATGGCTTGGGAATCCTATATAGGGTATATCTGATTTTTTTTGATGAGGATATGATCATTGGTGATGAAATCTTATGAGTATGGCATTTTGAATGATTAAAATGCATTAATTAGTAAAGTGTAAACAATTGAAATAAATTGTTTATAAGTTTAAGAAGTGATTAAAATATTGTTACAGTATTAATAATATTAGATTATGAGTTTATTAAGTGATTGATAATATTTGGATAAATTTAAAGTCTTTAATATTTGTCCTTGTTTTCGTTTGATTAATGCTTATATCATTGTCATCATTCGCATGCTTATATTGTGATGAAAGTCATCTTTGGCTTACGTGCATAGATGGACTTGGTGTGATTATGACCAGGGATTATTCGGTATAATCATGACCGTAATGTTATGAATGATGTGGTAAAAATCCTCAGTGGCCTGTAGTGCATTGATGGACAGTTTTTGGTATGATTATGACCATGGATTATTCGGTATAGTCATGAACATTGATGATTTAATGAATATCCTTGGCCCGTAGTGCAGGGATGATTCGATGATGTGATTTATTTATTAAGCTGAGTCTCAGCGATAAAAATTGATCAAAACATTTTTTTTAAATCATAGAAGTTAGTAGATTTTATTCTCTACTTAACTCTTCTAATGGATTGCTTATTTCGCTGCAGTTAAACTTGATGTCTATTGTACTTTATCAGTTTAACATTGTTGAAGACTAATGATAACTTATTATGCATTATCTTAGTCATAATATTTCTTACTGGGCTAGTTGAGCTCACCCTTTCTTTCGTTGTTCTCTTTAGGAAATGAGAATATAGCTGGGACTAGTCGGGGAATGGAGTGACAATCCAGATGATAGCATTAGTAGTCCTCACTATGGCATGACATGCAATATATAATTATATTGAGGACCTAAGATGTGTGTGTCGTATTTTATATGTCACTTAATAATTGATTTTGGTGAACAACAATAGGGTGATGAGAACCCAACCCTGAAAGCATCAAAAGTGCACCTCAGTAAAATGAAGAGAAAAAAAAATCTTCTTGCGTCCCTTTGGAGACTTGAAATATTTGCTGTTGTACTTTATATGACATGTATTAATTTGAGTATGAATATTGTCGTATTATATACGTTACAATATTTGTATTGAAACTCACAGTATATATGTCGTCGTATTTTGCACCACTGTTGTATAATTAATTTGTATTTGAATTTATGTACCATGTATCTGGAGACTCATGATGGGTGATGAATACCTATTTTGGGGGTGTCACAGTTGGTATCAAAGCTTAGGGATATGTTCCTTGGCTGAGATGTGAGACAAGAACTAGGAGGGGAGAGACGGAGAATTCCTTCGCTAGTATGACCTACCTAAGTTTATTTGGTATTTAATTGGTCGGTCAGAGTATAGGGATAATATGTGATATGTTAATTAACCCTTGTTTTGTGACAGTGTTTGAAAATGGCATCTAAAAATGTTGAGATCAGCAATGAAGCACATGAGATCATTGAGTCACCAACAATCAATACCCAGGATAATGTGCAACAGGAAGACAATAATCCTCAGGTAAATAACAACACCGATGAAATGGTGAACGATGGGATGTTCAAAGTGTTAGGTTTGTAATATTCATGAACACAATCAAATTGCAAAAATAAGCGAAAACGTGTAAAATATCAGAGTTTAAAATTTTAACAAACCACATACCCGGATCACCCTTTATACACAATTATTAATTAAACGAAAAGATAAAGAATAAAATCATACCCTTGAAGATCGAGCTTCCTCAGGTACAAGTTCACCTCCAAATCCTTTCGCGTTCAACTTGAATTCATCGGGTTTGGTTCCTTCCTTTGATCAACGTTAGCCACCGAAGTGTTTGGCCTATAGAGGTGATCCACCAAGGAAGAAGAAGAATTCAAGAAGATGGGTGTTTGGCTAAACCCTAGTTTTCTATCTCCATAGAAAAGGCGTACTCTCCCAACTATTGGAATTATCACGTAGTCTTGATATCTGATATAAGACTCTTCTTATAAAGATATCAAGTAACCCTATTAAAATAAGGTATTATTTAATTAAACCCTTTTAATTAAAGGGCTCCCAATCTTATTAGGGATAATTAATTAAACTCCTTTAACTAATTTTCCTTCCTAATCCAATTAGGAATAAATGAGAGTACTTATATTAAATTAATTCCTAAACTCATTTAGAAATTAAAATAATAATAATAATTATAATAATATTAATAAGACTCCTCTTATTAATTTATATTTAATATTTCTAAAATATTAAATAATAAATATTAAGCTATTTAATTTATTCTATCACCATAGATTAAATTAAATATACATAACTATATTATTACGATTATGCCATTAACTTCTTAAATAATTATTCTTCCTTTTATGGTGTGACCCTTTAGGTTCTTCATATTAAACCTAGTTGTGAATAAATTAATTAGAACAATTCTAATCTTATTTAAATAAATAAATTAAACAATTAATTTATTTAAATAAATAATATTTATTCTGATAGGGATAAGCCTCCCTAGCGATCAACGACTTTCCGGATAATATAGATTTCAACATTAATCATAAAAGAACCTTTGAGTAAATAGTTACTGCATGACAATTCAATCCTTCCACCATACAATGTCCCAATTAAATATAAGACATGGAATTCTTCACAAGTCTTATTTTACTTAATTATATGTATTTCGACTCTTAAATGCACAACTCCAAATAATGCAAATTAGAAACTCCTTTCTAATTTCATTCTGCCTTGGCCAAGGACTACTGGGTTGTCATTTATCGAATCACATAGGACATTTCTCTTCTTTTATTAGAAGTGGTAGATTCTTTATTGATCATATATTATCTCCATGTACAACTTGTTATACCCAAGCATACCCTTTGATATACCCTAAGGGTCTTAAGGAATAAGTCAAAGTATAACTCATCATACACAAGATACTATGATGATCTCAAGTCCAAGGATCACTTGTACTACTATCACTACAGGAATTCCTATTGACAGGCAAGTAAGACTCCATTAGGTATTCCTTAGCGAGCCATGTTCAGTGAACTTATTCTCTAATAAGCACCTACATACTTTCTTTAGTGTCTCCACACAAATGATCATGAGATCAATCATCCTCATCCAATGAGCAAGCAACGTATGTACCAATCTATCCGGATTCACTAATCCCCAATTTAGTAATCCAATGATTGGGAACTATTTTAGTTTTAAGCTTTATAAGAATTTAGATCTCATTAGAATGATCATCATCATTATTCTAAAAGCATTGCTTAAAACTATGGGTTTATCACATATTATAAAACAAAGATCATGTAGATAATTAAAAGCCTTTAATAAATTAATACTTTTTATTAATAAATGAATAAGATTGTTACAAAGTATATGCTTTATCATCAAACATGATTGGCTTGTGTGTATACTACTTTCAATCTCCCACTTGCACTAAAGCTAATCGTCATGGTATCTCATACTCTTCTTCTCTAAGTGACGATTATCCTGCTGTTGGATAAGCTTTAGTTAATGGATATGTAATGTTGTTCATGAGAGTCCACTATCTCTATAATGATTTCCCATCTTTCAATGATTCTAATAATCAAATGAAAGTGCCACAACACATGTTTAGATCCAAGATGAGACTTAGGAACTATTCCTAGTTCTGTAATGAACTTTTCATCCAAACAATCAACTTGTAGCTTCATTTATAGCTATATACTTAGTCTTTATCACTAAACCAGCAACTCTTTGCTGTTTGGAACCTTTCCAATTCAACTGCACCTTCGCTCAAGATAACGCTTTACCTTAAAGTGGATTTTCATCATCTTGGTGTGTCTCGAAAAACTTGAGTCTGTTAAGCCCTCTAGTTTTAATTAAGACCCACCATGAATATGATCACATCCTTAGTGCTTAGGTTAAGCATTTTAAGATGTTTTCAACGACTCATAGTGAACTTCTCCATAATATGATGATCAACATCGTGTCTCGTATATTTCATTGCATACATGATTGTCACTCATGCGATCTCTCTTCTTTTAATAGTTTGTGGGGACTATTAAGAGATACACTCCATGGCTCATCAACATGAAACATCTCTTGGGCTTGCCATGCTAAACGACTTTAGCATCAAATGAATATACGTTCCTTGGGTTAAGTCGAGCATCCTCTTAAATCTATCTATATAGATTTATATCCCCAATTAAGATACTCTTCCAAATCATTCATGGAGGAATGTTTAGACAACTTTATCTTTACTGATTGTAGCATTGATATGTCATTCCTTATCCGTAGTATATCAACATATAGTACTAGGAATGTCACGATGCTCCCATTGACCCTTTTGTACACACTAGGTTCATTCTTATTTTTTTTTGATAAAATCAAACTCTTTTGATTGCCTCATCAAAACGAATGTTCCATATTTAAGAAACTTGCTTCAATCCATTTCTCTGAGTGTCTACAACACTTACCTCATCGTATGTAATTGGATCATCATCTTCTATGATGTGTACCTCATTATCATCATCTATGATGAATCCATACCTCCCAGGTATCTTCGGTACTATTCCAGAATTACGATTCAGTTGTGGTATAATAGGTCTATCTACAGGTTCCTCTTATTTAATTTATAGTGTTTTGTGGTTCTTGAACTCTTCAAGATCTATTATCCTCCCACTAGCCCCTTTTAATGATAACCACCTTTATCTTAGAAGGCAGTGTGTTTCGTAACAAACACCTTTTGCTAAGTAGAATTATAGAACATATACCCTAAACTTATTTTAGGATGTCCCACAAATCTGTACATGTCAAATCTTGTCCCAAGCTTAACCTTCGAAACCTTTTTACATAAGTTGGACAACCCCTTATCTTAACATACTTAAGATTAGGAATCCTCCCTGTCCATAACTTTTATGGAGTCTTGGGGCCGGATTTTGAGGTTACCATTTTCTTAGATATGCAGCCATTTCTAGGACATTATCCCAGAAGGATACTAGAATGTCGGTAAAATCATTATGGACCGCACCATGTCCAACAAGGTACGATTTTTCATTCAGATACATCAATCAATTATTGCGAATCAGGATGTGTCCATTATGAGAAAACCATTTGAGATGATCTAGAAACTTATTGCACAAGTATTTATTCCTTGATCTAATCAAAGAATCTTAATACATTGCCAATTTATTTCACTTCTGAATTCTTTGAACCTTTCAAATAATTCACACTTTTATTTTAGCAAATACACACATTCAACTCTTTGAATAATCATCTCCTTTTCTTATACTAGTTTGTTCAATTTTCAAAATTATTTTCACGTAAGTCAAGTATATAAAATCCATTAAGTAATATTCCAGTTCTATACAAAACATTATTATTATTATAAATAGAACAACAATTGTTCTTAAATATAATACCAAAGATTTCATTGTCCAACAATAAAATGGAAATAATGTTTTCAACGAGAACTGGAATACAATAACAACTTATTGACTTAATAGATTTGCTTTAAGCGATGCTTAAACTATAAGTTTCTATGGCTAATGTTGCAACCTTTGCCTCATTTCCCACACATAGGATTACTTATATTTGTTTAGCTTTCTACTTCTGTTTGGTCCCTTCATAAATCTATATTTATGATAACCAAAGCCGGTATCCAATACCCAAGTAGAACATTGACTTAAAGAAAAATTTATTTCAACCATGAACAGAATAATATTTGTAACCGAAACTTCACTAAGCTTCTTTGGTTAGCCTCTGCAAGATGCTTCTCGCAGCTTTCCTTCCAAAGGTCGGGCTTATTAAGGTGGAAGCAAACTCCTTTGCTATCCGTGTCGCTTTTGTTCTTATTATCCTTTGTTTTTGCCTTTCTATATACCTTCTTTTAATCGTTCTACTTTTCAGAAGATCCTTTGGCCCCTACCAGTAAGACATGGTCTTTTTTGGTTGGAAAGTGACTCTCATCATTTTTCAACATGTTGAGCAAATCAGCGAGGCTGATATCTAGCTTGTTCATATGAAAAAATTCACAACAATTGTAAAAAGAGTCTGGGAGTGAGTGCAAGATCAAATCTTGGCTCAACTCTCCATCCATGACAAAACCCGTTGTCCTAATTGATCAATCAAATTGATTATGTTAAGAACTTTTTATCATATTATAGTGCCATCGGCCATTCTAGATCTAAGAGCTCCTTAGATATCGATATCTATCGGTCCCCACTTTCCTCACCATCAACTACTTGATGTGCGGGAATATAGTAGGAGCATCCATAGTTTCATCTTGTGTCAAGCTCGTTACTTTCATGGATGCGAGCATGATGCATTGATCCAATCATGCATCATCTTGCTACTTTCTAAAAGTAGCATTCTCTTCCTCGAGAGGCATTGCACCGCAACCATTGCGAGGATAAGCATATTAAGGACATAAGATAGCTTTTCAACTATGAGAACTATTCTCAAATTCCTTAACCAATCCGCTTTAATTGGCCCGGTTAATTTAGCATCTAATATGCTTCAGCAGATGATAGTAATTTTAGACATTATAAAATTCTGTAAATGAATTTGTAATTAACAACATTTTAACATACATTCTTTTATTAATTACCAAAATAAATTAGGTCTTGTTTTAAATTGGTATCTCCCACTATTTTCTTCAAACTATATTACCCTCACTTATATAGTTCGACAAAATCTAATTAAAGATTTGCTAGTGAGAATAAGGATCCCATTTCAAATGTATATAGCCTTGTGGTGACACAACAAACTATATATAAATAAATAGGTAGACAACTTTTGTCAATTACATCAACTATGCAACTCCTTTTCTTTTGCCTCTTAGATTATTTTGATCAAGTGGTGGCACATCCGAATCAAAATTATTCAAGTTAAGTTCGACCTAGCACTCCATATATTCAAAAAAAAAAAAAATATCATCCTTGTGGTGACACAACAAAACAATATTGTTCAATTTTCTTTATAAGCATCAAATGTGATAAATTAACATCTTAAATACTTAATACTTGACTTGTGGTGACACAATAAACTCATATTAAATATTTAATACTCTATTAATTTTATCATGCTAGAAGGCGACGTTCGTTATTCCAAATATCTTTGAACGCTTAGGACTTAATATAAAAAATTGAGGGGTTTGTTATTAATTTGTCTCATCTTGTTTATACGCATTTATACATATATATATAAAATACCAATCGTATTAATGAACATGCGAAGCATGTTTGCATAATATATAATATATATAGTATAAGCATGCACATATAGAATACTATATTCTACCCGAATTGATTATAGACTTTTATTCTAGTTTGGTTCACTAGAGCCACCAAGTGAACCAAAAGGTCAAACCCTAGGGTACAAGAAATAATATTTAAATATAACTATTACATTTAAACCCTGCTCCCATTACAAACGGGTCTTCAAGCGCCTTGCTCCTTGATCTCTAATTCTTCAAAATAATTCTAACTATTCCTATTACAAAACTATTTAAAATAAATAGAAACCTTGATCAGCAGTCAAGGGGAAGTACATAGGAGAGAGATAAAATTTACATTAAGAAAAATTAGAGAAGACGAGGTACGCAGACCCCATTTAATAAAACCCATACATTCATGCATCCAACTAAAATAAAATCCAATCACATTGGTCAATAGTCCATAATCAATCCCATTTATTATCATACACATCACCATATGCATCAATAAATAACATTCATATCATGAATAATAAACATTTAATATATATATTGAAATCATTTAATGGGCAAATTTAGTTAGTATAAAATCTAATTTTGAATCAAAATAAACTCCTTTATTTTAATCCAAATTTAAATCAAAATAAAACTATTTTATTTTAATTTATCCAATTTTGAATAAAATAAACTATTTTATTTTAATCAAAATTTTAATCAAAATAAACTCCTTTATTTTAATTAATTATGGAATCCAATTCCATGTAAAAAAAATAAACTCCTTTATTAAAGGAAACACGGATTCTCTTTCCTATTCACAAATAAACTCCTTTATTTTGAATAATATGAAATCTTATTTCATATTTAAATAAACTCCTTTATTTAAGGAAACATGGATTCTCTTTTTATTCACAAATAAACTCTTTTATTTTGAATAATATGAAATCTTATTTCATATCTAAATAAACTCCTTTATTTAAGGAAAGTTAGAATCCAATTTCAACTCTAATTAGTTATCATGGAATCCAATTCCAATTCTAATTAGTTAGCATGAAAATTTAATTTTAAAATTAAAATAAATTTTATATTTTAATATTAAAATAAACTTTTTATTTTAAAATAAAAATAAATTTTTATTTTAATAATAAAATTATTAAGAATATATATTATATATATATATATGAAGCGAAAATATATATTATATATATAATATATAAGTAATCTTAAGATTACTTTTGAAAAAAAATTCCTGTTCACTTTATATATATATTACGGTAAGATAATATATATTATATATATAATCAAGATTTCCGTGAATGTTATATAATCATGATTTCCATGATTTCCTTGATTTCCGTTAATATATGCAAACTGATGTAAAACCAGCAGCTGAAGCATATAGTCTTCACGTGAATTTCAGGAAAAAAAAATAAAAAATCGGCTCCCTTTTTTTTTTTTTAATAAATTTTATACAATAAAATTATTCCTAATTAAATTGTTCTAAACACATATCAATATACATATTAAATTAAAATAATTAATAATTTGCATAAAGGTTTGGCTCTGATGCCACTGTTAGGTTTGTAATATTCATGAACACAATCAAATTGCAAAAATAAGCGAAAACGTGTAAAAAATCAGAGTTTAAAATTTTTACAAACCATATACTCGGATCACCCTTTATGCACAATTATTAATTAAACGAAAAGATAAAGAATAAAATCATACCCTTGAAGATCGAGCTTCCTCAGGTACAAGTTCACCTCCAAATCCTTTCGCGTTCAACTTGGATTCACCGGGTTTGGTTCCTTCCTTTGATCAACGTTAGCCACCCAAGTGTTTGGCCTCTAGAGGTGATCCACCAAGGAAGAAGAAGAATTCAAGAAGATGGGTGTTTGGCTAAACCCTAGTTTTCTATCTCTATAGAAAAGGCGTACTCTCCCAACTATTGGAATTATCACGTAGTCTTGATATCTGATGTAAGACTCTTCTTATAAAGATATCAAGTAACCCTATTAAAATAAGGTATTATTTAATTAAACCCTTTTAATTAAAGGGGCTCCCCAATCTTATTAGGGATAATTAATTAAACTCCTTTAACTAATTTTCCTTCCTAATCCAATTAGGAATAAATGAGAGTACTTATATTAAATTAATTCCTAAACTCTTTTAGAAATTAAAATAATAATAATAATTGTAATAATATTAATAAGACTCCTCTTATTAATTTATATTTAATATTTCTAAAATATTAAATAATAAATATTAAGCTATTTAATTTATTCTATCACCATAGATTAAATTAAATATACATAACATATTATTACGATTATGTCATTAACTTCTTAAATAATTATTCTTCCTTTTATGGTATGACCCTTTAGGTTCTCCATATTAAACCTATTGTGAATAAATCAATTAGAACAATTCTAATCTTATTTAAATAAATAAATTAAACAATTAATTTATTTAAATAAATAATATTTATTCTACAATAGGATAAGCCTCCCTGAGATCAACGACTTTCCGGATAATATAGATTTCAACATTAATCATAAAAGAACCTTTGAGTAAATAGTTACTGCATAATTCAATCCTTCCACCATACAATGTCCCAATTAAATATAAGACATGGAATTACTGTCAAGTCTTATTTTATTTAATTATATGTATTTCGACTCTTAAATGCACAACTCCAAATAATGCAAATTAGAAACTCCTTTCTAATTTCATTCTGCCTTGGCCAAGGACTACTGGGTTGTCATTTATCGAATCACATAGGACATTTCTCTTCTTTTATTAGAAGTGGTAGATTCTTTATTGATCATACATTATCTCCATGTACAACTTATTATATCCAAGCATACCCTTTGATATACCCTAAGGGTCTTAAGGAATAAGTCAAAGTATAACTCATCATACACAAGATACTATGATGATCTCAAGTCTAAGGATCACTTGTACTACTATCACTACAGGAATTCCTTTTGACAGGCAAGTAAAACTCCATTAGGTATTCCTTAGCGAGCCATGTTCAATGAACTTATTCTCTAATAAGCACCTACATACTTGCTTTAGTGTCTCCACACAAATGATCATGAGATCAATCATCCTCATCCAATGAGCAAGCAACGTATGTACCAATCTATCCGGATTCACTAATCCCCAATTTAGTAATCCAATGATTGGGAACTATTTTAGTTTTAAGCTTTCTAAGAATTTAGATCTCATTAGAATGATCATCATCATTATTCTAAAAGCATTGCTTAAAACTATGGGTTTATCACATATTATAAAACAGCATCATGTAGATAATTAAAAGCCTTTAATAAATTAATACTTTTTATTAATAAATGAATAAGATTGTTACAAAGTATATGCTTTATCATCAAACATGATTGGCTTGTGTGCATACTACTTTCACAAAGGCTTTATTCAATTCATGCAATATCAGGTAAGAGAGACTCCTGTTCAAAATATAGGTAGAAATAATGGCAACCCACGGTCGGTCACCGCTAAGCAGTTCAAGGAGCTGAGACCACCGGAGTTTTTGGGAAAGCCAGAACCACTTAAGGAGGAGACGTGGTTAAAGCAGATCACCAAGATATTTGATGTCTTGGGATGCTCCGAGGAGCAAAAGGTTCCTTTTGCCACCATTATATTACGTGAAGAGAGGCGATTCTTGGTGGGAATCAGAAAAGCGTATCAAGCCCTTGACGACTTAAGATGTCTTGGGAGAAGTTCTAAGAGCTGTTCAACGACAAGTACTTCCCCGAAAGTATTCGCCACATGAAGGAGGCGGAGTTTATCAAGTTGGAGCAAAACAATATGACCGTGTCGCAATACAAGGCTAAATTTACGGAGTTATCCCGATTTACATCCCATTTGGCCGATAATGAGGAGCGAATGACGCAAATGTTTCTAAGTGGTTTGAAACCCGATATACGTCAATACGTTATTTCTCAAAAACTTTGTTTATATTCAGATGTTGTGAATAGGGCTCGATTATTGGGCCTTGATAATAAGTCAAAGACAACTAAAAGGTAATGACCAAAGAACATGATAATAATCGTCGTCTGGCAATGACCCATCGGAACAACGATAACCATCGTGGGGCAAATCATCATGCCAAGAATGGTAACCACTTCGGTGGTAATCATGGCCAAGATAATAGAAGTAGAAATTCAAAGAGGAGGAGATTCAATAATGATGGAAAGACGTCAGCATCAGCACCAGCACCTGTTGTTAAGGAAGGAGAATGACCATCGGTCGTATGTTACAAATGTGGAGGGGAAGGACACATAAGTCCAAACTATACGCAACAGTCCAAAACGTGTTTTAATTGGGGAAGAGAAGGTCATTTAGCCCGATTTTGTCGTGCACCAAAGTCAAGTCCAGCTAGGACGGTTGCACCAAAGGCGGATACGGACAAAACAAAGTCGGTGGTTTTAGGAAGTGTTAGGTTTGTAATATTCAAGAACGCAATCAAATTGCAAAAATAAGCGGAAACGTGGAAAATCAGAGTTTAAAATTTTTACAAACCATATACCCGGATCACCCTTTATGCACAATTATTAATTAAACGAAAAAGATGAATAAGAAACATACCCTTGAAGATCTGAGCTTCCTCAGGTACAAGTTCACATCCAATCCTTTTCGCGTTCAACTTGAATCCACCAGGTTTGGTTCCTTCCTTTGATCAACGTTAGCCACCCAAGTGTTTGGCCTCTAGAGGAGATCCACCAAGGAAGAAGAAGAATTCAAGAAGATGGGCGGTTGGCTAAACCCTAGTTTTTCTATCTCTATAGAAAAAGAGCGTACTCTCCAACCATTGGAATTATTACGTATATTTAGATATCTGATATAAGACCCCTCTTATAAAGATATCAGGTAACCTTATTTAATAAAATAAGGTATTATTTAATTAAACTCTTTTAATTAAATGGGCTCCCTAATCTTATTAGGGATAATTAATTAAACTCCTTTAACTAATTTTCCCTCCTAATCCTATTAGGAATAAATGAGAATATTTATATTAAATTAATTTCTAAACTCTTTTAGAAATTAAAATAATAATAATAATTATAATAATATTAATAAGACTCCTCTTATTAATTTATATTTAATATTTCTAAAATATTAAATAATAAATATTAAGCTATTTAATTTATTCTATCACCATAGATTAAATTAAATATACATAACATATTATTACGATTATGCCATTAACTTCTTAAATAATTATTCTTTCTTTTATGGTGTGACCCTTTAGGTACTCCATATTAAACCTAGTTGTGAATAAATCAATTAGAACAATTCTAATCTTATTTAAATAAATAAATTAAACAATTAATTTATTTAAATAAATAATATTTATTCTATAATAGGGATAAGCCTCCCTAGCGATCAACGACTTTCCAGATAATATAGATTTCAACATTAATCATAAAAGAACCTTTGAGTAAATAGTTATCGTACAATTCAATCCTTCCACCGTACAATGTCCCAATTAAATATAAGACATGGAATTACTGTCAAGTCTTATTTTATTAAATTATATGTATTTCGACTCTTAAATGCACAACACCAAATAATGCAAATTAGAAACTCCTTTCTAATTTCATTCTGCCTTGGCCAAGGACTACCGGGTTGTCATTTATCGAATCACATAGGTCATTTCTCTTCTTTTAATAGAAGTGGTATATTCTTTATTGATCATACATTATCTCCATGTACAACTTATTATACCCAAGCATACCCTTTGATATACCCTAAGGGTCTTAAGGAATAAGTCAAAGTATAACTCATCATACACAAGATACTATGATGATCTCAAGTCCAAGGATCACTTGTACTTTACTATCACTATAGAATTCCTATTGACGAGTAAGTAAAACTCCATTAGGTATTCCTTAGAGAGCCACGTTCGATGAACTTATTCTCTAATAAGCACCTACATACTTACTTTAGTGTCTCCACACAAATGATCATGAGATCAATCATCCTCATCCAATGAGCAAGCAAACGTATGTACCAATCTATCCCGGATTCACTAATCCCCAATTTAGTAATCCAATGATTGGGAACTATTTTAGTTTTAAGCTTTCTAAGAATTTAGATCTCATTAGAATGATCATCATCATTATTCTAAAAGCATTGCTTAAAACTATGGGTTTATCACATATTATAAAAAAACAAAGATCATGTAGATAATTAAAAGCCTTTAATAAACTAATACTTTTTATTAATAAATGAATATGATTGTTATAAAGTATATGCTTTATCATCAAACATGATTGGCTTGTGTGCATACTACTTTCAATCTCCCACTTGCACTAAAGCCAATCGTCATGGTATCTCATACTCTTCTTCTCTAATTGACGATTATCCTGCTGTTGGATAAGCTTTAGTTAATGGATATGTAATGTTGTTCATGAGAGTCCCCTATCTGTATAGTGATTTCCATCTTTCAATGATTCTAATGATCAAATGAAAGTGCCACAACACATGTTTAGATCCAAGATGAGACTTAGGAACTATTCCTAGTTCTGTAATGATCTTTTAATCCAAACAATCAACTTGCGACTTCATTTATAGCTATATACTTTGTCTTTATCACTAAACCAAAGAACTCTTTCTTTGTTTGGAACCTTTCCAATTCAACGCACCACTTGCTCAAGGTAACCCTTTACCTTAAAGTGGATTTTTCTCATCGTCTTCTTGAGTGCATCCGAAAAACATGAGTCATTAAGCCCTCTAGTTTTAATTAAGACCCACCATGAATATGATCACATCCTTAGTGCCGGTTAAGCACTTTAAGATGTTTTTCACTGACTCATAGTGAACTTCTCCATAATATGACTAATCAACATCAAGTCTCGTACATTTCATTGAATGCATGATTGTCACTCATGCGACCTCTCTTTTCAGGAGTCTGTGGGGACTATTAAGAGAGATACAGTCCATAGCTCATCGACATGAGACATCTCTTAGAGTTTGCCATGCTAAACGACTTTAGCATCAAATGAATATACGTTCCTTGGGTTAAGTTGAGCATCTTTTTAAATCTATCTATATTGATTTGCATCCCCAATAACGATACTCTTCCCAAATCATTCATGGAGGAATGTTTAGACAACTTTATCTTTACTGATTGTAGCATTGGTATGTAATTCCTCATCCGTAGTATATCAACATATAATACTAGAAATTTCAAGACGCTCCCACTGACCCTTTTGTACACACTAGAACTCTTACCTCATCGTATGTAACTAGATCATCATCTTCTATGATGTGTACCTCATCATCATCATTTATGATGAATCCATACCTCCTAGGTATCTTCGGTACTATTCCAGATTTATGATTCGGTTGTGGTACAATAGGTCTATCTATAGGTTCCTCTTATTTGACTTATAGTGTTTTGTGGTTCATGAACTGTTCAAGATCTATTATCCTCCCACTAGCCCCTTCAATGATAAACACCTTTATCTTAGAAGGAAGCGTGTTTCGCAATAATCACCTTTTGCTAAGTAGGATTATAGAACATTTACCCAAAACTTACTTTAGGATGTCCCACAAATCTGTATTTGTCAAATCTTGTCCCAAGCTTATCCTTTGAAACCGTTTCACATAAGTTGGACAACCCCTTATCTTAACATGCTTAAGATTAGGAATCCTCCCTGTCCATAACTTTTATGGAGTCTTGGGGCCGGATTTAGAGGTTACTTTTTAAGTGAGATATCGCGACCATTTCTAGGACATGGCCCTAGAAGGATCTTTGGAATGTCGGTAAAATCATTATGGATCGCACCATGTTCAAATAGGTACGATTTTTCCTTTCAGATACATCAATCAATTATTATGTATCGAGAGGTGTCCATTATGAGAAAACCATTTGAGATGATCTAGAAACTTATTGCACAAGTATTCCTTCGTTGATCTAATCAAAGAATCTTAATACATTGCCAATTTGTTTCACTTCTGAATTCTTTGAACCTTTCAAATAATTCACACTTGTATTTCAACAAATACATACATTCAACTCTTTGAATGATCATCTCCTTTTCTTATACTAATTTGTTCAATATGCAAAATTATTTTCATGTAAGTCAAGTATACAAAATTTATTAAGTAATATTCCAATTCTATACAAAACATTATTATTATAAATAGAACAACAATTGTTCTTAATTATAATACCATCGATTTCATTGTCCAACAATAAAATGGAAATAATATTTTTAACAAGAACTGGAATACAATAACAACTTATTGACTTAATAGATTTGCCCGTAGACATTGCTAAACTATATGTTTCTGTGGCTAATATGGCAACCTTTGTTACATTTCCCGCACATAGGATTACTTATATTTGTTTAGCTTTCTACTTCTGCTTGGTCCCTTCATAAATCTTTATTTATGATAACCAAAGTCGGTATCCAATACCCAAGTAGAACCTTGACTTAAAGAAAAATTTATTTCAATCATGAACAAAAAGCGTATTATGTAGAAACTTCACTAAGCTTCTTTGGTTAGCCTCTGCAGATGCTTCTCATGAGCTTCTTTCCAATGTCCAAGCTTATTGCGGTGGAAGCAAACTCCTTTGCTATCCGTATCGCTTTGTTCTTATTATCCTCTGTTTACGCCTTTCTCTTTACCTTCTTTGAATCGTTCATCTTTTCAGAAGATCCTTTGGCCCCTACCAGTAAGACATGGTCTTTTTTGGTTGGAAAGTGACTCTCAACATTTTTCAACATATTAAGCAAATCAGCAAAGCTGATATCTAGCTTGTTCATATGAAAAAATCACAACAATTGTGAAAGGAGTCCAGGAGTGAGTGCAAGATCAAATCTTGGCTCAACTCTCCATCCATGACAAAACTCGTTGTCCTAATTGATCAATCAAATTGATAATGTTAAGAACTTTTTATGCATCTTATAGTGCCATTGACCATTCTAGATCGGAAGAGCTCCTTAGATGTCGATATCTATCGGTCCTACTTTCCTCACCATCAACTACTTGATGTGCGGAATATAGTAGAAGCATCCATAGTTTCATGCTAACGCCAAGCTCGTTACTCGTAGATCTTGCGAGCATGATGCATTGAGCCAATCATGTGCATCATCTTGCCACTTTCTAAAAGTAGCAATCTCTTCCTCGAGGCATTATGCGCAACCATTGCGAGGATAGGCGTATTAAGGACATAAGATAGCTTTTCACTATGAGAACTATTCTCAAATTCCTTAACCAATCCGTTTAATTGATGCAGTTAATTTAACATCTAATATGCTTCGCAGTGATAGTAATTTTAGACATTGTAAAATTCTGTAAATGAATTTGTAATTAACAACATTTTAACATACATTCTTTTATTAATTACCAAAATAATTTAGGTCTTGTTTTAAATTGGCATCTCCCACTATTTTCTTCAAACTATATTACCCTCACTTATATAGTTCGGCAAAATCTAATTAAAGATTTGCTAATGAGAATAAGGATCCCATTTCAAATGTATATAGCCTTGTGGTGACACAACAAACTATATATAAATAAATAGGTAGACAACTTTTGTCAATTACATCAACTATCTGACTCCTTTTCTTTTGCCTCTTAGATTATTTTGATCAAGTGGTGGCACATCCGAATCAAAATTATCCAAGTTAAGTCCAACCTAGCACTCCATATATTCAAAAAAGAAAAATATCATCCTTGTGGTGACACAACAAAACAATATTGTTCAATTTTCTTTATAAACATCAAATGTGATAAATTAACATCTTAAATACTTAATACTTTCCTTGTGGTGAAACAACAAACTCATATTAAATATTTAATACTCTATTAATTTTATCATGCTAGAAGGCGACGTTCGATATTCCAAATATCTTTGAACGCTTAGGACTTAATATAAAAATTGAGGGGTTTGTTATTAATTTGTCTCATCTTGTTTAGCGCGCATTCACATATATATATATAAAATACGCGACATATTAATTAACATGCGAAGCATGTTTGCATAATATATAATATATATATAGTATAAGCATGCACATATAGAATACTATATTCTACTCGGATTGATTATGGACTTTTATTCTAGTTTGGTTCACTAGAGCCACCAAGTGAACCAAAAGGTCAAACCCCCCAAAGTGCGAGAAATAATATTTAAATATAACTATTACATTTAAAACCCGGCTCCATTACAAACGGGTTCTTCAAGCGCTCCTTGTTCCTTGATCTCCAATTCTTCAAAATTAATTCTAACTATTCCTATTACAAAACTATTTAAAATAAATAGAAACCTTGATCGTGATCGAGGGAAGTACATAGGAGGAGATAGAATTTACATTAAGAAAAAATTAGAGAAGGCGAGTGCACGCAGACCCCATTTAATAAAACCCATACATTCATGCATCCAACTAAAATAAAATCCAATCACATTGGTCAATAGTCCATAATCAATCCCATTTATTATCATACACATCATCATATGCATCAATAAATAACATTCATCTTATGAATAATAAACATTTAATATATATATTGATATCATTTAATGGGCAAATTTAGATAGTATAAAATCTATTTTTGAATCAAAATAAACTCCTTTATTTTAATCCAAATTTAAATCAAAATAAAACTATTTTATTTTAATTTATCCAATTTTGAATAAAATAAACTATTTTATTTTAATCAAAATCTTTAATCAAAATAAACTCCTTTATTTTAATTAATTATGGAATCCAATTCCATGTAAAAAAAAAATAACACCTTTATTAAAGGAAACACGGATTCTCTTTCTTCCTATTCACAAATAAACTCCTTTATTTTGAATAATATGAAATCTTATTTCATATCTAAATAAACTCCTTTATTTAAGGAAATTAGGATTCTCTTTCCTATTCACAAATAAACTCTTTTATTTTAAATAATATGAAATCTTATTTCATATCTAAATAAACTCCTTTATTTAAGGAAACATATAATCCAATTTCAACTCCAATTAGTTATCATAGAATCCAATTCTAACTCTAATTAGTTAGCATGAAATTCTAATTTTAAAATTAAAATAAACTCTTTTATTTTAATATTAAAATAAACCTTTTATTTTAAGATTAAAATAAACTTATTATTTTAATTATAAAATAACTAAGAATATATAATGTAATATAATATAATATAACTTTATCGTTATATATGTATATATAATATATATATATACAACTAAACCTGTTAATCACGTGGAAACCTTTAATATACATCAGGATCCCTTGATTACTAACATATAATATATATATATTAGAAATTATTAAGCTGCCATGCCTTTTGAAGAAACATTCAATTTACCCTTGTACCATCGAATCACATGAATCAGGAAAAAAAAAATTGCCGATTATTATATTATTCAAATCACGTGAATCAGGAAAAAAGAAGAAGTAAGGAATCCTACTCACATCACTGTACCAGCGAAATAAAAAAAATGCCATTTTTTTAAATAAATTTATACAACATAATTATGCCCAAATAAATTGTTCTAAACTCATATCAATATACATATCAAATTAAAATAATTAATAATTCGCATAAAGGTTTGGCTCTGATGCCACTGTTAGGTTTGTAATATTCAAGAACGCAATCAAATTGCAAAAATAAGCGGAAACGTGGAAAATCAGAGTTTAAAATTTTTATAAACCATATACCCGGATCATCCTTTATGAACAATTATTAATTAAACGAAAAAGATGAATAAGAAACATACCCTTGAAGATCCGAGCTTCCTCAGGTACAAGTTCACCTCCAATCCTTTTCGCGTTCAACTTGAATCCACCAGGTTTGGTTCCTTCCTTTGATCAACGTTAGCCACCCAAGTGTTTGGCCTCTAGAGGTGATCCACCAAGGAAGAAGAAGAATTCAAGAAGATGGGTGGTTGGCTAAACCCTAGTTTTTCTATCTCTATAGAAAAAGAGCATACTCTCCAACCATTGGAATTATTACGTATATTTAGATATCTGATATAAGACCTCTCTTATAAAGATATCAGGTAACCTTATTTAATAAAATAAGGTATTATTTAATTAAACTCTTTTAATTAAATGGGCTCCCTAATCTTATTAGGGATAATTAATTAAACTCCTTTAACTAATTTTCCCTCCTAATCCTATTAGGAATAAATGAGAGTACTTATATTAAATTAATTTCTAAACTCTTTTAGAAATTAAAATAATAATAATAATTGTAATAATATTAATAAGACTCCTCTTATTAATTTATATTTAATATTTCTAAAATATTAAATAATAAATATTAAGCTATTTAATTTATTCTATCACCATAGATTAAATTAAATATACATAACATATTATTACGATTATGCCATTAACTTCTTAAATAATTATTCTTCCTTTTATGGTGTGACCCTTTAGGTTCTCCATATTAAACCTAGGTTGTGAATAAATCAATTAGAACAATTCTAATCTTATTTAAATAAATAAATTAAACAATTAATTTATTTAAATAAATAATATTTATTCTACAATAGGGATAAGCCTCCACTAGCGATCAACGACTTTCCGGATAATATAGATTTCAACATTAATCATTAAAGAACCTTTGAGTAAATAGTTACTGTACAATTCAATCCTTCCACCATACTGATGTCCCAATTAAATATAAGACATGGAATTCTTTATCAAGTCTTATTTTATTTAATTATATGTATTTCGACTCTTAAATGCACAACACCAAATAATGCAAATTAGAAACTCCTTTCTAATTTCATTATGCCTTAACCAGGACTACCATGTTGTCATTTATCGAATCACATAGGACATTTCTCTTCTTTTAATAAAGTGGTAGATTCTTTATTGATCATACATTATCTCCATGTACAACTTATTATACCCAAGCATACCCTTTGATATACCCTAAGGGTCTTAAGGAATAAGTCAAAGTATAACTCATCATACACAAGATACTGATGATGATCTCAAGTCCAAGGATCACTTGTACTACTATCACTACAGAGAATTCCTATTGATAGGCAAGTAAAACTCCATTAGGTATTCCTTAGCGAGCCACGTTCAGTGAACTTATTCTCTAATAAGCACCTACATACTTGCTTTAGTGTCTCCACACAAATGATCATGAGATCAATCATCCTCATCCAATGAGTAAGCAACGTATGTACCAATCTATCCGGATTCACTAATCCCCAATTTAGTAATCCAATGATTGGGAACTATTTTAGTTTTAAGCTTTCTAAGAATTTAGATCTCATTAGAATGATCATCATCATTATTCTAATAGCATTGCTTAAAACTATGGGTTTATCACATATTATAAAACAGCATCATGTAGATAATTAAAAGCCTTTAAATTAGCACGAGTTAGCACGAGTTAGTACCTTATTAGATAGCACGAGTTAGTTAATTATAAATTCTTACGAAGTCTATACCTTATTAGATACCGGTTCTACCCATTCTTTTATCTCTCTTGCTTGCGCTCAACATTTAAATTTGACTTTGTAGAAGTTAGACTTTGACTTATCAGTTGAAGCTCCGTGAGGAGAAACCTTCATTACTTGTGCTATCCAAGTCTTGGGTGAGAGTCACAGTTTTTAATGATATTTCTATTGTTAATAAATTTCCTGACGTATTCTTGAAGACTTCTTAGCCTACTTAGAGTGTGAAATCGAATTTTGTATTGACCCCAGTACAAAACCCATTTCGTATAACTTACAAATGATGAAGATAGAGTTAAAGACTCAAGGGACCCACGTGAAGATAACGAATATACGAGTAGAACCGACTTTAATCGATAAAGTTAAAGCCGCTCAAATTACACACTTGGAGCTGATGAATGTGAAGAAGAAGGTTCAAGAAGGCATTATCTTAACCCTCGATTTTATTGGCCCATTTGAAATCCTTGATCGAGTTGGAACTGTGGCCTATAGACTCGTTTTACCGCCAAATATGTTGTGTGTTCATAACGTTTATCACGTACCGATGTTATGCAAATATGTGGACAAACCGAACCACATTATTGATTTAGAACCGAACAAGATAGCGGAAGATTTAACATATAAGGAAATACGTGTTAAAATCTTGAATAAGAAGGATCGTATTCAACACTCAAAGGTTATACCTCAAGAGTTAGAATCTGAAATGAAGCCAAGGTATCCTTATCTGTTTGGCATACCAGGTACGTACGTAAATTTTGAGGGTGAAATTTCATAAGGAGGGGAGATTGTGAGACCCCAGATTTTATGAATAAAGATTTAAATTTCTCAAAATATTTTTTTAATATTATGGTGTGGATTTGATATAATGTTATAGTCGAGGGTGATATTTAAAATTTTTGCAAAGTATGCAAGTTGTTATAAAATATTTGTTTGGTCGAGGAATATTCTTTTTGTCAAGAATATCCGTACGATGGCACAATCATTGGTGAACCCACAATGGAAGTATTGTCGTAGTTAGAAAATGACAGAGTTATCTTTTTATAAAAATAACGGTGGAAGTGTTACCGTTAAAACTGTTGAACTACTCGGTAGTAAAAGTACAATAATACGCGTGGTTGCATAGTAGCACACTGTATTGATTATTAATGCTTACGTAAGAAGTCACTCAGTTATACTCAATTATTGCTACAGTAATTACTGCATCATATCTATCATATTATTGATTCATTCACAATATCATCTATATAATATGATATATTATTAAATCAATAATTGAGATGACAAAGTTATTCATATTATTATTTGCAATATTGACAATGTCTAGATGTTCTGTCAAGGAGAGGTTTGGTCATCTAATTGCGCGCCAATAAGGAGAAATCCTTATCGGAAAGCCCCCTCTTTCCTGGGAACGACCTGGTTGTTAAATATTGTGAATTATAATATTAATGATGATTAAGTTCGTGTTGATTAAAGATAAAATTGATAGTTCCATTGCGTGGGAATTATTAGTGTTAGTGAAAATTGACATTTATTTGGATGATAATTGATGTCTGGGGGTTATATTGATAAATCAGGTAATTAATCGGATAAATGAGCAATTAATTGCTACTTATTCACATGCTTATATAACTATTTGTTCACATGTGTGTACTATTGAATCGCATTCTTGTACTATTAGGGGAGTTGGTGGAAGATTATTAATACTTGCATGACTAAGTTAAAAATAGAGGTATAGATGGAGGTACTATACTGTAATTCGTATTTTCACATGTCTAGAACTATTGAGTCACATGATTTACTATTGATTCACATGATTTACTATTAGG
Organism: Panax quinquefolius; assembly: GCA_020205615.1. NCBI lineage: Eukaryota > Viridiplantae > Streptophyta > Magnoliopsida > Apiales > Araliaceae > Panax > Panax quinquefolius. Next base: position 54,470,015 of record CM035173.1, read on the forward strand.
GGAGGTGGTGTAAGTTTGATAATACTTGCATAACTAAATTAAAAAGGAAGAAAAAGTTGGAGGTATTGTACTGTAATATTTTGAGCCCCAAAACGTGCAATTATCGAAACTATATTTTCCTATAAATAGAAGTTCATTCTTCCTTCATTTCTCACCAATTCACTAAAGCTATAGAGCAATTATTATAAAGAGAAATTATAGAGAGAAAGAAGAAGAGAAGTCTGCTACCTCACTATTCCAGTATCCAATCTTCTTTTGAGGTAAGGGATATTATTTCTTTCGTATTCATTAAGAGAGCTATTGTTATTCCATTCCTTATTATTCTGTTGGAATAACCTGTATACGCGGACTACCGTATACATGGTGAAATTCTTCTGTTATTCCATTCTTTATTATTATATTGGAATAACTTTATACATCACAAAGTCTTTGCATACATGGTGAAATTCTTCTATTATTCCATTCTTTATTATTACGTTTAATATCACATGCGTGCATTTACGCATGACCGGGTTCCATTATTTATTATTCATTGGAATAACTTTGTCTTTCTTGATCTATCGCATGCATGGTGAATTCATTTGTTATTCCATTATTTATTATTACATTTGGAATATCCCATCGGATTGTGGATTACGCTTTGACTTCGGTTTCGTTCTTTACTATTCTGTTGAGAATAACCTGTCTATGCGGTCTAACGCATGCATGGTGAATTCTTCTATTATTCCATTCTTTATTATTCTGTTGAAATAACCTGTATATGTGGATTACCACATGCATGGTGAATGATCCTTTGTATTCATTCCTTATCAAATTTTAGAAATGATCTGTTTACGTGGATTATGATGAAAGTCATAATAAAAGCATTGGGATGATGAAAATCATGGGTATATGTAGTATTAGTAAGTTTTATGATGAGTTATGTTGGTTATTATGTGAAAACATGAAAGTTTCTTAGAAATCATAAAGGGTTAAAAATCAGATTTTGGTAAAAATGGAACATGAAATTCAATTGACTATATCTCCTATTATATTTCAAATTTTTGAGTGTGGTCAAGTTCTTGAGTTAGATCTATGAGTTTTCTAGGTTATCCAAGTGGAATCACTGGGAAAAGTGTTGTAGATTTTCGTGTGGACTGATTTTAGCAAAGGAGTTAAAAACTGCAAATTACCAAAAAGCTACTGCTCACAATTTTGTAAGGGCTGTTTCGGCCACTTAATTTGTGAGAAAAATTCTGGCCTTTTGGGACATGGAAATATATGGTATAAAGTACCTTCTGTCCAAAAATGAGCTCATTCCGACTTAAAATGAGCAAGTTATGACTATTTCAATATTTAAGTTTTCCCGACAAAAAATGCTATAACCGGAGTTCTATAACTCCGATGACTATGAAATTTAAACTGGAAGCTCACGTTAACATGTGTAAGATCCTGCCAAGATTTGGGAATTTCTAGAGTTAAACTTTAGGTAGCTAATTTCTTAAGGAATTAATTAGAAATTGATTTTTGAAAAATACTTAAGGGAGTTGAAAAATTATAGAAAAATACTTGTTGTGTATGAAATATATGTATATATGTTTGGACAAAGTATAGAAAATTAATAAGTTGATTTGGTAATTTTTCATGAAAATGGTTTAGTTACGAACATATAAGTTAAATATGTTATGTGAAGTTGAAAAATTGGTAAATATGATTTTATTGCTTGGGAATCCTATATAGGGTATATGTAGATTTTTGATGAGGGATTTGATCATTGGTGATGAAATCATATGAGTATGGTATTTTTGAATGATTAAAATGCATTAATTAGTAAAGTGTAAACAATTGAAATAAATTGTTTATAAGTTTAAGAAGTGATTAAAATATTGTTATAGTATTAAAAATATTAGATTATGAGTTTATTAAGTGATTGATAATATTTGGATAAATTTAAAGTCTTTAATATTTGTCCTTGTTTTCGTTTGATTAATGCTTAAATCATTGTCATCATTCTGTGCTTATATTGTGATGAAAGTCATCTTTGGCTTACGTACATAGATGGACTTGGTGTGATTATGACCAGGGATTATTCGGTATAATCATGACCGTTATGTGACGAATGATGTGGTAAAAAACCTCAGTGGCCTGTAGTGCATTGATGGACAGTTTTTGGTATGATTATGACCAGAGATTATTCGGTATAGTCATGACCATTGATGATTTAATGAATATCTTTGGCCCGTAGTGCAGGGATGATTCGATGATGTGGTTTATTTATTAAGCTGAGTCTCAGCGATAAAAATTGATGAAAACATTTTTTTTAATCATAGAAGTTAGTAGATTTTATTCTCTACTTGACTCTTTTAATGGATTGCTTATTCCGCTACAGTTAAACTTGATGTCTATTGTACTTTATCAGTTTAACATTGTTGAAGACTAATGATAATTTATTCTGCATTATCTTAGTCATAATATTTCTTACTAGGCTAGTTGAGCTCACCCTTTCTTTCGTTGTTCTCTTCAGGAAATGAGAATATAGCTGAGACTAGTCGGGGAATGGAGTGACGGTCCAGATGATAGCATTAGTAGTCCTCACTATGACATGACATTCAATATATAATTGTATTGAGGACCTAAGATGTGTGTGTCATATTTTATACGTCACTTAATAATTGATTTTGGTGAACAACAATAGGGTGATGAGAACCCAACCCTGAAAGCGTCAAAAGCGCACCTCAGTAAAATTAAGAGAACATAAATCTTCTCGTGTCCCTTTGGAGACTTGAAATATTTGCTGCTGTGCTTTATATGGCATGTATTAATTTGAGTATGAATATTGTCGTATTATATATATTACAATATTTGTATTGAAACTCACAGTATATATGTCGTATTATTTTGCACGACTTTTGTATAATTAAGTTGTATTTGAATTTATGTACCATGTATCTGGCGACTCAAGATCGGTGATGAATACCTATTTTGGGGGCGTCACAGGTAGACCAGGAAGTTCCTCAGGAAATACGTCAAGAAATTCACTAACAAAAGAAATATTATTCAAATCTGACGTATTTTTGTTCAAGTCCATAACATGGGCTAAGAAAGCTTGACATCTATTTTTTAATAAACGAATTGCTTTATGGCTTGATATGACAATGATTGACTTTAGTGGTTTGGTTGCTTGAATTTGCATAATAGGTTGGTTAGGAATATGAAAACTAACAACCTTACGAAAATAATCAATTTTGGCATGATGAGTAGTTAACCAATCAATCCCTAAAATCACATCAAATGCAAGTATCTTTAAAGAGATAAGATCAATAGGTAATGTGATGGTGCCAACTTGGATTAAGCAAGATTTATACACAGTGGACGTAATAAAAGTTTCTCCTAACAGAGTCTCCACAGATAAGTGAAAGTCAAATTTCTCCAGAGTCAAGTTTAAACGTTGAGCACATGCAGGAGAGATAAAAGAATGGGTAGAACCGGTATCTAGTAAGGTATAAACTTCTCAAGAGTTCAGGATTAGCTTACCCATGATCACCTCATTCGGGTTTCTCGTATTTTGGCAGTCACTACAAACGCTCTCCCTTGAACCACCGACTTTGTTTTGTCCGTAGTCGTCTTTGGTGCCCCCGTTCCAACTGGACTTGACTTCGTTACCGAAAAAAATCGGGCTATATGACCGTCTTTTCCACAACTAAAACACACCTTGGAAGGCTGTGAATAGTTTGGACTTATGTGTCCCTCCTCTTCGCATCTGTAGCATCTAACTAGCGGTCGTTCTCCTCCCCTAGAATTTGTTCTTTGGTCTTTGGTCTTTTTCTTGATGTCTTCCTATCATTGTTGAATCTCCATTTTTTGAAATTTCCACTTGACTCACCTCTTCTATTATCATGGCCACGATTACCACCCGAATAGTTACCGATTTTATCTGTATTTTTCCCTCCTCACTGGTTATCATCGATCCGATGACTGCTGTCACTGGTATGACCCTGGTTGTGGTCCCTCGGTTGATCATACTCACTATCTTGCTCTAATAATTGAGCCCTGTTGACAACATCTGAATACAGTGAAAATTTGTGTGAGATAAGGTATTGCCGAATCTCAGGATTTAGACCTCTAAGAAACATCCGCGTCATACGTTCCTCATTCTCTGCCAAATGAGGTGCAAACCTGGATAACTCTGCAAACTTCGCCTCGTACTGGGTCACCATCATGTTGTTCTGCTCCAGTCTAATAAACTCTACCTCTTTCATATGAGGAATACTTTCAGGAAAGTACTTGTCATTGAACAATTTCTGAAATCTTTCCCAAGACATGTTGAGTGCGGTTGGCTGGGTACGCTTCACAGATTCTCACCAGTAATCTACCTCACCACGAAACATAAAGGTGGTGAATGGAACATTTTGTTCTTCCGTGCATCCCAAGACATCGAATATCTTGGTAATTTGCTTGACCCACGTTTCTGCCTTAATCGGATCCAGCTTTCCTCAGAAATCTGCTGGAAATCTGCCTTAATCGAATATCTTGGTTACATTTTGTTTCCTGGTTGGTGATTGAAGGTTGTTCCACGGTCTCATACACTCCATTATTAACGTTCTTAGCTGCCATTCTTAAAAACTGCCATAAAACAGTACTTAATTAAACAAATTAACATATCACGTAATATCCCTATATTATGACTGACCAACAAATAAGCTTAGGTAGGACACACTAGCGAAGGATTTACTCGTATCTAACCTCCTAGTTCTATTCCCTGATCTCCGTCAGAGATCGTATCCCTAAGCTCTGATACCAACTGTGACGCCCCCAAAATAGGTATACATCACCCATTCTGAGTCGCCAAATACATGGTATAGAAAATAACTACAACTTTATTATTACAATTATCGTGCAAAATATGACAACACATACTGTGAGTTTAAATACAAATATTATCTTCTAGACAATATCCACACTCAAATAAAGTCCTCATTACAATTATTGATGCACTATTTTACAAAAATAGTGAGGACTGCTAAAACAACTGTCTAGGACCATCACTCTATACCCCGACTAGTTCCTGCTATGTTCTCGCTTCTTGAGAAGAAAAATGGAACAAAAAGGAAAATGGTGAGCTCAACTAGCCCAATAAAGAATATTATGACTATGATAATATACAAAAAATTATCCTTAGTCTTTAACAGAGAAAAATCTGATAGAATATAATAGACAATAAGTTTTAGATCAACAACTGCAAGGAAAATAACAATTCATTAGAAGAGTTAAGTAGAGAATGAAATCTACTATCATTTATGAATTTAAAAGTCCATCATCAATATTTTATCCCTGTAACATCAATCAATATACATCTTGAATCAAATATTCATCTTTGCACTACGGGCCGAATATATTCATTTGTATCACCAGTTGGTCATGTTCATCTCAACACCTGTTCATCTTTGCACTACGGGCCAAAGATATTCATCAGGTAATCATTCATCTTTGCATTACAGGCCAAAGATATTCATCAAGTATCATCATTAAGGACTGAGGATGATGAAAAACATTTTAGAGAACGAATTCAGTAAGATAAAAGGACAAAGATTAGAGATTCGTACTTTAGATAATTCAAGTTTAAAAATACTCCATAGTAAACTATAATGGAGTAAAATTCAAGAATGAAGATCAAAACATGGATACAATCAAAGATAGTAACCATAATAGACATATGTGACAAAGAAGAGAAAATTTCATTTTTCGGTGAATAATGTCGTATTTATGAATAGTGTCGTATACGTGAATAGTACCGTATACGTGAATAGTAATCCCGACATAAAAAGGTAGAAATTCCACAATAAAATTTATATCAATATTTCGGCATAATGATATTGAAGAAAATAATATCATTTATGAAGAAAATAACATCCCTTACCTCAAAATAACAGTATTTCTGATCGGAATATCGGATGTATTGTCGAAGGAAACATGCACTGAATAGTAACTCTCAAAGTATCTAAATACTCACAAAAATACGCTCGATAATATAGAGAGAGAAAACTTATGTTTTTGGTATGATTCTCAATTCTAACCTAAGCACCTATTTATAGGAAAATGCTAGAACGCCAAAGCAGACTAAAATAATATTATAATTTTTCTATGCATGCATGCTTTGAATATTCAAAATCCACTTTGAATTTGCAGCCTCCATTTCAGCATTTTCCACAAAAAAAAATAAAAGTGGCCCCCCCCCCATGATTTAATAAAAATATTTATTTTTAAAACTTCAATAATTCATAATAAATAGCCCTTTTATCAAAAAAAATACGAATTTTATATCCATTCCATAGGAAATCGAATTCTCTACAACTTTGTAGAAGAAAGTTTTTCCAAATTCCAAACAAAAAATGTCCGAAATTCATATACGAATGATTTTTAATACCTCAATTCCGATAAAATACTGATAAAACACCTCAACATTAATTCCTTTATTTATATCTACATAAAAATAAATATTTCCTTCATTTATATCCATATAAAAATAAATATTTCCTTATCATATAAATTAATAATTAATTATTCACAAATAATATTATAGAATCACAATAATGACAACCAGGTCGTTCCCAAGAAAGAGGGGGTTTTTTTTATAAGGATTTATCCTTACTGGTGTGCAATTAGGTGACCAAACCTCTCCATAGATAGAACTTCCTTAGACATAGCCAATAATGCTATCTAATAATATTATTCAAATAATATGAATTATTGATATGATAATGAGAAATACTGTGCAATGACAATTATTGAAATAATGATAATATAAAATATCAACGCAACAAATATTGAATCAATAAAATAAAATATTGAACAGTAATTACTGTAACAATTATTGAGTAGTGCCTTCTTACGTAAGAATCAATAATTCAAAAATCATGCAATAATACCGCTATACTTCTTTATGCGACCACGCGTATTCAGATTTTAACCACCGAGTAACCCAACAATGCTAACGGTAATAATTACTACCATTATTTATAAAAAAACTCAAACTTGTCGTTTTCTTCATCCGAGCCGATTTATTACATTATGGGGCCCACAAATGGCTGCGCCATCGTACGAATATTCCCCGACTACAAGAATATTCCACGACCAAACGAATATTCTCCGACAACAATGAATATTTTATAACAACTTTCTTAATTTGTAAAATTTGTACATTTCACCCATAACCAAAGTATTATATCAAATTAACTCATTATTTCAAGATAATGAATAGAAGAAATTCAATTTTATTTATAATAAGTTGGGGTCTTACACCATATATTGAGAATCTCAATTAAATTCCATTATTCTAATATAATTCTTTTTATGAACTCTATTATTCTAGTGTGAAAGAAAGTAATAAAAGAGATACCTAAATGAATATACAATATTTGATACCCAATTGGAAAAACATTTTCTATATTTCTTTAGATAATTTCACCCGCACAAATAAAAAAAGACAAAAATTAGGAAATAGTTTAAATTTTCATATCATTTGGAATTATGAAAGTTATAATTAAAAAAGAAAAAGAAAAGAGTGAATCTATATTTTTGAAATATGTTTCTCAATACTTCATAGTGTTTTACATCTTTAATTTTTTAGTATCATTAATGATAAGATTTTAGTATCATTAATGATAAGAACATATATATCAATCAATACAAGTATATAAGTATTTAAAGAAGATAAATTAATTTGATTAGTCATTTTAAAGATAATTTAGTCATTAACGGTAATGATTACGATGATCAAATATCTTTATAATTAGGATTTATAAGAAATTATCTAATAAAATGAATTTTTTATGGACAATTTAAATTTTATATGATTTGTGGTCGTAATATGACCACAAAACGTGTTATGTGAGCGTTTTTGAGTGTTTGAAGGGTAAATATGGAAAATAATATTTTTCGAGAAAAGACATAAAAATACTATTTACGCTAAAAACACAATGTCATTTTTTTGACCTTTTGAATTACGACATAGCATTTCTTTGGAAAAGAGGGATCAGAGGTGAAATCGGATTTTCGAAAATTGAAAGTCAATTATTCAACTAATTATGCGGATTATGAAAACATAACTAAAAAAGTTAGAAATCTTAACTAGATCGATAGATGTCTAACAAGAATTAGTTGGACTAAGCCTAAGAATTTTAAGGCTTGACTAAGAAATTTAAAATTGGATAGGTTTGAGCCATGAGTTAAGCCTAGGGTTGAGTCTAAGGTTTAGAGAGCTTGGCTAAGGGTTGAGCCTAGGTTATGAGGTGGGTTGGCTAGGGTTGAGCCATATCCCAAGCCTTAGGGTTAAACCCTAAGAACTTGGAGTCAAAGCAAATAAGTTTGTCATCCAATGTGGGATAAACATTGGTGACAAGGCTTATTAATAAGTGGGTTTTATAACTATGAAACAGTTACCTTTTAGGCTTTATTCTTTGTTATTTTGAGTAGTTTTAGCATCTTTTTACTTATTTTTTGTGTGTGTGTTGCAAGAACTAGTCTGGAAGGAGAAAACTGGAAAATTAGGACCTAAAGGACAAATTAGTAGCTCTTGAACCAGGATATCGTCGGGGCGGATTTGTTGAAAGCAAAAACTCTATTGGGGCGGAGTGGTTGGGATTAACATAGTTGCCATGTCTAAGAAGTACTCTCGAGGTGATTTAGTAACTGATTTGGGATGCGATTAGGAGGTTATAAAAGATAAATTGAGGGGCAGAGAAGAAATTATCATCTCATTCACTATCAAACCCTAGAGTGGAGAAAGCTTGGGAGAATTAAATTGAGGAATCTAGCACGACAGAATCAAGGTAGGGAGTAGTGAAGGGGAGGATTTCTACCCATATTTTTATTCTCTTTCTATACTCTGGTTGATTCCTCTAGTATTCTTATTGGTGTGGCTCCACATTCTGCAGAGTATTTAGAGCAGAGGTTACACCTGATGACGTTTGAGAGGGATCAAGCTAGGGCCTTGATGTTAACAATTCTTTCTGAAAGAGATGCCACTCTTGTTGATAGAGATGATGTTCAAGCTCATAGGGATACTGCTGTTGTTGAGCGGGATGAGGCTCGATCATCAAGGGATGTAGCTGTTGTTGAGAGGGATGAGGCTCTAGCTGCCCGAGATGCTGTCACAACAGATAGTACTGCACTTAGATCCCATATTGACAAGAGCTCATAGATTTACCTTTATTTACTGAGAGGGATGTCATGCTGGACTTGATGACTTGCTTATCCACGAGCTTGTAGATTAGCTTTGATTTTCCTACATAGTCTAGGTTAGCCATTTTGTCATATACAAGACACATTGTATATATCAAACAATATTGAATGGTAATGAAATATGTTTTGATTCACTTCCCTTTTAGATATGCCTTGTTACTTGCTTGATAGTTTCCTTTTCTCCTGGACTTGCGATCTCGATGTATTCTGAACTCCTCCTTGGTGGATAGACATTAAGATTGTAGAAACTCAAAATTTTGCCTTCCTGTTACTAACCTTGCAGGAGGTCAGAATCGTCTTTCAGAGATAACCCTAGAGGACAACTCAATTCAGTCCCAGAAATAACCCCGGAATACCCACTCGTCGCCATCTCAGAGACAACCCCGAGATATTCTACCACAGTCCCGAAGACAACCCCAAGATCTTCAGTTTCAACCTCGGAGATAACCCCGAGGACTGCAATCACAATTCCGGAGACAACACCGGAGAAATTTATCATCTCGGAGATAACCCCGAGATATTCAGTCCTAATCCTGGAGACAACCCCGGGATCTTTAATATAACCTCAGAGATAACCCCAAGAAATGCAATTGCAGTTTCAGAGATAACCCCGGAATTGCTCTTTTCCGCTACCAGCAGTCAGCTCCAACACTCGGTAATAGTCCCGAGACACTCATTCCCCAAACCCGAAGAAAACCCTAGGAGGTTAGGCACACTTCAGAAATAACCTTGAGGATGGTCAATACCTGCAGCAGTCCAATCTCAGAGATAACCATGAGTAACGACCGCTAAATCATCTCAAACTAGAGATAACCCCGGTGAGGGGTAGAATCATCATTTTGCCATCTCGATCCCACATTGCGCCATCTCAAAAAACATTCAAACATACATTCTACACAGAAAGGTCCTACAAGAACCAAAGAACTCCAATCCCGAGTGACTACTGCACAAGACAGCACATCGGATAGAATTTGAAGCTTGAAGACCAAGGGCATGGTCCCATCTTCTTGACTTCGTACAACCTCTAATCCTATGTCATTGTGTAGCTCTCAACAATAGCATGCCGGAAAAGGTCTTATACACCTTGATCGGATGCCCGGATTGAAGTTCTGTAAGTTCGAGCGGACAACACGTTACACGCGTGCATGTACTTTGAGACGGCAGGACCTGCGGATCCCGAGGCACCCCGGGCAGCCGCAAGTACATCTACGGCTGTTGCAGGTACACCTGCGGCTCCCCCCTCTATAAATAGAGGGCTTGGGGCAGCCATTTTGCATAGAGAAAAGGCGAGAAAGCCCTGTCCAATTTGCTATGTACACACTATAAACTGAGTGCTTTCTCATTTTAAACATTTGTGAGCTTCTATATTGTTATATTTTTACTGGTGGGAGCTGAGTGTTCATCCATTTAAATTCATTGAAGTCTTCTTTGGCAGTCCACTATAAGCCTTCTTACACTTTCTAAAGCTTTTCTCCACTACTGTGCATACACAGTTTTGCCCGCACTTCGGTCCGTGACTTTTATTTCTTTTTTATATATATATTTATATATTATATATATATATATATATATATATATATATATAACACATTATCGAGTTATGCCTCAATTGAGCCTGAATTTTACATTCAGAGCGTTTATTGCTTATATATATATATATATTATATGTTGTTGCTATCAAACTTTGTTTGATTGAGCCTAGATTTCATATCCGGTGCGTTTACCACTTATATATATATATTTACATTTTTAGTCCAGCCTAGAGTTTACTTCGTGGCCTTTTACAACTTTATTTACATTTTATCCCGCTTAGAGTTTACTTCGAGGCGGTTGATCGCTTTATTGCTTTATTTATATTTTTTCAATCCCCCATGGAGGTGCTTCATGGTGGTTGATTATTTGCACACACACAAACACACACACACACAGATATATATATATATATATATATATATATAAATATATATATTTACTGCTTTTATATATATAACTGTTTACAACTTTCATACAAATCGCTACATCATGTGAGCTTAGGAATCATGTGATAATAGATTCAGTCTACTGAATCTAGATTCGGTTTCCGTGATGGACTTTTTCAGCTGTACACGGCTTGTCAATTATTCAAGGTGTTAGAATTTCCTTAGATGACTCTCATGCCCATAAGGAGTTCGGCACTTCTATGTATATTATTTTTTCGAAGATGCTTCGCATCTCAAAAAATAAAAGCAATCAAGCTGAATACACGATAAAAATGGAAGTATCAAATGCCTCAATTACTATTGAGCACAAGGGTTTGAAAAAATTCTTTTTATAAAACATCACTCCTATATCTTGTTAAAACTGAATTTTACACAAAAATTTAAACCCTTTGTATATAGTTGCGAATGAGGCATAACAAAACTTCCAAATAATTGCACATTGATCCACACACACTGTGAGACCCCAAAGTTTATGAATAAAGATTTAAATTTCTCGAATTTTTTTTTGAATATTATAGTGTGGATTTGATATAATGTTATAGTTGTGGGTAATATTTATAAATTTTATAAAGTACGCAAGTTGTTATATAATATTCGATTGGTCAGGGAATATTAGTTTAAAAAGGGAATATTCGTACGACGACACAATCATTGGAGGACCCCACAACAGAATTATTGTCCAATTGAGAGAATGACAAAAATATTTTATGAAAATAACGGCGGAAGTTTTACCGTTAACTGTTGAAACACCCGGTGTTAGAAGTACAGGAATACACGTGGTTGCATAGAAGCACACGATATTGATTATTGATGCTTACATGAGAAGTCACTCAGTTTTGTTCAATTAGTGCTTCAGTAATTGTTGCATAGTATCTCACATTATTTGGTTCAATTATTGTCGATATTTATATATTATTAAATCAATAATTGAGATAACAAAGTTATTAATATTATTATTTGCAATATTAACGATGTCTGAAGTTCACCAGAGGAGAGGTTTGGTCACCTAATTGCGCCAATAGGGAGAAATCCTTATTGAAAGCCCCTCTTTCTGAGGAACGACACAGTCGATTAATAGTGTGAATTCTAATAATGATGATGAAGTTTTGTTTTATTAGTATTATTAATGTAATAAAATAGAAAAGCTTTTTATATAAAATAGAATACTTTTATAAAGTTATTCTTTTTATTAGACTATAAATAGAATATATTATATTATATTATGCATAGTATTTTTCATAGTAAAATCTTTTTATAAAAAAGAATACTTTTATAAAGTTATTTGTTTTATTAGACAATAATTAGAATATATTATATTTTATTATGCATAGTGTTTGCATAGTGCCTGCGTAGTGTTTGCATTGTAAAATCTTTTTATATAAAACATAATACTTTTATAAAGTTATTCATTTTATTAGATTATAAATAGAATATATTATATTTTATTTAAAAGATTTTGTTTTATTAGAATATTTTATAGTAAACCAATCTGGACCGTCCGTTTAAAAGTAAATCAATCTGGACCGTTCAGGAATTAGTTACTATTCAGTCCATTCTTCTATAAATAGAAGTTCATTCCTTCATTATTTCTTACGAATTTACTGAAACTCTAGAGAGAGAAACTGTAGAGAGAATTCTTCTTCTATAATCTTGAGCGTATTTCTTTAGAGTTTAAGAAAGCTTTGAGCGTAGTGCAAGTTTTCTTCAAGTATATCCCCACCCTACCCGTCGGAGTACTCTTCTTTATAAGGTAAGAGATATTATTTGTTGTACTCGTAAGGGATATTATTTCTTTCATATTCATGAAGAGAACTTCTGTTATTCCATTCTTTATTATTCTTTTGGAATAACTTTGTCAGATGTGCCGGCTACCCTATACTTGGTGAAATTCTTGATTTATTCCATTCTTTATTATTACATTGGAATAACTCAGATACGCTGCCACGCTTATACTTGGTGAAATTCTTCCATTATTCCATTCTTTATCATTATGTTGGAATAACCTTTACATCATGCGGAGTACCTCATACATGGTAAAATTCTTCATTATTCTATTCTTTATTATTCTATTGAATAACTTTGATATCGCGACTACCTATACTTGGTGAAATTCTTACATTATTCCATTCTTTATTATTATGTTAGAATAACTTTGTCATGCTAAGTCCGCATATATGGTGAAATTCTTTTGTTATTCCATTCTTTATTATTCTGTTGGAATATCCTGTTGGTGCGAATTTCGCCTGACCTGGTTCCGTTATTTATTATTCTGTTGGAATATCCTGTCTGTGCGTTTACTCATGACCTGGTTCCGTTATTTATTATTCTGTTGGAATAACCTATCTGTGCGGTCTATCGCATGCCTGGTGATTTCTTTTGTTATTCCATTCTTTATTATACTCTGTTTGTTAAAGTTTTGGCTTTTATACTCCATGAAATTAGTGGAATATCCTTGATATTTGCGCTTTATCCAATATCTTTTCATAGAAATATTCTTTTGAGCATTCTTGAATTTTACTCCACAAAGCAGTATCATGTTGACAATTTGGACGTTATTGGTTCCTGGATAAATTAATCCTTGAACTTGTTTTATTGAATTCTTATATCATTGTCATCATTCTCATGTTTATATTATGTTAAAAGTCATATGTGGCCTGTAGTGCATAGATGGACTTGCTATGATTATGACCAGGGATTATTCGGTATAATCATGACCGTAATGTTATAAATGATGTGGTAAAAGCCCTCATTGGCCCGTAGTGCATTGATGGACAGTTATTGGCATGATCATAACCATTGATGAATACACGAATATCCTTGGCCCATAATGCATGGATAATTTGTGGTTGTGATACTAATGAATATCCTTGGCCATAGTGCAGGGATGATGTGGATTATTATTAAGCTGAGTCCCAGCGATAAAAGTGATGAAAACCTTTTAAATCATAAAAGATAGTAGATTTTATTCTCTACTTGACTCTTTTAATGGATTGCATGTTCCGCTGCAGTTAAACTTGATGTTTGTTATATTGTATCAGTTTAACACTGTTGAAGGCTAACGATAATTTATTCTGTATTATCTTAGTCATAATATTTCTTACTGGGCTAGTTGAGCTCATCCGTTTACTTTCATTGTTCTCTTCAGGAAATGAGAACGTAGCAGGGACTAGTCGGGGAACGGAGTGACGATCCAGTTAATAGCATTATTAGTCCTCACTATTCTGTTAAATAGTGTGATAATAAATGTAATGAGGACTCAATTGAGTGTGGATATTGTCTAGATGACAATATTTGTTTTAAAACTCACAGCAAATGTTTTGTCATATTTAACACGATCGCTGTATTATTAAGTTGTATTTGAATTTTGTACCATGTATTTGGGGACTCAAGATGGGTGATGTGTACCTATTTTGGGGGCGTCACAGTTGGTATAAAAGCTTAGGGATATGATCCCTGGCTGAGATGTGAGATAAGAACTAGGAGGGGAGAGACGGGGAATTCCTTCGCTAGTATGACCTACCTAAGTTTATTTGGTATTTAATTGGTCGGTCAGAGTATAGGGATAATATGTGACATGTCAATTAACCCTTGTTTTGTGACAGTGTTACATTTGCGAAGTTATTCCAGTTTACATCCCATTTGGTCGATAATGAGGAGCGAATGACGTGGATGTTTCTAAGAGGTTTGAAACCCAGGATACGTCAATACCTTATCTCTTATAAACTTTGTTTATATTCAGATGTTGTGAATAGGGCTCAATTATTGGAGCGCGATAATGAGTCAGCACAACCAAAAGGCAACGACCAACAACACGATAATAATTGTACCAGTGGCAACGGCCATCGGAACAATGATAACCATAGTGGGGGAAATTATCAATCCAAGAATGGTAACCACTTCAGTTATAATCATGGCCAAGATAATAGAAATGGAAATTTCAAGAAGAGAAGGTCATTTAGCTCAATTTTATCGTGCACCAAAGTCAAGTCCAGCTGGGACGGTGGCACCAAAGGAGGATACAGACAAAACAAAGTCGGTGGTTTCAGGAAGAGCATTTTTCGTGACTTTTCAAAAAGCGAGTAACCCGAATGAAGTTAGCACGGGCTAGTTAATTATAAATTCTTGTGAAGTCTATACCTTATTTGATACCGGTTCTACCTATTCTTTTATCTCTCTTGCTTACGCTTAACGTTTAAATTTGACTCATGAGAAATTAGACTTTGACTTATCTGTTGAAACTCCGTTAGGAGATACCTTCGTTACCTCCACTGTCTATAAATCTTGTTTGATTCATATCGATACCCTCACGTTACCTGTCGATCTTATCTCTTTAAAAATACTTGCCTTTGATATGATTTTAGGAATCGATTGGTTAACTATTCATCATGCTTTTCGTAAGGTTGTTAGCTTCCATATTCCTAACCAACCTGTTATGCGAATTCAAGTAACCAAACCACTAAAGTCAATCATTATCATATCAAGCCATAAGTAAAAAGCCCCGACCCTTTCGCTGGTGACTTCCTTGTGTGGAATGCACCTAAGCCAGACTTTGCGTAGGGGACGACGTGAATAACGGTGATAGATTGATAGGTATTAATGTGACGTGCTATCCAAGTCTTGGATGAGGGTCACAGTTTTTAAACGATATGCCTATTGTTAATAAATTTCTTGACGTATTCTTGAAGACTTCTTGGCCTACCCCAGAGCGTGAAATCGAATTTTGTACTGACCCCAGTACAAAACCCCATTTCTAAAACCCTTAAATATTTCTTCAACCAAAACAGACGTATAATGGGCCAAAGATGTTGGCTCGATTACGATCGTACCATTCAATACCATCGTGGAAAAGCGAACGTGGTAGCAGACGCGTTGAGTAGAAGATCGTATGCGTTTACAAGTGCGATGTTGTTAACATAAAAACCCATTTCTTATAACTTACAAATAATGAAGATAGAGTTAAAGACTCTAGGGACCCACGTGAAGATAACGAATATACGAGTAGAATCAACTTTAATCGATAAAGTTAAAGCCGCTCAAGCTACACACCCGAATCTGATGAATATGAAGAAGAAGGTTCAAGAAGGCGTTATCTTAACCATCGATTAAATTGGCCCATTTGAAATACTCGATCGAGTAAGAACTGTGGCCTATAGACTCGTTTTACCGCCAAGTATGTCGCGTATTCATAACATTTTTCACATATCGTTGTTAGTAAAAACTTAGTCTTGGGGGACTTTGGAGCCAAATTTTGGAATAATTAATGAATCTAAAAAGTTATGAAATCATGGGGGTTTTATAGAGCATGTTACAAGCTTTCCATAGCCTCGAAAATGGACTAATTCCGATAACGGATGAAGAAGTTATGAAGATTTGAAGTATATGCGTCAAAAGTTGCAAAATTTAGAAAATTGGAGCTAAGTGTCAAGGGTCGTGCGCCTAGGCACTAGGCTCGGCGCTTAGATTCTTCTCTTGGGTGCCTAGGCACTTGCCCAAGGCCAAATCTGGGCACCTAGGCGCTAGTCAAGTGTTAAGCCAAAATCTGTCCGAACGTCCTTTAGTAAATTGGGCATAACATTTTCATACGAACTCCGATTGAGGTGATTCAGGATGATTCAGAAAGATAACGAGTAGACCTATAACTTTCATTCTTTATATTTTGAGATTTGAGGTCAGTATTAAGGCCTAAAATGGCTAGTTTAGGGACTAATGTGCATTCAGAGGCAATCGGAGGACATCGGGCATGTACGTATGTAACGTGTAATGTTTTCGATGATAAAGGTATTCAAGGTTATACCTCAAGAGTTGGAATATAAAATGAAGTCAAGGTATCCACACCTCTTCGGCATACCAGGTACGTACGTAAATTTTGAGGGCGAAATTTCATAAGGAGGGGAGATTGTGAGACCACAAAGTTTATGAATAAAGATTTAAATTTCTCGAAATATTTTTTTGAATATTATGGTGTGGATTTGATATAATGTTATAGTTGTGGGTAATATTTATAAATTTTACAAATTACACAAGTTGTTATATAATATTCGATTGGTCGGGGAATATTCGTTTTAACAGGGAATATTCGTACGACGACACAATCATTGGTAGACCCCACAACATAATTATTATCGGATTGAGAAAATGACAAAAATATTTTATGAAACTAACGACGGAAGTTTTACCGTTAACTGTTGAAATAGCCGGTGTTAAAAGTACAGGAATACGCGTGGGTGAATAGTAGCACACGATATTGATTATTGATGCTTACGTGAGAAGTCACTCAGTTTTGTTCAATTATTGCTTCAGTAATTGTTGCATAGTATCTCACGTTATTTAATTCAATTATTGTCGATATTTTATATATTATTAAATCAATAATTGAGATAACAAAGTTATTAATATTATTATTTGCAATATTAACGATGTCTAGAAGTTCTGCCAATGAGAGGTTTGGTCACCTAATTGCGCGCCAATAGGGAGAAATCCTTATTGGAAAGCCCCCTCTTTCCTGGGAACGACCTGGTCAATTTATAGTGTGAATTATAATAATGATGATGAAGTTTTGTTTTATTAGTATTATTAATGTAATAAAACAGAAAAGCTTTTTATATAAAACAAAATACTTTTATAAAGTTATTCGTTTTATTAGACTATAAATAGAATATATTATATTATATTATGCATAATATTTTGCATAGTAAAATCTTTTTATATAAAACAGAATACTTTTATAAAGTTATTTATTTTATTAGACAATAATTAGAATATATTATATTTTATTATGCATAGTATTTGCATAGTGCTTGCATAGTGTTTGCATAGTAAAAATCTTTTTACATAAAATGAATACTTTTATAAAGTTATTTGTTTTATTAGATTATAAATAGAATATATTATATTTTATTTAAAAGATTTTGTTTTATTAGAATATTTTATAGTAAACTAATCTGACCGTCCCGTTTAAAAGTAAATCAATCTGGACCATTCAGGAATTAGTTACTATTCAGTCCATTCTTCTATAAATAGAAGCTCATTCCTTCATTATTTCTTACGAATTCAATTTGAAACTCTAGAGAGAGAAACCGAGAGAGAATTCTTCTTCTATAATCTTGAGCGTATTTCTTTAGAGTTTAAGAAAGCTTTGAGTGTAGTGCAAGTTTTCCTCAAGTATATCCCCGCCCTACCCATCGGAGTACTCTTCTTTATAAGGTAAGCGATATTATTTGTTGTACTTGTAAGGGGTATTATTTCTTTCATATTCATGAAGAGAACTTCTGTTATTCCATTCTTTATTATTATGTTGGAATAACTTTGTATACACCTGCTGCCACCCTATACTTGGTGAAATTCTTCCATTATTCCATTCTTTATCATTATGTTGGAATAACTCTTTTATACATCTTGCACCGCATACATGATGAAATTCTTCATTATTCCATTCTTTATTATTACATTTGGAACATCCCGTTAGTGCAAATTTTTTGACACGGGTTCCGTTATTTATTATTTTGTTGGAATATCCTGTCTGTGCGTTTATGCATGTCCTGGTTCTGTTATTTAGTATTCTGTTGGAATAACATGTCTGTGCGGTCTATCGCATGCCTGGTGATTTCTTTTGTTATTCCATTCTTTATTATACTCAGTTGGTTAAAATTTTGGATTTTATACTCCATGAAATTAGTGGAATATCCTTGATATTTACGCTGCATCTAGTATCTTTTCATGAAAATATTCTTATGAGCATTCTTGAATTTTACTCCACAAAGCAGTATCATGTTGACAATTTGGACGTTATTGGTTCCTGGATAAATTAATCCTTGAACTTAGTTTATTGAATTCTTATATCATTGTCATCATTCTCATGTTTATATTATGTTGAAAGTCATTTGTGGCATGTAGTGCATAGATAGACTTGGTATGATTATGACCAGGGATTATTCGGTATAATCATGACCGTAATGTTACAAATGATGTGGTAAAAGTCCTCATTGGCCCATAGTGCATTGATGGACAATCGTTGGCATGATCATGACCATTGATGAATATACGAATATCCTTGGCCCGTAGTGCATGGATAATTTGTGGTTGTGATACTAATGAATATCCTTGGTCGTAGTGCAGGGATGATGTGGATTATTATTAAGTTTGAGTCCCAAATGATAAAAGTGATGAAAACCTTTTAAATCATAAAAGATAGTAGATTTTATTCTCTACTTGACTCTTTTAATGGATTGCTTATTCCGCTGCAGTTAAACTTGATGTTTGTTATATTGTATCAGTTTAACACTGTTGAAGGCTAACGATAATTTATTCTATATTATCTTAGTCATAATATTTCTTATTTGGCTAGTTGAGCTCACCCTTTTACTTTCATTGTTCTATCCAGGAAATGAGAACGTAGCAGGGACTAGTCGGGGAACGGAGTGACAGTCCAGTTAATAGCATTAGTAGTCCTCACTATTCTGTTAAATTGTGTGATAATAAATGTAATGAGGACTTAATTGAGTGTGGATATTGTCTAGATGACAATATTTGTATTAAAACTCACATCATATGTTTTATCGTAATTTACACGACTGCTGTATTATTAAGTTGTATTTGAATTTTGTACCATGTATTTGGCGACTCAAGATGGGTGATGTTTACCTATTTTGGGGGCATGACACACACACACACATTCATATAATAGTTTAATTGAAAAGTGGAGGTCACCTTAGTAACACGGATGTCAGGGGGGTGCCTAACACCTTCCCTCCGCATAACCAAGTCCCCGGACCCTAATGAATCTCGGTTTTATAAACCCGTTAAGCAGTGTCACATCACTGGGTTAATGTGCAAATCTTTTCTCGGTTGTGTTGGTACAACCATTTAAAAAACCAACTGGCAACTCTTACAGTCCAAAAGTTGACATATACATGTTGGACCTTTTCACAACTTGATTTTTCAAACAAATCTCACCTAACACGAGAACACCAAAAGACAAGAATAGAAAAATGTCAAATAGAAATCCCGACGTCAACAAGTGGCGACTCAGCCGGGGACATCCAGTAAGAGGACTTAAGCCGCTATTTTAAGCTTTTCAAAACTATTATATGCTTGTGTGTGGATGTTGTATTTACATTTGATGGATGTGTATGAATGCATTTACTCACTGTACTTAATGTTTTACACTATATCTGCTTGTAATATTAGTGCTTTGCATATGTCATCATTTTCATAAATGGTGAGACACTATATCTATATGTAAATGTATGTTGTGTGGTTCCTCCATCAGGAGGCTATCCTGTCAGTGTTTGATTACTAAACTCGTAGGAAGACTCATTCCAACGAGGTTCAGGAAAGGCACCACCCAAATTTGCTCCAGTTGAAAGACCAGATTAACTTACCGTCAAGTAAATTGCGATGATTTGTGAACCTTCATGCCAAAAAACGTGGAGGAAAGTCTCTTCATGCTTTCCCATTTCAAATTACTTGTAATGTCAATTACTTATAATTTCATTCCATATTGATCTCCATGTAATGGGAAATATGAGGAAATATGTGTACACGCATATTTACAAATATTAACATGTTATCCTATATTAAAAACAACTAACATCCGTTTTGCAGGATATTACTCCTAAAACAGATACATCATATAGCATGCAAACATTTATACATTCCCTGAAACTAAACTACGTCAATTTTTCGCAAGGAAACTATTGGACCTATTACCCGTTCAAAATCCAAAAAGGCCACGAGCCTACAGCCAATTATGTCTTCATCTGACCAGATAAATCCTAATCATGTCTCTCGTGAAGAGTTTGACGAATTAAGTAAACAAATCACAGATTTGGTTGTTCTGCTTAAAGAACTACACCAATCTACTTAGTGTACAAGGATAACCGTACATACTGAAGCCTCTACACATGGAGGAGCCCAAGGTGTGGACAAAGAAGCTCCCGTATCTGATTCTTAATTGGATAAAACCAACAAAACTCATGATACCACCCATTTCAAAGAAGATCTAGACACCAGTGATATCAGAAATAAAGTCCTTCAAATGGAAGAGACCATCCGTTCTATCAAAGGAATTGGAGCACATGGGAGTGTTTCATATGCTGACCTTTGTATATTCCCTAGTGTGCATTATCTAGAGAAGTTCAAGACTCCTGACTTTGAAAAGTATGACGGGTTAGGAGACCCTTACACACATTTGAAGGTATTCATTGGAGAAATCGGATCTTATGCTGAGGATGAGAATCTCAGGATGCAGCTGTTATAGAAAAGTCTAACTGGAGAATCCTGATCGTGGTATAACAGATTAAACAATTCCAAGATACATATCTAGGAAGAGTTAGCTCATGCCTTCCTTACTCAGTATAGCTTCCAATCCGAGATGGCCCCTGACCGGTACCAAATCACTAAAGTCAAGAAACAAACCATTGAATCTTTAAGAGAGTATGCTCAAAGGTGAAGGCGCCTTGATGCTCAAGTTGTTCCCTCTATGAATGAGTCAAAGATGGTGATGACCTTCATAGACATACAAGAAGCTCATTTCTATGAGAGGGTTTTAGCTGGTATTGGCAAACCATTCTCTGAAATGATTAAACATGGGGAGATGGCTGAGATGGGATTGAAGTCAGGAAAGATTCAAGACCTAGCTTCCCTCAAAGCTGTTGCTGAGCACATCTAGTTCTGAAATTATGGAAACAACCCCCTGAGGGTCCATAAAAAGAAAGAGGAGGATGTTTCCTTGATACTACAAGGTCAAAAGGGCAGTCAGAATATGCTTACACAAAGAATAAATTACTCCCCCTTTCAAGCACAGCCTTCGAACCCGTCGTTGCCAAAGGGTGGAGAAGTCAGACGCACTCGAGTGTTCACACCCTTAGGTGACTCACTCGAGAACATTCTCAATCTTTTGACCACTTAGAAGAAAATTACTCATCTTCTTCCACCAGCCAACCCGAATAGGAAGGGTTTTATTGCTAGTTGGAAATGTGCTTATCATGCTGGAGCTCCAGGACATAATACTCAAGATTGCTGGGCCTTGAAACACAAGATCCAGGATTTGATTGGTAATGGTGAGATCGTGGTAGCTAAATCCGACCAACACCATGTGCAAGATAACCCTTTTCCTCAACACAAAGAAAAAGAGGTTAATATGATTAATTGGAGTATTGGACAGAGTTCCAATAATCATGGTGGTGGATCATCCCAGACCAATAAGGATGGTGCTGGAAAATGGGACTTTGCTCAGTTCTAGTATACGATGGAACAAAAAATGAAGACTCTTTGTGAGCAAGTTAACCAATTGGCAGAACTGGTGGTCCATCAGCACCAAGTCACACACCGATTATTTAGTCAAGAGCATGCCAGTCTCCTTCCTCTTGTTACAAACACTCCACTACGTACTCCAGAAAATGAAACACTGGAGGATAAAATTACAAAAAGAGGAAATGCCAAAGCCCGTCGGGATTTTGCCAAAAAAGGGAATTTACGTACCTAGGCCAACCGATGGAAGAAATACTGCAGATGCTGATAAATGAAAGAAGAATCACAGCTCTGCTACCTCCAATCATCCCGCGGTCAAGACAATTTGATTTTAATGGAGTGTGCCAGTATCACTCCTAATCTCGCGGTCACAGCATGGAATAATGCTGGACATCCGCCACCTTATTCAGAATTTAATTGACAGTGATATCCTACAGATGGCAGATGATGATGCTGTAGTACTAGAGAATGGGGACGCATTTCCTACAAAGTGGAAGGAGGTCGTAGCAGTCATATCTTCTGAGACAGACTCAGCTACCCCCTCACATGCAATCCAACTAATTCAACTCAAGGGTGTTGACAATCCTTTGCAAGTGGCTGCACCAAAGCCAATTGTCTTGCCATGCAGACCACAATATCCTGTTGTCAGCCTATAGAAAAGTCCATGGAATTATTGAGAGGTTGAAGGATCCACATCCCACATAATTGTTGTAGTGTCGAAGGATAATCCACTGTATCTTCCCCAACGGGTGATGAAACCTACAATCAAGACAAAGGGGAAGATTCCCATGGAAAAAGTGGAAGAATTTCTCCGTACTATGGGCCATAATGAAGCCAAGGTGGTTTTAAGATTAGGAGAATCTCCACATCAAATCTCCATAACGAACCTAGTTTTCTCTTTTGAAGATCACAGGAAAGTATTGTTCAGGGTTTTGGAAGAAGCCCAACTACCTAAGTCAATAGATGTTGAGAAATTCTAGCACCTGGTGGATCACATTTTTCACAATAATGTGATATCTTTCACTGATGACGATATACCTCCCAAAGGGACCGGTCATTGCAAGCCATTGCACATAGCGGATTTGTCTTCCAGATAAATGGTGGGAGGAGTTTTGATATACGGAGGGTCATCTTTGAATATATGTCCTTATGCCATTTTGGTAAAGATGAATATCATTCTTAACAGAATTCGAAGAAGCCATACAATCATTAAATCTTTTGATGGATCCTGACGAAACGCTATCAGAGAGATTGAACTACCAGTGGAGATTGGTCCGCATACATTTTTCATATCTTTTCACGTGCTTAAAATAGATACAGGATACAACCTGATCTTGGGAAGACCGTGGATTCATATGGCCGAGGCCGTCCCCTCCACCCTTCATCAGCAACTTAAATACATTATCAACAATAGCCTAGTTACTGTCGATGCTGAGCCGGAATGTCCTGAACAAGGTGACATACCACTCATCAGCTTCAATTCAGAAGTTGAGCCAGTCAGTTTTCATGCCCTGAAGGTAAGCAATACTCACTACCATCTTATTGGGGCACCACCTCTCATACCCCAAGTTTGTACCGAAGTAATGTCGGCCACTCAAGAAATGATGACATTGTGTTATCAACTTGGATAAGGGTTGGGCAAAGATCATCCGGGCATCAAGTGCCCCATTCAAGTTCTCAGTCAAACATGGACAACCGGACTAAGCTATACTGCTAGTTCTAGTCGTAGGAATCCTCATAAGCACAAGTAGATTCCTTCAGATTCAACCACACGACGATTATCTCCACCTACAGTTCCTGAGCCTGTACGGTCTCCGGTAAAGGTGCCGACCCATGTAATGGCAATGTTATTTCCTAAACCGATACTGGTAAAAGGGAAAGAAGTATTGGTTCCAAATCCCGAAGAGGAAGAAGAGGAATGGATACATAAACAAGACATTGTCAGGATGATGTCAAATATACGCATCATTGTCCATGATGATCACACAAATAGATACACCCTAGACGATGATTGTCCAGACGTAATTGTTATCATTCGGGTGAAGGAGGACAATGACAGCCCCTCCATTATTGTAGTCCATCAGGACTTCCCCAATGACAATTAGAGTAGCACTCCTTTCATTGGTCGACAAGGGTAAAACGGGCAGAAACTCCTTCTGCCCTGTAGATAATAATTACTGTTTACTTTTCTGTATAGTATTAGAATTTGTTTTGTCAGTACATGCTAACACTTTGTATGATTGAACGGTTTCATATATTAAGTGAAATCATATTTTGTTTCAGGACTCTGAATTTAGACGTGCTTATACTTGCTGATAAGGTGCCTTTTCTCCACAAGGATTGTAACTTTGATGGAAAATTGGACTCAAACTTGATGGAAATACAAGAGGACATTGAGATACCTCAGGAGATCAAAGAATGGGTCAAAGAAAAACCCAAAACAAACCTTGTTCAAACCACTTCGTTCAATCTTGGAACCTTAGAAAGCCTTAAACTATTCTAGATTGGTACAAACCTCACTCTAAACCAAAGGAATGACATGGTTATAATATTAACCCAATTCTAGGATGTGTTTGCATGGTCTCATGAAGACATGGTGGGTTTGTCCACTGACATTGTCATCCATTGCCTCCCCATCAAAGAGGGATTCAAGCCAGTCAGGTAGAAGCTCAGGTGATTAAAACCTAAGTGGAATTTAAAGGTGAAAGTAGAAATTGTGAAAAAATTTCAAGCAGGCATCATCATATTGTCTACATACCCTGAATGGATATCAAACATAGACCCCGTACCTAAACTGGGAGGAAAGGTATGAGTGTGCGTGGATTACCAGGATCTAA